>JAOXYL010000036.1:9279912-9313852 GCA_028564955.1 Terapon puta | reverse complement strand
TTGACCTCTTTTCAAGTGATTAAAGCATTCAACTGAGAAACTTTGATCACAGCATGAAAAGTCCTGTATCACCCCAGTAGCAGGGAAAGTTGTGAATGTCTTATGTAAAAAAAGTAGCAACTCTTTAATTCTTGGAGATACCTTCTTTGTTTTCCTCCTGTATACTCACACATCTGCAGAAACTGTATGAAGCTTTTGTGTAAAGCAGCAACAGAGGCAAAGCCTGGTCACTTACTGGTAAAACAGTAGTTACATAGTTAACCATGATCTTCTTGAAATCAAAGCAATCAGCTTTTTTGTATGTATGTGTTGAACTTAAATAAACTTTGCAAACTGGGACAAATTCATCATCAGAGCTGATGCACATGTGACCCCACCTTTGAGTGAACAGTACAACTCAGGACTTCACCCCTCTTTGATATGTCGTGGACCCTCGTGGCCTGAACTGACCTCCTCCCCCACCTCTGCTAACATAGCACGTGAAAGGCGCGTTCTCGTAATCGCGAGCATGTCTCTACCTCTGACTGCTGCGTTCATGTGTGCCTCGGAATCAGAAAGGGGTGGCCTTAAGTCGGGGAAGACATACTCGATACAAAATGAACTGAAATTACAATATTGTGAAATGTTGCAGATGTTGGCTCCACGTTGAGACCAAGACATTCACGATTTCTGCACTCCAGATATCATAAATACACTGCCAACTCATAAAGCGTATTTCTCTGTGTGAGACTGAGCACACATGAGGGGGCTGTCTCTGAGTCTTCATATTTCCGCCTGCCCGTGAAGACAGCGTGCCTCCATCAGGACCCCGTCGCCTCCGCTCCCTCTCCTTTATTAACTCCGACAGCTTGAACTCCTCAGGGAGCATCGAAGGAGAGACAACCAACGGAGAAAATACCGACTACGACTTTTAAAAGAAACTAAAAGAAAACGGCAATGAGGTTGTCATTCATTCGTAGTGCTTGCGGGAGCCTCCGGGTACCCGCTGCCCGCTCGGGGAGCAGGGTCGCCGGGTTGTCGCGGAGGTACCCCCCGGCCGGTCCTTCCAACAGCCGGTTGATCCTCCGGACGGCGAGCGGGACCACCGGCGGCGGAACCAAGCCGAAATTAGCGGTCAGCTCTGGGAAGCAGCCCGGGAAGGATGGTGGCTTTGAATACGACAGCTGTTTGAGGTAAAAACAAACAAACAAACTTTAAACTGTATTCTTTTATATATGTTATTATCACGGTCGAGCGGTAATGGTTGCTAAGTAACGCCCGGTTGTCCGCTCTTCCGGTCTCACCGGCGTGCTTGGCCGGGGGCCCGTTGAGCACGCGTGCCCGATAAGATCCGAGAGGAGGACCGCGGCCAGCTGATGTAACTTTTCTCCGCTGTTGCCAAACACACGGCCCCCAAATCTGGGTGAATTAACGGCGAGTTAAGATGAAAACACATGGAGGTGAACGGGCCGTATTAAAATGATTCACTGCGACGAATAACATCACTGTACGTGTGTTTACGTAGATCGTTTTTCTGCGGTTTTTATTGCACGCGACATATATGAAACATGATCGGGATGTATTGTATAAATGATATACTTTTATAGTGCATTAAAGTATGGAATAACGTGTAATGAATGATATGATGAATGATATTTGTTATGGGGTTGCTTGATGCAGTTAATGTTTACGTTTTGGTCAACATATAGGTCAGTGTGTTAATTCTATACGGAAACGTATTGGCTCCTCCCACACATTGTCACATGCACAGCGAGGTAACCAATAGGCGCCATCTCGCAATTAGCATTTAAATATTTTCCATTTCTCCACATTTTTCGTGCAGTACTTGTGGAAGTACTGTATACATTATAAATGTGCGGTATTTAATGCTTTACTCCTTTAGAGTCGAACTGTTTCAGCATCGTTTTATTTGATTTGGACAAGTGAGTTTTAAAGTTTTTTTAAGGTAATGTCACAGAGGTCATTATCTCTTCCGCAAGAGAGAACCGAGTGCAGTAAATAGATAGGAAAAACAAACAAGGCCGAGTAGAAGAGAAGCATCAGAGACAGTCACATAAATCACACAACAGACTTGAAGATAAAAGTTTATATTAGTTATGTTGATGGTGGTAGAGAGCCCTGTCTTACACAAAGTCCTCCTAATAAATGTGAAACTGGGTTAAGATCTGGTGACTGCAAAGATTGTGACATTTTATTCACAACATATTGAAGCCACTCACTCACCAAACTCTTACGTGAGCTCTGGTGCTCACTGTTTCTCCAGAAGATAGACCTTGATTTGTTTATCCACTTGGTCATTTTTTTTCTTTTCTTCTTGATGTATATCCTGTATGTGACTTGAGTTTATTTAATTTGTAGAGCCCTGAATGGATGATTCAACATTGCTAATCAGTTAATTCTCTGTCACAGGGAAGTGATTCAGAGCACGCAAGAGGCAATGGTGGCTCTGCAGAGGACAAGTCCAGCAATCCAACCTTTGTTAGCCATTATACAGGTAATGGAAGCAGAAACAGCAGCACTAAAATATTTGCAATTCCCACTGTAGAGCAACACACTGTGTATATATGGGTAAAAGATGTATAAGTCAGTTTACTACGGCAGACATTTGTTGTGCAAACACCTCTTTGTCTTGGAATACCTTTGACCCAAAGGCTATCTGTTTTTACTGAAGCCAATATTTGTGTGTTATCAGGTCTGTGTGTGATGAGCTCATTGTCATTTTTATCTCAAAGGCAGGTGAAGATGACAGCTTGTTGGAGGTCAATAAGAAAATGGCTGAAAGGGTAAATTTTTTAAAAACTTTTTATGTTCTTTTCCCCTTTTCACAAATTTGAACAGTAATTTAAATAGTTAACCCTCTCCCTCTCTGCATGTCCACAGATTGGCTTAAACATCACTCAGATTTGTCTGGCAAAGGAGTGCACTGAAGATGAAGTAAGTGAAGCTGACCATGTATTCAGTTGATTTCTTTCCGTGCCTAAGAACGAGGAAAGCTCCTCCTGCCACCTCATTGTTAAGCAAGTCAGTGCATGCTGTATCGTTCTCCTGGCTGTTTGACGGTGCAGTGTGTGATCGTTGTGGTTGTGTGAAGTAATCAGTGCCTGTAGGAACACTGTTTTAGTCATAAAAACTTTGTGTTAGTCATCATATCTGCTCTTACGTGCATAATCCTTTGATTTCCTAATTCACTCTTTGCGTAATTTTGTTGTTTTTTTTTCACCTGGTATAAACAAGTCTCCCAGCTGTGGCTCTCTTTGCCCAAGCGGACTCTTGATCCATGTAGAATCAAGGAACCCCTGGGAATAGCTCAGGCACTTCAATTGAAAGTGGATGATTTACATTACAATCCGAGGCCTCAGCGACTCTCCGCTGATCCACTGCTCTACTTTAACACCTATCCTCTCTTTCAACCCCCCCAATCTCTTTTCTTCCTCCTAAGGGATCTTTTTTATGCTCAGTCAGTGGCAATGAGCTGTTAAATCCGACGATGAATTTGATGTTCCTTCTCTTTTTCTTAATCAGTGGTTTATTTGAAAAAGTACCAAAGGTACTTTACCTTTTAGGTGTGAAGACTGAGGTTTTCTGCACACATTTCCACAACTTTTATAACTATTGCTTTTAAGTACTGCACACATTCTGTGCAAAAATGATTAGTTCTGTTTGATTATGTTTTGTCCCTGTTTGTGTGTTATGTGTGTGTAGATTATAGAGGAAGTGTTGAAGCTGAATGATGACCCCAGGGTTCATGGAGTCCACCTCCACCTCCCTCCTGCTTCCATTACTGGTCGAGTGCTGAACACACTCAAACCTGAGAAGGATGTAGACGGGTAAAAACCTGCACTAGATAACTTTTCTGCCCACAAAGAGACTCAACAGTTATGGACATAACTATTAAAAGCTATGCATGTCCTTTTAACAATGTTGTTTCATGTGTAAACTGTAGGCATTTTGATGTAGCAGACCGCCAGGTAACAGTTGTGCATATTTCTCTGCCCCAACAGAGATAAATTTGTCTACTCACATGCTTTGTCAAATTGGCCCAAATCAGAAAGGGCTGCAGAGAATTAAGAGTGCAAAAATGTAGAGTGTGTGCCATCGGCTAACAAGTGAATGAGAAAATAAGCAAGGCACTCTTCATCATAATCACAAATTGAGGAGTTCAATAGAGGACCAACTTTAAGCTGTAGACATCATGGGACATCATGGTTTTGATATGCTGCACTGCCCGGTAATGAAATGAAAAGAATTATACTTTATACTACTAAAATGTTACTCACCAGTCCTAATAGGAAATAAAGAACCCTTGAAGCCGAAAGTTTTACCACCACGTAATGAATTTGTTTTAGAACATTATCCATAGTAAAATCCAAAATAATCTTAATGTGTTATTCAGAAAAAGTGACCACCAAGAAAAATAAACCCATTTATATAGAGAGAATTGAATAAAATATTTATGTCCTTTTTTTATCATTCTATAGGATAGCAGATGTAAATGTTGGCCGTCTGGTACGAGGAGACCTGAGCAAAGGCTTTGTGCCACCCACAGCCAGTGCTGTCTTGGACCTGCTGGAGAAACATGGTGAGTTTCTGGGAAGTAAAATGAGTGACACTGACAGTCAAATTCTACACTTCAAATGTACCTGTATTTACCAAAATCTTTAGAAAAATATAGAGTGAAAAAGTCGAACATCGATCCCAGATACTCACTGTTTTTAGAATACATTTGGGGGATTATATGGGGATCTAGAACTCCAGTGCGTTCGGACACCCTGGAAGAAGACTGGTTCACCCAGCTAACTGGACACACCCTGTAGTTCAGAGGGCAGGGGTCAAAGTTCAGGTTCAAATAGGGTCACAGTTATTCTGAGTGTCCAAACATGTGAGGAATTTTTTTCAACACAAGTGTAGGATTTTTTTCAGTTGCTGTAGTTAATGGGATGGTAAATTACTATATTTAATGTTTTAATGTTGCTGATGGATTCGAAAAGGTATCACACATCAGAAGTCCATAGTAAGCAATCTGTAGTTACGACCACAATGTTGCCCAAATCCATTAGTAGCTATGCAGTAGGTAACATGAATGAGTATCTTACTGGTGAATTAAAATGTTTCTACAGATGCTCCTTTGGAAGGGAAATCTGTGTTGCTGGTTGGAGAGGAAGGACCCCTCAGAGTGGCCCTGCAATGCCTGATTGAAAGAAGTGGAGCGATAGCTCTCAAGAGTCATTGGAGCTCCAAGAGCCTCCAGAGACAGGTGTGTTTGTCTGTATGTGTCTATGTGTCTGGCAACAGATACAGTGTGTGTGGTTGTGTCATTTCCTCACATTTTTTGTTGACGATTCTAAGGTAGAGTATGTGCAGTTTAGTGGCTGACCACATGGAGTCAGTCTCTGCTTTTCCCAATGCTATGTCAAGAAATATGGTCAATTGAAAGGGAGTTAAGTAATACAGTTTAGCTGATTTAAAGCATTTGCGTATGAGAGGTGGTTTAGGTCTATTTGTCATAACATATATCTCACACACAATTTTCTACATTTATTTAGTTTTATCACCGTTTCTTCTTACCTAAGTTCTTCTCTCCTCGTCTTTTGTAGATGATGCAGGCTGATGCTGTGGTCCTATTAGATAAAGGTCATATGGATGTGTCACCTGCCTGGGTTAGATCAGGGACTGCTGTCATCTGCTGTGAGACCACTCTGGACACAGGTATTGTTGAATATTTTGTGATAGTCAGCTGCAGTTGAAAAGAAACATATCATATCCCTGGGTGGTGCACATTGGTTGGATTTTAAATCTCACAGCTGTGCAGAAATGATTTGATCTTCACTCCTGTTATCTGCAGACCTTCCAGATTTCATTCAATGAGATTATGGCTGAATGAGATACTTGAATGCACCTGACTTTTCAAAGACAGTCAGTTAGTGTTTAAATGTATGTATCTGGGGGTTTTTCTGCCTGAGTATTGCTTTGGAATAAATCATATATCACTTGGATGTAGAATTTGTCCCCTTATTTTTATGTATTTTTAATCTGTTCAAATCTTGTTTAGTATTTGCATATGGATGTTCTTACTCAAAACATGCATCAATCATAAACATTTTCTTGTTTCAGACGAACATGCCATTGAGAAGTCTGCCGTAGGATACCTCACAGCAGCTTACAGAACACAGGTCCATCTCGTTGTTGTCTCTATTCTTGCCCCGTTTCTGTCCTATATTCCATCTTTATTGTTATTTACCCTGTTGTCTCTGCGGTTATATTTGTCTACTAGAATGTGGTACAAGGTTGCAGTCGGTGGCTTCAGGAGCAGCAGTACCAACCCTGGCATCTGCGTAGCCTCAAACTGCAGCCCCTCACCCCTGTACCAAGGTAGACTGTTTGGAATTTAACTACATCTACCTGCATGTGGGATCCTTTTAGAATGTCATACTGGTGTCTAACTTTCTCCCACACAGCACATGAGTGTATAAATAAGGTTGAGGGTGGTGTGTGACTGTTAATATAATATATTTCATGCTTTAAAATGTGTTGTCATGTTCCTGGATTTATCAGTGACATCGAGATTTCCAGAGCCCAGACGCCCAAGCCAGTGGACCAGCTGGCACAGGAGATCGGTTTGCTGCCAGAAGAGCTTGAACCCTATGGCAGGAACAAAGCTAAGGTCCAACTCTCTGTGTTAGACCGCCTCCACGCTCAGCCTGATGGGAAATATGTACTTGTCGCTGGGTGAGTGCCACTTGCTGATCAACAAAATCCTTTTTCTTATTTATTATAACCCGTATGTACCTCCTAGTGCTTAAACCTTTTGGCTTAAAAGCTATATACCCCACTGGTCCTCAGCATGGGAACAAAAACAAGCAATCACTCTATCCCTGCTTCCTTTAAAACCATGCGTTGGACACAGTTTGTTATTTATTTCCAAATAATGTCTCACAGTTTATATATATATATATATATATCTCACTGGTTAGGCTGCAGACTGAATGTGATTATGGCATTAATGCATAATAGATTCAGTCAGTTATGTTATGTACACCAAAAATCAATTTAAAAACATTCTTGTGTTTTCTCTGTGTCCAGTATAACTCCCACACCTCTAGGTGAAGGTAAAAGCACAGTGACCATCGGCGTTGTCCAGGCCCTGTCAGCCCACCTTAAGCTCAACTCCTTCGCGTGTCTCCGGCAGCCTTCCCAGGGACCCACTTTTGGGGTTAAAGGTCAGCCACAAATACTTAGGCCTTTATGCTTGTTGTTCATGACAGCATGCTTTCACCTTTCTCTGCTCCCCGTCTTTCTCTTGACTACACAGTATTACACGACTATTACAAAGACTTACAAGACAACAACTTGAGATAAGAAGAGATTTTGTTTTCTTTGCTCTTGAATACAATGAGTGGCATTTGGACAAACTAGCCATTAGGAAGCTATCAAGTAACTGCGTGATAAACGTCTCATACCCTACTACATTTTGTGTCGGGGTGGAGTAGTTCACCCAGAGTCCACCACTCAGCATTCCTCCTTTTGTGTGTCCTTGTCTTGTTTGTCTGCCTCTGACTGCGCTACCTCTTCTTTATGGCCAGGGGGAGCTGCAGGAGGGGGATATGCCCAGGTCATCCCTATGGAGGAGGTAAGACACACAGATGCTCTCTGCACCCCCTTGAAGAACTAGCGCAAGCTTCAAAGGCCTAAGACGTGCTAGTTTGTACAAAATCATAAATGCACACTCACACAACCCCTGGAGCTACAGCATAATATCGCCTGTGACTAAAGGGACTGTCCATAAAGGAGGGGGTGAGGGGTGAGAGAGGGAGGGGGGAAGGAGGAAAGTAGACTTGTTTGGAAGCTCCAGACACATAACCTCCATAGCCTCCATGTCTCATACTATCCTTTTTCAGTCACCACTCCTCCTTCTCACTTCTACACAATATTTAGTTTCTATTAGATGGAGAGAATATGTGTCATAATATTTTTAAATACAAGGGGATAAAGTCAAAACCATGAGAACATTGCTTTGTTTGCTTGTGATAACACATTTTGTGATTCCAGTCTTTTAACCCCCATTGTTAGAGATTTTATTTCCACTGGGGGCATCCAATCTAGTGATAGTCCTTTAATATATTTTGTTTGATCTCTTTGCTTCTCTTTTTTTCTCCACCCCTGTTCATTTTTCCTTTTTTTTCCATCTTGCCCTTCAGTTCAACCTCCATCTGACTGGTGACATTCATGCCATCACCGCAGCCAATAATCTAGTGGCAGCAGCCATCGATGCCAGGATGCTCCACGAGGCGACGCAATCAGACAAGGTGACCTTGTGATGATGTCTCCCAGTAATAAATTCTTACAGCACAAAACTGTCACACTGTTGTTTTGACTTGGATGTTAGTATGTTGACAATCCTTAATATTTCAATATTTTGCAGAATATTTGAGATTTTCTCTTTAGATGTATTATTCATATATATACAGTGTGCGTATCTATAGAAATGCTTCAATATTAACTCTCTAAATGTATTTCAATAATGGTTTTATGTGATATTGTGAATGTTGATTCCAAGAATAACAGTGGTGAACTATAGTAGTATCAGTATGCTTTTATCTTCAAGTTATATTTAGCATTCAACTGTGACATCAATATACAGCCTTTTTGGTGCATATGCACACATACCGTTAATGCTACTGTTTTGTTTTATACCTCCAAGGCCCTGTTCAACAGATTGGTGCCCTCAGTGAATGGAGTCAGAAGATTTTCACCCATCCAAATCTCCAGGCTACGCGTAAGAGTGAACACAAAACCAAAAACACCATTGTCAACAGTAATTGTAATATTGTTATTATGTCCACTAGGGGACCTCAGTGATCATAAAATCTCATCTTTTCTGGCAGCATGTCCCAATCTCCAAATATTTTCTTGTACCTCATGAAGTTCTTATCTTTATGTATATTAGTGATCCTTTTTTATGTGGTGATGATGAAGAATGCTTAATATCAAGTCTCAACAGATATTATACATATGGCAGATGTTGTGGAGATGAGAGGGAGCAGTTTGAATATGAATCAACTCAGTGTTTGTCTGTCTTGTTGCACTGGTATGGGAAGTTTAAAGGACTGTAATCTATTTATTGGTCCTAATGGAGTGAGTGAGTGAGTTAGAGAAAGAGAGTTGTGTATATTTGTAATTCGAGCACCTCCCAGTGAACCTTTGGACCTGACGGCTTCATTTATTCTGGATTTGATTTCACATGCCAGAATGAAACTATGTCCCACTGATGTGGATGAAGCATGAGAATGACTACTAATTCTGTTTGAAATTCAAAATACAAATACTCATATTCTCACAAAATATCAGATAATTTGTTGTATCCAGCAGTGGAACATGTGGAATCAAAGAAGTTGTATCTAAGTATCACTTCTCAAAAAATCTAATCTTCTCTAATCTAATCTTTCTTCTCTCTTCAATTCCAGCGTCTTGGGATCAATAAAACCGACCCCGCATCTCTCACACCACAGGAAGTCAGTGCGTTTGCCCGCCTTGATCTCGACCCTTCCAAGATCACCTGGCAGAGAGGTAATCAGATACAGATCTAGTGTAGCAATTCATTCTGGTTTCCACCCTATGTTTGGTTTCATATTTTATACTGATACTTTTCCCATGAGAATGAAATGGTAACATTTCTTTGATTTATTTTTTTTTAGAGACATATTTTTGATCAAAAACGATATTATAATATTAGGACTATCATACAAATTGAATTTACGTGAAAGAAGTTTTGACAAAACATCTCGTGATTCCATTAACTTGGTCAGTAGATTTCCGATTCCTAAAACTATTATTCACTGCAGCAAGTTGGTTTTCTAGTCAATGAAAATGGTTTAAAACAAATCTTTCTTTTCTGGTGTTCATCTTAAATTGACACATTTAACGTAAAGCTATTGGATCAGTGCCGGGATAATAAATGTGTGAATAGTGGGAGTGGGAATAGCTACCTCGGTGGTGGATGTGTTGGTTAAAAGTTGTCAGTGAGAACAGCCAGCTGGGGGCTGCTGTGACTGATGTGGTATTTACTCTAGTGGCTCCAGAGGGTATTCTTAAAAGACTAACCCTGGAGATTAAAAACAGATTTACCACCTAATGCTATGAGGGAGTGACTGTGTGTCATGAAACAAACCATGTTTTTCCTCTCTCCCTTTCATAGCATCAAACCAATGTGAGATAATGTTTGACTAATGTGGCTTCTTAGATGATTGTAACAACAGTATAACCACAGAGTAACCAGTTTCTAGCCACATTATAAGAGAACAAGTGCTGAGAGAAGAAGACTTAGCACAAATACTTTCAATGTGTTGGTACCTAGATTACTATCTCCTCTTGTCAGTTTTTGGGTTTGTGTGTTTGTTAGTCTGCCAGGTTCAGACAGCAAAGGCATAAACCTTTTTTGTGTCTTACATCAGAATTGATTTTTTACCACTTCATTTAAAGTGTATATGCTTTGTCAGGGATGTAATGCCAGTTTTTATGACCAAAGTAATAGGTTTTATATGGATTGTTTTCATTCTCATTTTTCAGTTGTTGATACAAATGACCGTTTCTTGAGGAAGATCACAGTTGGACAGGCGAGCACTGAAAAAGGACAGCTCAGAGAGGTATGCAGCGGTCATATCTTCACTGTCTTGATTCCTCTGAATTTAAAACCTTTTTTCAAACGTTTTGGAGTTTACGTATTTTTACAGTAACCAGAATATGAACACTTCTACAGTATCACCGTTGGACTAAGACATCCTCTAATCCTAGCCTATTTACATACAGTAAAACTATGAGTGTATACAAACTTTCTCACACACACACACACACACACACACACACACACACACACACACACACACACACACGTTCACTCCCTTGTCTGTCCACGATAAAGCCCAGATGTATTTCAGCCATATGTCTGTGGTAATGACAGCTAAACGAAATCCTGTAAATAAACACTTCACCTCAATGGGAAGTGAGCAGGCCTAAGTGAAAGCAAATGTTTAAAGACAGAGAAAAATGACCCACCCATCTACACACACACACACACACATACCTGGAACAGCCCGTGAGCAAATTCAGCATATGCTTACATTTACTGCCATCAGTTCATCCATTCTGTTTCCCTTTCGTTCCTCTGTCCTCTACCTTCTTTCTGCACTGGATACTCTATAGCCCCTCAGGGTGTTATTTCTGGGAGTTAGAATAGAAATGTTGTGGTTCTTCGTGGGTCAATGTGGTTTAAGTTATGTTTCTTTTCTTTTTTTTTTCTGGGTGACATGAATTGGAGACTACTTTGGTTTTCCCTACTATTCCCCATGCATTGCCCTTATTCACTCATATTTTTCGTCTCATTCTTTTTCTGCTAGTTTGACATATTTCATTACAGGAAGTCATATCATAAATGAGTTAAACATGATCATAGTTTCACCAAGATCTTCTCCAACTTAGGCCACGTTCATAAGACTCTGATTGTCTTGCCCATGTGATGAGGCTACTGACTATAGTCTATCTCTTGTCTGCCAGTCAATGTGGAAAGTTGCCAGTTTGCCTCCTCCTCTGTGGTCTTGATAGTCATTCAGGGATGAGATATTTCATTCACTCTCATAACTGCGCAGTAACCATGACCAGTATCAAAACAAAGCTCAATTTGAAATAGTATGGAATGTTAACTTGTTGCTTTGCCTTGTACCTATAAGCTTTCTCATGATTTCACACAGTAACAACCATAAAACAACAGAATTTCCGCTCGTCTATTTCATGGTCAGTAAATCTACATCCACTGAGCTGTAGGCCACTGAACAAATACTTAAGTTTGCCCTTGAGGTTTACATTGTGTATGATTTTCTCTCTCTCACACTCCAGACTGGGTTCGACATAGCGGTGGCCAGTGAGATCATGGCCATCCTGGCTCTGGCCGACAGCCTGGAGGACATGAAAAACAGACTGGCACGCATGGTGGTGGGGACCAGTCGCTCCGGACAGCCCGTCACTGCAGAGGACCTGGTGTGTGTTACTGTGTGGTCCTTTTCATTCCAAGAGTGTGGGAATCTCAAAAAGCTGACTATCATTCTCACAGTTGGCTTATATCCCCCGCATCTCTGAATGTCTTATTTGATCTGTCATTACCATGCAAACAAAAGTGTGAAGGTTTGGTGTGTTACATTTTGAACCATTCTACGATTTTGGTAGGAAAGCTACAGCAGCTCATTAAACTTAATTTGTTAATCAGACTGTATAGATAGATATCATCTCGAAGACATTTTCTTAAATAAGACAACGTAACTTAAACTGAAGTGAGGTCCAAAAGCACACACAGATTTAATGTACTGTAAAATCAATAAAATGAAAATATTCAAGACTTTTACATCCTGAAAGTTGACAAAACACATAGACAAAACAAGCAAAGCCTCTTGCAGTGATTCTCTACTTGCTTGTGTTTTTGAATTCATGAAAGCATTTCATTTTGTGATGTGAAGATGTTCTTCTTTTGACTTCCTCTTCAGTTATAAGAAGTGCTTTCCTACAAGAGCTTTTCCAGAGTAACAAAGACACAAATGTGTGTTTTTGGAGATACGTGTCCAAATGTCCAGATTCCCACTTGCCCCGGAGACACTTAACGCACCACCTCCTATTCAAAGCAGCGCGTCTAATCTAGGTGTAACCTACGATTGGGATGTTAAGTGGAGTTTTTGTGCCTCTCGCCCTCATTCATGTGGGGGGTCAGCTGGTTCTGGTTTCCCACAGAAGGCCGCGTCTTATGTTGTTTCAGACCTATAGAGCAGTAACCTATAAAGTTATATTAGTCTTTCTGATTAGTCTGCATGCAAAAACATCACCACACCTCAGATAGCCTCAGTGAAAACATGGCGTGCGTGTCTGTGTGGGTGTACTATATGTGTAGGAGCATGTCCAGATTGCTGACAGGGCATATTCTGGGATTTAGCAAAATGGACAGAAACCTACAAATGGACTGGAGTGCCACTTATCACCTGTAGCAGACAACCTTTTGACCGCTCTTTACATAAATATTACTTGCTTGCATTACTGAGGTTAATTTTTTGTTTGAATCCTGATAACCTGTTCTTGTTTCCAGCCACCGCCCTCCTCATTTTTCCTTCTTTCCTGTCAGGGTGTGAGCGGAGCACTGGCCGTGTTAATGAAAGACGCCATCAAGCCCACGCTGATGCAGACCCTTGAGGTGAGACACACACATAACCCCACTTAAACAGTCATTATCTTGCTCAGTAGAGTGTCTTCTGGTGAATATCTTGCACAGTAAATAGGTTGGCAGGCCAGAGGGACTTTGAGAGCGCACACGAGACGTACCTCTACCTCTGCTGTCAGAGACAAGAAATGAAAGCTCCACTGAGAGCCTTTAAGAAAGAATGATAGATTGACCTTCTCCTCCCATGGCTCTTTATCTTAATAGGAGTTTAGCAGCGTGTAGAGGGCAGGTGGAGCTCTAAGACAGGGGGGCCAACCCATCCAGATTCAAACCGTCAGGAAACGGTTTAATTTGATGACTGCTGTGATGACTTATACCATAACTCGGCCTCACATCTGGCATTCATTTAACCATTTGAGACATTACCAGTAAATGAATGGATATGTGATCTCTCACAGGCATATAAACAATTCTTGGATGTGTACAAAAACACACACACACACATACACATACGTATATCTCCACCATCAGTGACCCAAAACTGCCCCTGTGCTAGAGGAAAAAACCTAAATCTCAAGGTGATGGATGTAGAAATGAAGAGGAGATGAGTTCAGAGGTTTCATGGATTGAATGAACCAATAAAAAAACAGGCATACGGTGTCGATCTTTGGCCTTTCTGGTACAGCCAAAGCTCACTTAAAAGAAGCAACAAATCTATAGAGGACCGCTTCATTAACTAACTTCTCCACCAAAGGGGGAGGATGCAGCCTTTGAAACTGATATAATTCATTTCCTGTGCTCATCGTATCAGTGAGCGTAAAATATGCAGAACGATAGAAGATGAAGCATCAATTCATAAAAATGAATTGTTGGATTTTATTATACAGCCATCAGAAATGATCATTTTGAAATTATGTGTTACTCTCTACTTCAGGCGAACAATCGTGTATTCAGCCATATACAGGAATATACTCCTTGCTTCATATATCACATTGTTTTTAATAAAACTGAAATTATAGGTTGAATTTGCAACTGTTTTGAAAGTGGACTTATGACTCCAATATTTTTTTTAACTAAACATATCAGAGATTAATTGTTTTTCAGCTTCTGAAATTGGTATTAAAATTCTTGTAACCCAGCATGCAAGACAGTCAACAGGCCCCTGGCGTAAAACAATTTGTTTTACAGTTTAGATAAAAACATTGATAGAGATTGATTTAAGTCATTGAAGTTTACAGTGTTCACAGCCATGCTTCTGCCAGGATCTTTGTGTTTGCGTTGTAGAGCTATTTTTCCTTTGTTTGTTTGTTCTTTGTGGTTTTGAACAGAAAGCTTGATTACATGGTTATTGGGTGGGGAAAATAAACACAGACTGGGTGTTTTCAAGGGTGTAGAGGGGGTGGACTCTTCCATGCAGCTGAGATTTGGTTACTCTCTGTTTTTTTTGGAGGAAGCATTGCGGTCCTGTTGTGTGAAACCATTTCCTGTGTGGGTTTCCTGTCATTCTGGTCAGGGAACTGGCACTGGGACTGACCAGGCCTCAGAGCTCCATGAGAATTTTCCGTCGAGCTTGACCGCTTGTGCCCTTTGTGCCCTCTTCACTTGTGATTGTGTGTGTGTTGAATACAAGCGCACAAGTGAGTGGCGTTGGCATATGGAAGCCGCCGTGTTTGTGTGCGTTTCTGTGTTATTTCAGATGGGGCAGGGCTTGGAGGAGACGTCGCGCAGGAGGAGTTAGGATGGTTTTTGAACTAGCTCCCTGTGTACGTGTCTGTTAAGCAGACCTCAGTCGTTCTGTGTGTTTTTCAAACATCCTGTCTACACAGACTGCATACATCGTTCCTGAGGAGAGACGATAGAGTACAGTGTAGACAGTCAGATCTTTGAGTACAGGATGTTTGAAACTCGAGGCCGGGAACCTTTTTATTAATGTGGCACTGATCTGCAGCTGGTGCAGTGGACAGTACAAGAGATGCTAAAGAAGAGGAAACAGTGACATGATCTCCATCTTCCTGTTTTTGTTAATTTCCCTACACTTCATAATTCTTTTCTCCAACAGTTGAAGAAGTGACACGGTCAACTTTTCATTCATGTCCACCTTTATTACCCTGTTGTGTCTTTTATTTATGACCTGAATAACTTTCACACATTTATGCATGTGGAAAGTGTGAACTGGGTCAAGTTTAAGTTCAGGAGCAGAAAACACACATGGAAATCCACATAATGTGTAATGTGTGTTGTCTTTTCAATGTAAAAAAAAAAGTGACAATCCACTTATTGAACGGATCAAGGAGTTACTAGACATACACAGACAAATAGGGAAGTGGCAGCATTAGTCAGAGCCTTGTTAACTGGCTGATTTACTCCTCCGAGGGGAGGCTGTTTATGCAGGCGGAGGGAGAGGTATGCAAACAAAAGCTTAGAAAATCATGCAAGGCCTTCCCATCCTTCCTTTTTCCTCCCTCTCAAGGAATTTGCATGCAGTGTAACAATGGGTCATCTGGCTTTTCCCCATTTTTCAATAATTTCCCTTTCTCAACTCTGTCTTGAGAGCAAAGGAGGGACTGTGATCACGAGGAAAGAAATTCTGTCTGTCTTGTACACTGCAAAATATCTTTGAATAATTCAGAACAAGTGTTGCAGTGCTGTGACGTCTGCTGCCTCTAAGCTAAACAGCAGCTGTCTCTTTCAGTGAGTCCATTTGAGAGGATGGTACCATCAAGTATACTTGTAGAAAATAAAATTAAGACTTATTATTATCATGATTTCAAGCACAAAAAATTGTAAGGTTGTATAATCGTATATGTGAGGTGATATTTTTAAGAAGCCTAAGACTCCTCACATAACTATAGTGAAAATATCACTGTGAAAACATCACAGCATAACTGTATATATAGAAGCATCCCATTACAGTCAACAGTGAAGCTGTCATGAAATATGGAGAATTGGGAGAGGAAGAAAAAATGGAATTTTTTTTTTCATTATAAAGGTGGGATAGTAATTTTCAGTTTGTTAATTCCATTATGACAATTGAGCAGCAGCTGTGGGAAACAAGGATAAAACAGGTTTCTTTGAAGAAAGCCTTTAATATATAAAGCTGGGTAAACTGCACTATATATGTAAAGCCAGATATTAAATGATAATTTTAAAAAATGTTCCCAAGTACTCTTAAATATGGACACACGTCCACACAATAACTTTAACTTCCACTCTCCACACTTCCATGTTGTTTCATTCATACTCTGAACGTGTGTGACCAGCAAGGTTGATATCAGCATTCCCTGAATGAGAACTTATCTTGGACATAGAGTAAACATTTAAAGTGTGGTCAAACAGTCAAAGCTCTGTGTTTAAAAATGAGATCTTTTCATATTTATTCGATCTGAACACACTGACAACATGATCTCTTTATCGCATGTATTGTTGTGCTCACATTCATTGTAAGGTGAGTCATGTTGTAAATATCGACTTAACTTAAGTAACTGTATTGCCCTGGGAGTCTGCTAGGCGCAGAAACTTGAACTTGAACTGCCCTTTTAGTTTGTGTATTTGTGTCCAGCCTTTAGGGAGTCCAAGGGAATCCAAATCAGCAGGGGAAGGAAACCTGGCCCAGGGTCAGGCTGGCATGCCAGTCGAGTACCTCTTAACTTGTGCACACTGTTTAGACAAACACAGTGGCAGCCAGCGTGCATCCACACTTCAGTATTTATCCTGGATGTCTCTGAAACATATTGAATTTAGTATGAAAGAGCCAGTTAGTCCTTATTGAAACTTGGCTGTCGGGTGAGTTGCTGCGGGTTACACTGTTTTCTTAACTCCTCCTGCATTTTTTGTGCACCCCTCTTAATTGTTGCAGGGTTCGCCAGTGTTTGTCCATGCTGGGCCCTTCGCCAACATCGCCCATGGCAACTCCTCTGTGCTGGCAGACAAGTTGGCTTTGAAGTTGGTCGGACAGGACGGCTTTGTGGGTAAGGGCACACATTCGGCACGTACAGATCACACACACACACACACACACAAGTTAAAGCAAATGCACAACCACAAAGCATTTGGGGATGACCAGCAACACGATGTTAGCCGGAGAGCGAAGGAGCTGCAGATGTGAAGGAATTTGAGACAGAAGTTCCCTTAGTGGGGCACATTTGAATTATAATTTATCATTTACAGTCATCAACGTCAGCATGCTCCCCTGCTGTCGCAACCTTTGGCCTACATTCGTCTCAGTTCTGGTTCTGGCTCTGGTCTGCCTGCCTCCGGCTGAGTAATAGCAGCTCTGGTGTCTTGCTGCTGCGTAACTTTCTAGGAAACTGGTGGAAAGATTGCATTAAAAAAATGCGAGAGAGGAAGGAAGCTGATTGATAATCTTAAGAGCCCCTGGAATGCTTTAGAGTAAACCACACTAATCCCTTCAACGTCAAAGCATACTTGAGTTTTCCCATTTTTATCGGTCTATCTGTCCTGCTGCTCTCCTTCTGTATTCATTTACTTTGGCTACAGAAATATGTGTGGAATGTGTGTGTGTTGTTGAATTTCTGAGGTATGTCAGGTGCATTCGATGTACATGCAAATTGCATCGAGTGTGATGTTTATCTGTATTTGAGGCTGCTTTTCACTATGAGGGCAGGTAAAAGGAGAATGTTGGCTCTTTGGCCGTGCCCGAAACTTACACAAGCCGTCATCTGCGAGCCGGGGCGAACGTGTGGGCAGCGTGAGCAGAGAGTTGGGTTTCACAACATTGGAGCAGAGAAGCAGGGAGGCTTGTGTGCATTTTATACCTCCACCTCTCCACCCCCACTTGTTTTCCATCCGTCTGTCTCGTTCCCTCCCTTCCCTGTCTGCCTGTTTGTTACCTGACTCTCAGGTATGCCAAGAACTCGACCTCCCTCCTTTTCCTCCCTCGGCAGCTGGGATGCATGTACCCCCTTTCCCTCCACCCCTACCCTCACATCTCACTCCCTCCCTCTCTAGCTCTTTTCTCTGATGCTACAAACTTTGCCTTCTTTTAACTGCCACCACAAAAAAACAATAAGGAGATGGTGACATTAAGAAAATGAGTGTTCCAGCACATGCTGTTTGAAACAACAAGTCAGCTTTTTATTATGGTTATTAAGTCAAATGATAATTCTGGTTTATTACAGATTAATTTTCATCTTCTTTCAATCTGCATCATTTCTTTTGGTTATGAAAACATTGTATTCACCAAATAATGATTGACATCTTGAAACATAGTGACACCACAACAAAGTCTAACAGGAGAGAAAATGAGCCGTTAACAGTTTAACAAGATTATCTAAACTGCTTTATTTTGAGGTCAAAATGAAAAGCACACTTTAAGGAAAACTTGCAACTAAAGCAAGTCCATGAAGTCCTTATTAAAAATGGATAGTTAGTAGACTTTAATGGATTTATAAGATCTTATTGTTCCCCTTTATTCTAAGTTTGATATTTGTAATATTTTTATTAACAGTGTATCAAAAGTCTATGCGAAAGGGGTCGCTCATAGAGCAGGTTTAAAATGTAAATGTCAAGTCAATTTCATTTATATTGCCAAATATCACAAATCATAAATTGCTCCAAATGGCCTTTACAGTCTGCAGTGAAAAAAAAGGCCAATGAACCAAACTGTAATAAACCTGAATTATTATATTAGTCTTTGAACCTGATGTATCCACACCACAGTGTCTTTAAATAATATACAGTTCAGTTTAATTATCTCTGAAAGCTCCTCTCATGTGGTGAAGGAAGTCCATGAACTCTTTGTGAACTTGGTGGTTTGTGTGGGTGTGCACGAGCAGACTCATGGCCATGCTTCATCACGCTCCCTATTATTGTCAGCTTTCCAAGTCACTTTGGAATCTGGATTTAAAATGGAGAAATGCTGCTGGGGGATGAATTCCTCATAACAGATGTGAGGGATTCCTTTATCGTTAACAGTCTGGAGTATTGAAGGCACATCACCCCCCGATACTGACTTACTATAAAATTTCCCACACACCGCAAAGCCTCCCTAAACTAAAGCAACAAATCATTCGGGCCTTTAGAATGGCCACTGTGAAATGACGATAAATTCAGCTGTAAAACATTTCAAGCTGTACACCCTGTTTCACACCACTTTAGCAAGAAGAAACATCTCAAGACTCTCAGGATGTGTGCTGTTCCTGCTTCAACTTGTCTGAAAGTGTTTGATTAGCATACTGAAGACACGATTGTCAAGAGATTTACTTGGATCCTTTTAGTAGTTATATAGAATTTAGGTGTAATTTTGTCTTTCTACATTTCTGTAAACAATGAATTCATGCATTGGTCAGTAATTCTCAATCAGGATTTTCTATGCAAACAAGTGCATTAATGCAGCTGCAAATGCATTGATTATACAGCCTTCCTGTGGTATAATGGTAAAAATTTAGAAGTAGTTCTGATATTATTCATAGATTCACTGATGAACTGGCAAAGAGATAGATTGATATGTTATTAATTAATAATGAAAGTAATCCTTAGTTGCAGCCCTAATAAGTACAACATGAGTTAAAACTCCAATACTAAGTAGATGGTGGTCTCGTTCTAGCCTACTTTCCAGCCTTTTCGTTCTTGTTTTTCTTGGCTGCTCTGTTGATACCAGCGTTTTGACTGGTGGTGACACCATCCAGCTCTCTTTGACTCACAACAACATCGACCTCTTCTTCCCCTCTTGGCCTTGGAACTGTTCAAGGTTGTCACACAGAACAGGAAGCCTGCGAGTGTTTCCTTGTGACATCCTCTGGGCTCAACCTCCCACTTGGTGTCATGTCATAGTGGAAGGTTTGCTGCCATTACGTCTTTAGTTTTCATTCTTTCCACTCTGATTGTGCTTTGCTCTGCCTAATTACACATGCATGGAGTGAGCACTCCTGCACTCAGTTTGTGGGAGATCACACAATTTATGGACAAGAATGTGATTTTCATTGGCAGGCAGTTCAGTAATCAGAGCCAATGCTTTAGTGCTGTGCTAACAACAAACGCTGCACTCCATCAGCGGTCTGTGGCCAGTTGAAGTCTAGATGAATTCTTGTGCTCATCCTTCAGGCTTTATTTGTTGCTTTTTACACAAAGAGACTCTTTTCAATTGCTGAATGTCAATATTGTCTCTTATATTCCCAGAGACTGTCAAGTCTTAGTCATACAATAATGCTCTTTTTCCTTTTCGCGATTCTACTCTCGCTTTCCCCAGAAGATCTCCTTGTCTCTCCAATTTAATTTAGCTCCTTGTTTCTTTTCCACCAACTTTATCTCTTTCCTCCCATCCCCTCCTTTCATCTCTGGTGAAATAAATCGTAGTTTGACTCGTAATGCCGAGAACCACACAGAGCTGAGTGACGCATTTCTTCATGGAAATGAAGAAATGCTTGTTTTCTCACTGAGGCCTCAGAGAGATGTGCTTCATCAAGTGTCAGCCAAAAGCACTGAAGGCTCAGTACCCTTTTTTTCTACCAAAGGCCTCATGTGTATAATGTTCTCTTTTAACCAAACATTGAACGTTTTTTGCCCTTTTTATGTTTGTTGCATTCCATAGAAAATTCATTTTCTGAACAAGTGAACAATTTGTTTAATCAAATATCTTAAGATTAATTAGATTTCCCACAATTGATAAAATAATAAATTTTCCATCCTAAAGGAATTGGTACAAATCATTCCTGCACCTGACAGCTTAACTGCACTCTATAAAATGTACATTTACTGTATAGATAAAATCTGTGCAGAGACTCCCCTCCTAATATACAAACACATGAAAGACATCATTCATCTCATTAATTTCATTTGTTTCCTGACATGCTTCCTTGTCCCATATTATTGTTGTTTTAATTAAATTAAATGTTAAGAGGGTTAGCTGTTGGTCATTGTGTCCTGCACACAGGCTGCCTACACAAAGATCATACAGTAAAGGTGAATGCAGCCATGTTTGCACTTTCACTTTGCCTCTGTGTATTTTCTCTGGTGGGAACAGTTGTGCTGGACTGCCCAGTGAATTCAGGGGAAATGTTTTTGCTTCTTCCCCAGTTGTAGTGAGTAACTGATGCTCTTGTGGGGTTTAACTTAAAAATGAATAGATCTTTATTGCAATAATAAAATGGCCCTGGCAACCAAACCTCCCTTTTCCTCTCCCCCCCTTAACATTGTGTTCCTATAACTGTCCCAACTGTCCTCCTCAGTCTGTCAATCTCCTTTATCGATTTCAGTGTCATTTAATGATGTTTTCATCTAAAATGTGCCCTGTTTTCCGACTTTGCACCAACTTTTTGGAGAAGCTTCATTGGTCTTAACTTTATAGACATGATCTGTGTTTTATTGTAACTTTTTCTATCATCCATACCAAAAAAAATATTTGTTTTAGTTCATTTCAGAGTCTGATTATTTTATCAGTTTCTAATGTACGTGGAATTGTCAACATATGGTGAATGTATATGTATTCTTATGTCTTGACCGCTTCATTGGTCCACTTTGGTGGTCACAAAATGCTCATGATAATGATGATGATGCTCGTGTAATAAATAGTGACTGGCTGCTAGAAACAGAGGGGAGTAGCTTGTCATGCCACATACATTTTATTTACTTTAGCTTTTGTGGCACACAACTGCTTGACATTGCTTTTTCACCACAAACTAAAAGAAAACACTTAAAAGCAGATTTGGACCACCTTTGTGTTTTTTTTCCATTGCCAGGGTTAAAATGACAGTGTTGTCACTGGACTAAAGAGACTGCTTTGAATGAGAAAACACACCAGAAGTTGTTAAAACATCATTAAACACATTTGACTTAAAATCAACCTTCTTCTAAAATTCTAGTTCTGGCTCACCAGCAAGTGTTTTAGTACTTTGCTGCCACACATATGCGCGCACTCCCACACACAACCAGTAACAGGAAACCTTATCTTAACAAGGCCGTCATTCCAGGTGGACTATTTGCTTTGTTTGGAGCCTGTTCAAGAGGCCTGTGTGTAGGGCCGTCCATATCAGAGGCTTTCTGTCTCTTTGAGAGTCCTTTACAGTTGCTGTACAGTCAGGGTTTGGTGCAATGAATTGATTTGGCAATACCAAATTTTTGCACAAACAAAACACTACTTAAATATGTTTATATGCTGACCTGAATATCTTGCTCAATACAATAATTATTCTTAGACGTGTGTATGTGGGTTTTTTTCTGCTTTCTAAAAATGCCCTTCTCATTTCCTCAGTCACTGAAGCTGGTTTTGGAGCTGACATCGGGATGGAGAAGTTCTTTAACATCAAATGTCAGGCTTCGGGGCTGAGGCCAGATGTGGTGGTGCTAGTTGCAACTGTCCGAGCATTAAAAATGCACGGCGGTGGCCCGAATGTAAGTCAGCACTACACACTTGAATTGCACTGGATATGTACAGTTTGGCAACAATGGCCACCTTGGTGCCTTTTTCCTTTTTTCTTTCTATAATGCTCCTTTAGAATACCTCATGGTAGTCCTTCAGGCCTTTGTCCACACGTTTTCTCTGATGTGGTCATTTTGAAAGTAACGGTGTCTGTATTTTTAACAGCCACGTGACACTGTTATGTACACAGTGTCAGTCGAGCCACATTAACTGTACTGTAACATGCTTTCATGAAAAAGGTAAAAGGTTGCCAGGCTGTTAAAGAACCTTAACTCAATAGAAATATATTAACCAGTTAATGCAATCATTGAAACTTATCTCTGTGCATACCTCTGTGCAGTACAAACAACAGTCACATCACAAGGCTGCAGGTTTCAGTGCCCTTTTTATTACTAAATTCTCTTGCGTGTGGTCTTGCTTTCCAGTGCTCCGACTTCTCACTGATACATCAGTTCACCTGTAAATACTAAGCTATGTAATACCATTCCAAACATCAACTACAAGAGGGGCATTTAAAGACAGGATTAGGGCACTTCTGATATCTCAGGCTGCAGATGATTGTGGATCCTTTCATGAAGAAATTGTCCACAGTTTTACACCTGAAAACGATTGTAGAGATTTCTATTGGATTTCTTGGTATGTTCTGCATTCAATGAAATTAATGCCCCAAGTAGAAAGCAATACACTTTTCAATGAGAACATTAAAAAGAGTAAAGCAAGCTGCTGTTTTATATTACAAATGAATGTGTCCAAAAAAACAGTAAGTAGATGGAGAATGAAATCAGACGTTGTTGATTTTGATAAAATACTGAATAGTGTTTGTGGGTTTTTTTTCAGGTGACAGCAGGTGCACCTCTGCCCAGGGAGTACATTGATGAGGTATGATCTATGTAGATAAATGCATACAAATATACACAGATTACCATAGTCACTTGAAAGACTATGGGACATTTTTGAGCTGGTGTGGGGTGTTGTATAATTGCCAATCAACTTAGAAAAATTGGCTTAGGCTTATTATGTTTAGTCGTAAAGGCCAGTATATTTCTAGGAAAATGAAAGACAATTAAACCTATTACTTACTCTTAAATAATTCTAACAATCACATGCTCATTAACATAATGCTGTTTGGTGTTGCATCCTGTGTATTCTCAAGTGAAATACTGTGGCAGGTATATGTAACCATGAATGAAAATAAGGTGCACATTGGTGCAACACTGCGGGCTCTACATTATGTTTCCCTATTCCCTAGTCAAGTATGTGAGGGATGAACCAGGAAACGCTTGGGAAATGAGCCATCATTTGACACATTTATAGAGATTTAATGTGTGATGCAGTAAAGGAAGTTTCACATCATATTCAAATTAAGACATAGACATTCAATTCTCTACCTGTATACATAAATACTTTGCTCACTAACATGGCTAAGAGCACTTATTCGATTAACAGCACAAATAGAACCCTTACATGTGGTTTCCGGGTATTTAGGCTTTTGTGAAGTGGAGATGGGATTACTGGTGCATGTTCATATCTGGCTTGAATCACTTCTCTTTCAGGGAGGGTTCAGCTGAGTACATAATGAAGCAGTATAAGTTAATTGTGAAGTCTATAACGAGAACCAGAAGTACTGGAGAAAACAGAGCCAGGGAAATGAATTTATGGGACCTGCAAGGCCTTACTGCTCTGGGCCCAGGGCTGCACATGCTCACACACACTGCAAGATTGGATTACTGCAGTCAAACCAGGAGCTTCACAATATGCTGTTCTGGTTGGGAGTCACTGGAGATAGTAGTAAACAATGTGAGAATTGTGAATGAATGACTGCACACAGTAGAATACCACCAGTCTTATTCTGTTGGGGTTTTCCAAGAATGTGAAATTCATCAGTTCAGATTAATTTGTTTATACAGCAAAAGTTAAAGTGATCAATAGGAAATGAAGCCAGCTCAAGCTTTCTCTGGATTTCCTGTCATACTCTTCAAATTATATCTCTACAAAGTACTTGGCAAAGAAAGCAAATGTCTGCAGCAGCCACATACCAATCCTACTTTTGAGCATCTCATTTTGCTTATTTAAAAAAATGTCACCAATATTTTGTGCCACAAAATATTTGTAACACAAAACCATGATGTTATAGCAGTATAAGTGTTCCGTATTATCTATAAGAACCTCCATAGATTTTTCATTAGAAGAACCAGCAGACTACTACAATGGTCTAGGAGCTTCCATAGACACTGCCATATTGTATTTACTCTTTTTAAAGCAACTTAATGACCTAAACCATTTTTTGTTGGGGTCTGAAAAACCTTCTTGAAGTGTTGTTATCATGTCTAATATGTCCTCTGGAGGACAGCCAGTACTTCATTTTATAGGTTATTTAGATAGTTCAATTCAGTTATAGTTTGAATTGAATTACAATAACACATTTATGACCTTTTTCTTTGTTTCTTCTGTCTCTTCCTCTAGAATTTGAGCCTTGTTTCTGGTGGTTGCCGCAGCAATTTGAGGAAGCAGATCCAAATAGCACACCTGTTTGGGGTACCAGTCGTGGTTGCCGTCAATGTTTTCAAGTAAGATGGAGACACATCCACAAGACACAACTTAATTTGAGTGACCAACTTTTCTGTTATCTGGTCTTTTCTGTAACAGATACATAGACTTAACAGTAGTAATGAGAGTTACACATTAACACATTCCTTGTCTGCCTATTACATTTTCCTGATCCATCAGGACAGACACCCAGGCAGAGATTGACATTGTATGCCAGCTCGCAAAAGAGTGTGGAGCATCTGACGCAGTGCCATGTCACCACTGGGCGCAGGGTGGGCGAGGCTCCGTGGAGTTGGCCCAAGCTGTGAATAAGGCTGCCAGCAGACCCAGCAACTTCCAGTTCCTGTACAACACAGAGGTGAGAGAAGATTTTGTGCAATAGAAATATTCACTTTGAAATTCTAATAATTTGTGCCCGATATGGATTTTCCCCCAAAAAATTACGCAGTTAGACAAGAAACATTTACTTCCATAGTTTTCACTCTTTCATTTCTGAGGTTTAAGTGGTGAACATAAGATGCTACTTCCCTGAAAAGTCTGTGCACATACATCATTCTGCGCTGTGAAAATATGTTTTTAAATAGAGCTGTCGCAGTATCTATTTCTACTCACTATTGGGTACTTTCCATCTGCAGTAATTGGTGGTGTTTTTTTGGTGGGGTGTAGTTAGAGAATGTGGAGGTGATAAACACGTCAGCTGGTTTGAGTTAGTGAGTTAGGGAAGTTGTGACTTACATTAGCTGATCCTGTTATGCTGACATTGTGTTTGAGTTCCTTTTTACTATGAGTAGGTGCCTGCAAACCAAGAATTCTCTTTTGGAGTTTTAACAAGTCCACCACTGATTTTAATAAATCTAACAGAATGAGCTCAGTGAAGTGATGAGTAAGGTCACTTAAAAGATGAAAAGGCCCTTAAAAAGGTCTCCAATCTGTTTAAAGCAGAGCAGCAATTCTTAAACGTACAGAAGAACTTCAGGGAGTGTTTTGTTGGAGGCGTGGGGTTCAACGTGTCTCTGGAGGAAGAGACAGCTATGAGAAGACCAGGCATAGCTGAAAACAAATATTATCCTAATCAATCTGGCTTGTGTGTATATCCTTCCGATATTCTTTAAATGTTAGACTTAGAAATGAGTGATCTAATAGTTGCAAGGGCAACTTGATTAAATCTACCCATGTCCGAAACACTGTATATGTTTCACATGAAGACAGCCGCCCGTGCAGGTTTCCTTAACTTTACATTTCTCACCTTCTCTAGCTTGGGTTTGTGTTCTTTTGGAATAAAGGCAAAAGAACACAACAAAGGTGATATAATGCAGTCACACAGTTATCACACTGTAAATATGATTTTTTAAAAAACATCTTTTCTGAAAACAGTTTACTAGATTTTCTTTTAAGAAAACAAATTCCTTTAAGAGATTTATATGTATTAAGCTGTGCGTTTGTACTGACACATTGCTGTGTGAGTGAGGGTCATCAAATAGTGAATGAAGATAACCAGTATCAAGTTAGAGTAGTCCAACATGTTCAGTTATTTAATTCACTCAGTGTGTCTCTTACTGTGCGACATCATACGGATGTGAATTCACTTAATCTAATTTCCCAATTCCTTATAATTCCCTTTTTTGACTAGAGTGCTCATGTGTCTGCCTCTCTGTGCCTCTGCTCCCCTGCCTCCTAAATAGATGCCAACAGTGGAGAAGATCAGAACAATTGCCCAGAAAGTGTATGGAGCTGATGACATTGAGCTGTCTCCAGAGGCCAAGGCCAAGATAGATTACTACAGCCAACAGGTGAGATCACTGCTGCTGCAATAACGCACAGTGACAGGACTCGACAGTCTCCTTTCTCTGTCTCTCTTCCTTACTCACCACTGCTCTTGTTTTCTTTTTCCAATAACTAGGGCTACAGTTCGTTGCCCATCTGCATGGCCAAGACTCACCTGTCTCTGTCCCACATGCCTGACAAGAAGGGTGCGCCCACTGGATTCATTTTACCAATCAGAGACGTTCGTGCTAGCATTGGAGCTGGCTTCATCTACCCACTTGTGGGAACAGTAAGTACCTGTAGTCCTGAAAAGTTAAAAAAAGCAGGGTAATGCTAACTTTAGTCTCTGTACTTCATAGCTGGAAGTCACAGAGCTTTTTGAAAGAGAAAGCATTCACAAATCTAATTATTTTATCCCATTACTGTCATATTTGAAACTTTTCATGGCTCCTGCTCCTGGACAGCTCTGGTGCTGTCTTCTCAAACAGGATCTATCCAGTTGTCTCTGAACAGGTTTTATATTTGGGCCCTGTCCCCTGCTGACAGCCACATTACTGAGCTGGTTAGACCTAAGCTGGGCTGACTGGAGCCTCTTGGTTGATGATGGGCTGGGCAGGAAGGAAGCGGCTTCCTGAGCGTTTTGCCTCCTGCTGTTTTCACCAGCGTACCCCGAGGGCCAGGCTTTGATAGGCTGAGGGAGAGGTGTCAAACACGGGGCATGCTGGGAAGGCATGGCAGCGTCTTGGTGTGGCGTCTGTCCAGTCTCCCAAACTTGCCTTTGATCTGCTGTGGCCCGCGGAGCCACTGGCACGCTGACAACCCTTGAACTGTGACTCCTAACCCAAATGAAGTCTCCAAGTTGCTCTTTGAACCTGTTTGGTTTCACCCCTGTCCAGAAGACTGATCCATAGATCGAATGTTTAAAGTTGGAGAGTGGAGAGGTCCCATACTACATCCAGATTTGCTTCAGAAAACAACTTTTAAAATAGATGTTGAGTTGAGATAATGAGGTTCTCAAACTGTATTGATCATGCAACGGTAGATCCCATCTGTGATCTAAGCAGAGAACTACAGTATCAAATTTCAGAGTTTTAGGAAAGCTTTCAAAAGGATCTGTCTTGGAGAAAATGCGCTGGATGAGTGGAGGCAAGCATGCGAAAGGGGCAGGGCTGAGAATCTACATGCCTGCTGAACTTGGAGCAAAAACTGTTTCATTAGATTTGTTTAAAAGCTACCAGTGCATTTTGTGCCTTTTGGTAAATCCTTCTGTGTCATAATATATGGATAGCATTTTTCACAAACTCTGTGATCACGTTTAAAAGG
Source organism: Terapon puta (assembly GCA_028564955.1). Taxonomy (NCBI): domain Eukaryota; kingdom Metazoa; phylum Chordata; class Actinopteri; order Centrarchiformes; family Terapontidae; genus Terapon; species Terapon puta. The sequence goes on along the minus strand of JAOXYL010000036.1, from coordinate 9,285,653 downwards.
CGGCGAGGGGCTTGAGTGTGAGTGGAGGGGGGGTTGAGGGTCTTTTTAAAGGGTGAAGAATCAGGAAGGGCCTGATGTCATTCTTCAGAAATGTGAGGGAGGGGTTGCAAGCAGAACAATAGATCTCTGTGGACTTCATATCCCGTTAGAGCTGCATCCACTGTGGCATTAAACCAGAAACAGGTCAGCTTTTTAGAACCCCCCCTAGCGTAGTCTTCCACTTGGTCTCAAGTGGTTAATGTTTAACAAGTTGTAGATTGGTTAAAGGGCTGTGAATGAAACTATGAAAGAAAGCACTCATGATGAAAGAAGACCTTAATTTATTTAACTAACCTACTTGACGTTTAAGATTATAATAAAGAGCCAAAGGCCAACCAGCGCGCTAAATCTAGATGTTTTTGTCCTGAAAACTGACCTGCACTCCAGCTGCTTTACTTCAGTTACTGTGAAACTAACGGAGAGAAAAACATCTTTGAAATAAGCAGTATAAAAATGTAAAGTTCTGTCCTGTGCTTCAAAATTCAAAATTATTCAGACAGACTAAAAAAGACCTGTGTAATTGTCTGGTGTTTGTAACCTGTCACTGTGAAGTTCAAAGTGCTCCCTTAGGGAAGCAATCTACTCTCACAGGCAAGAGTTCGAACTACACCCATGACGTCTTCACACTCATCAGTGTAACTCCACCTTTCCAGTCGCTGTGTCTTTTAGCCACTGATTTTTCACAGTTGTCTCACTGGCAAGAACTTCATAAGATGCATCATCCATTTGGCATTTTCAATGAATATTTACTCTCACACTGTAATTTCAATGTTTATCTCTCTCTAATAGTTCATTAGTCTTGAATGGCGCAATAGTTTGTTTTTGAATTAAATGCCATAATCTTTTCAATCCTCTTGTGTTGCAACTGTGCCCTTGTTGACTGAGACTCCTCTCCAGAATCAGTGGGGGGTAGATATCCAGCTACATTGTCTCCTCCAGGGTTTTCCCTGACAAAGGCTCATTGTGTTTGGGCATAATAGTGGGACTTATTTGGCTGAGTAGAGTTTCCAACTTTAGCCATGAAGTGTTGTGTGTTTTTGCGAGTGCCAACTTGTTCTCAGGCTGGAGAGGAGACCCGGCCGAACAGCGCATCTTTTGTTGCTTTCAGACCCTTTACAGTTATTCTCCACATTTTAGTGTCTTTTCATATTTAAATGTGCGGCCTGGTACTTTTTTTTATCAACAATGATCCCAGTGAATGTAATTACTGTATTTTAAAGATATTTTTCTTTCTTTCTCTCCTTTTTTTGAGTGAATTTTGAGTCATTTCATTTGTGGCCTACAGGAGATTGTAGGACAATAAGACTAAATTTTGACTGTTACAATTTACACCAGAATCACAGTATGTACCGTTCACAGTACTTTACATCCTGTCCAAAACACTCCCATGGCTTCTCATTCTCATTTCAATCAGGAGAGTTGAGATACTAAGTATGAACAACACTTACTGAGGTCAGTAACAGAGGAATTGATGTGATTTTCATGTCGTCTTTACGACAGGAAACAATCCTGCCTCGTCTAGACGTTTGTGATCTTGGAATAAAGCCAGTAGTTGGATAAATAAATGGCTTATACTTAACCATATTAGAATTAAGACACTATTAAAGATTTGTATCTCATGTTCTTTGCTGATGTTAGCTCGAATTGCAATAATTGTGCAATTACCGGTAATTGATTAGTCAGTCAACAGACTGAGTTAATCTACAGTCGAAGTCAAAATTAAATGTTTCTTAGGTGGAATAATTTACTCTCACCTTAATGTACTTGATATAGTTATATGGAACATGAAATTTTACTCACTTTGGGCTCTGGGATTTTGACCAAATCATTCATTGAGAAAATATTCAGTAGATTAATCAATAATAGCCATTGTTAGTTGCAGCCCTATTAACCATTAAAACTTTTCATTCCTCTCAGTAGGATGATATCAGGTGCAAAGTGAAAGGGTCCATTACATTATACATTATTTTGGCGTAGTGTTTGGGTCTTAATACTACAATACTCATGGGCTTTTGCTGTAATGAACAAGATGTGAGCGGTGATTTCAACTGTGAGTCACCTAATGTTGGTTATGGGAAAAATTAAAATGGAGAGCTGATATCAATTCATAAGTGCTACACTGTGATGTCACAACTAAAAAGGAGCCCTAGAAGTGAAGTCATCCCTCTGCCATCATTGTTCTGAATGCATCCATTAGAGTAAAATGTGATTTATTGATATTGAATTCCTTTAAACCTGCTCACAGTCTGAGTCATGTGCGGTCAAAGCCTTATTGACGGACGTGGTCAGAACAGTGTCACATAACAACAGTCGCTGCTGACATCAGACCAGCCAACAATGAGCGTCAGATTGTGTAAGCCGTCTACTCCTCGTTTTGTCCGTTAGTTTACTTGCCGAGCCACATTTCCTCAGACAGGAAATTGGCTGGTCACTTCCCTCTGTCTCATTTCCACTAATGGGCCCATAAAACTGGCCCTGGGTCAGAAGGGGGCGAGGGGGGGCAGCATGCAAAGAATGTCGCTCCCTGTCTAATGAGCGAGATAATTTCCTTTTCAGCTTGGATGGGATGATCTGACTGGTGTTTTTGGGGGAGGAAAATGGAAGAAATCTACCTTGGCTCAGCAGTACTGGACAAACCAGTTCTTTTTTTTTCATCTGCTGTGCATTCACACATATGAAAGTTTATATTCTGCTTGGTTTTGGCACCCTGAACCACATAACACATGCTCGTCTGTGTGGTGCGTGAGCTTCCAATCGCTCACTGTCTTCCTGTTCACACATAAACAGTAGAGGTGGACAGGAGTCGCAGCCTTTTAAATTTGTCATCAGTAAATATTGTGTAACACAGAAAACACTTTCAGTTTTCTTTATTATGCTGATTTTAATCAAAGCTTGACATAAGTATTGATAAAGCTTTAGAGGTTTCCATGATTTCAAATGTTACTTTCTAATAAAATTATTACACACAAGAAAGATGAATATCAGACAAAAATGCAGGATTTTTTGTTTGTTTTTTTCACATAAAATTTGTCATTCATGCTCACTGTTTCATTCCTCAGACCTTCATGGGGTAAAACATCTCTAATCTCTTTTTGGTTCTTTCACTGTTCTCCTGGCAATAATCCTGATCCATCAGATCTATCAGTCACTGTTACCAATATGACTCTATATAGAGCCTCTTAACTTTGCTATGTGGGTGAGGGAACCTTTTGGTATCTATATTTTGACCACAGCAAGCACAAAGCAACCTTTGTTTGTGGCTAAATTCATCACTGCTAAAGTGGACGTTGTCAGCACGTCATCCGTCTGCTCGGAGTTAAATGAGTCTAGATTATAGTCATTGAACTTGCAGGGTTGATCTTATTCTCATTTGATACAGAGTCTCAGTGAACTGTCTTTTGGTGTAGAACAGCTGTGTTGTGGCGAAAGCTCTAATATAAGGTTTTAGTTATTATCTAAACAGTCATATTTAGTTCTGTTTTTGCTGACATTGAAGACTCTTGTTTAAAGAGGGAAGGAAAAATATGCAGCAACTGCTAATATTTGTTCCTCAGTGAGGTCCATTCATTTTGAAATGCTGAAACGTCCTGCTTCTGTTTAATTTGTAGATTTAATACTAAATTTGTCATGAAGAGGTATTTACTTTGCATCAAAGTTTATAGCAGTTGACACATTCATAATAACTGAGTATCAGTGTTTACATTCAGCCAATCCTGCAGTACTGAACCCAACAACCTGTAACAGTGGCTGCATTAAAAACATGAAATAATTTGACAAGAAAAAGTATCACAGCATGACTTTGACCATGAGTCATTTTAATTTTCTCTTACTCCAATTAAGATTCTTACCCTCTGCTTTTATCGTTTCCCTCAGATGAGCACGATGCCCGGTCTGCCAACCCGTCCCTGTTTCTACGACATTGACCTTGATCCAGTCACGGAGGAGATCACCGGGCTCTTCTGAGCACGCTCCAATCACAGGCGACATAAGAGGTAGTTTCTCCTGCACATTGTGACAAAATCTTCCAGAAAATATGCCACAATGTTTCAGCTGTCTGAAGGCACATCAGTTGTATCATTGTAAATATTTCACAAGTAGTCATTGTCTCTATAACTTGTTGCACAAAGCTTTATTTCCTCCCTGGAGATTTTAGTTTACTACCTCGTTCACTCAGTGCCAAGGCTCCAGTCTGTAAGACTGCACTCTCACTTACAGACGCACAATAAAAATCATCTTCCTGTATTTTTCCCAGGCTCCCTGCTCAGTTCTCAGGATCCTCTGCTCCATGTGCGCTCCATCATCCACTCTCTACCTTTGACAGGAAATGCATTTTACTCTCCCTACATCACAGTGACATGCTCTATGAAAAGAGCAGACACTGAAGCATTAGCTCAATGCTGTATTTGCACATCTGTGTGAGAAGCCAAAGATTACCTACAACCACATTGTGTACACCTTTTTAAATGCTGTATGTGTGCTTTTGACCTCTCCATAATCAGTTTAAATCAAGCTAGCTTAAATTTTATTTTTATGTTGTGTTTTAATGGTCACCTAATTTACCTTTTTGTTGGAAAAAAAAAGTTACTCCTCTAATGTCTTAAAATGGTGCTTGCTTTTTTATACGTCTTAATGTTTTGAATTGAAATGGGCACAGCTTGTGTATTTATTAACTAAATTGCTGTTGTACGCACAAAGAGCCATTTCTGTGTATATGTAACCTCAAGAGTCCAGACCTGCTGGATGACCAAGCTGCTGTACTGCCTGAATGAAAATCACTACAAGTTTGACCCATTGGATCAAAGCCCTTCCTGAGATATGTTTACATTTTATGTGATGGGAAAGGTGACAGGTGATGCATCCTGATCCTCATCTCATCATTGTTTCAGTTCATAGCTCATAATATCTCATTACATATGTTGCATTTTGCTGTTTACAGTTGTTTTATGATGTTAATGGAGTTTAGCTTAATGTCGGGCTCCATATAAGATCCTGTTTACATTTCACGCTCAGGCTGTGGCTGGTTATGTGACCAATGTGGAACTAATGCAAAGTAGCTCCTAAACTGTTGTCATTGCCAACAGTTGTATGTTAAACGTTTTGGCAGACAGAGATTAAAACATTGTGCCTTTCAAATAAACCTTTTTAAATCTGCTCCAAAACTGTGTGTTTTTGTTTTCACACTTAGCAGTTGACTTGTGGCTGAGCCCATCTGTTGTTTGGACACATGTGCTCTCTTCCTGTTGTCTTGTGGTTCAACGAAGAGGTGCTACGATGCAAATCCTTCCTCTTTCTCTCTCTCTCTCGTTATCTCTTTCTCTCTCTGTCCACTCACACATTAAAACTTTGTCATCATTTTGCTCTGTTTTTCTATCCAACTGCAGCTTTTTCACAGGGGGCGGCCCTTGTGGTAGAATCATGCCTGAAAGCCAACGGTCGGGGGGCCCCCTCCTGCAGCACCCCAGGGTGCAGCATCTGTCATTATGAGCTGTTTGGGTTTTGCAACTTTGAGCCAACATGCATGTGTGCACATGTGTGTGCCTATCATAGCTGGCATTCCACACCTGCTAAGTCTGTTATTCTGTGTTCGCCGGGCAGGATCTGGCACTTAAACTACAGTCACGGCTGCAGGAATGCTCTCATGTATACAGTATTGCTCCAACAGCATATTTAGTGTGTGTGTGTGTGTGTGTGTGTGTGTGTGT
>JAOXYL010000036.1:9262586-9276337 GCA_028564955.1 Terapon puta | reverse complement strand
TGTGTGTGTGTGTGTGTGTGTGTGTGTATGAGAGAGAGACTCACAGTCAGATTACATTATAGATTCAAAACTGTATTTTAATTACATTGTTGGATATAACCTTTATTGACTGAGAACGTTAGACAAACTTGAAATAGAAAGAGAACAACTATTCTTGAAATGAAATATTGATTATCGATTAATATGTCAACCATTTTTCTATGTTGACCACCGTTTCCTAAAGTCCAAAGGTTTTTTAGTTGTTGGTTTACTGTAATATAGGATCAAAGAAACTAGAAAATGTTTTATATTGGTTGATGATTACTTGAATAGCTGACAATGAATCAGTTGGAGAACCTACAAAGCTGCACAGCTGTTGTGTGTTTTTACATGAAACATAAAAGGAATAGCTTTTTCCATCATTACATTACCACCACCAAAAAAATGTGTCAAAGCTGACAATACATGACCTTATTAGCAGAAAGATGGGGAGAAAGAACACTGGGGCAGTAATGGAAAGAAAATATAAAAATGTTCTTATTATAGATAGTTTCATATGAAACTGTCACCTGTATGTTGATGTTGAATCTACAATGCTTGCACATTTTATAGTGATACTTTGTGATTTGCATTTAACAGCTGTGGCATAAAAAGTCACAGAAGACAATTTTAAATCAAGTATAGTAAATCTATAAAGTTTCACACTGTAGAAACCCTCTGTATGACAGAGGAGAGTCTCTGTTCTGGGTTTAAAGCTCCCCTTGTTTGGGTGTTTGCAGTGGATCCCATGTGTTAATGTTTTTTTTTTTTTAATAACATCCCTGATTCCATTTACCAATCTCTCCGGACAGATCTAATTTGCGTTCAAGACAGGCAAGCGATGCTACAACAAGTTTAAAAGCTTTTATTTCATTTATCAGTCTCCCCTGTCCTCCTCTCCTCCTCCTCCTCCTTCAGCACCATCTCTCATGCTGCAGCGCGTGCCATGTGATACTGAAGGGAGGTGTGGGAGGTTGGGGGGCGTCCTAAAAGAGTTCTCCGGTCCTCTCTCCTCATCACTCCACATCCAGGCCACCCCGGGGCGGAGCTGCGCTGCAGAGCTCGTCTCTTGGATAAACACAGTCGCTCTCGGAGGGTCGCTGCCTTTTTGTTCTTCGCTCTGTCTTTTTTTTTCTTCCTCCAAGCAGCCAAAGAGTTCAGCTTTGTGATTGTTCGCCATGGGAGCAGAGAGCTCGGCCCAGCGGGACGTGAAGAGCCAGCAGGATGCTTCAGCCTCAGCCTCAGCCTCCGGCGGGGAGCTGAGCCTGATCCAGGAGGGGAGCGGCGCGCTGGACTCCACCAAGGTACGGCACAGCCCGGCTCCCCGATCCGGATCAGACCTGTGTGCGCAGACACAGTCCTTCATACTGCTCTTTTATACAGTTTATAGTTTTACCTGTGCGCCTGCAAACATACCTGCACCCCCCACCCCCCCGCAGCGCGCAGCCTCCATGTGCAGCCCGACGCCGCTTTTCTGCTGAGTAATGGGTCGAGCTGTCTGCAGTCCCGCAGTAATAAAACGCCAGCAGCTCAGCCGGGTCCAGATTTACACCCAGGCAGCCCACCTGGGCTCAGCAGGAACCGCATGAGTCCCTTTTTGACAGTTGTGGAGCTTTTCCGCGACCCACAGGGGAGCAGTGAGGGATTACTGAGTCAGACAGCCTCACCTGTGACTCATGACTTGGCTCTTTTTGTCCCGCACTCTTCAGGTTCTTATGTACAGAAGAATGGAGATTTTCCGTCAACCATTTCAAGCCACAGCTGTTCCTCTAAAAGGCAGTTTTTAAAGAGCACATATCTAAAGATATATAAAACAAGGTTAAAAAATGTGTATCATGTGGCCTCCTCTGAAGAGTAAACATAAAAAAATGTAATATCCTACAAACAGTAATATGTGAAATGTAATAACAAATATCCACTGATTGATTGCTATAATAATAATAATACATTATTATATTATTATCACTGTGATACCACATGTCACAATAAATGTCATAAACAGAGTAAAGTAGCTCAAAAAATATTGTCAAAGTGCCATTATGTAGTAAATTCGTCATTATTATGATTTTTATTTTGTCTCATCCTGTGCTCATGAGCTGGAGTCACATCTCTTCCACATGAAATCAAGTCAAGTTGAACCTTCTGACCTTGTGACAGTTGGATCAACTATTAATGAATAATAGATTAAAACGCTGTCAGCATGTTTTTTTTTTGGGGGGGGGGTGTATAAACGGGGACCTCTGATTTACTGAGTGTCCGACAGCTGCCAGCCTGTTGTACCAGCCCCAGCTGAAGTACAGGAGTCACCGACATTTAACCGTCAAAGAAAACCACACTGTAAACTTAATTTATACTCAATTTGCTCTAATTTTTCTCTCCACATTTTCAATTGAGATAACACAACATCTGAACCTTTACTACAAGTCGACGTGCTCTTTTCATTTCCTTGTCTGTGCAGTATGTCGTGGGCAGCTGCCATCATCTGGGGGATCTTGCAGACTCTGCACTGCTACCTCGGTGTAAATTGCTCAGCTTTGTGTGAATGAATATTTGTAAAGTGCCTACTAATGACTATCTATGTTTCACCACCTGCTCTGTTCACGCCTCATATAAGTTATTGGATTTATTGACTTCTCTACAGGCGGGAGGTCAACGGGTCAGATTTTGTGGCCCATCTCTCCTCCTGAAAGGTCAGCAGAAAGGTCAAATGGCAATGAGGGAGACGCTAAGTGAGACAGAAAGGGCTCATCGCAGTTAAGATCTGAATTATAGCTACAGTTGTTCAGACTTTTACCTTCCTCAGATTGTTTTTTAGACGCTGGCATGATTTTTGTGTGCTCGTTTTCCAGCGAACTGACTTCATGTGTGTGGCAGCTGAATGTTTTGGTAAGCCCTGAGCTGTTATCACAGGTATCAGCGCAGTGGCACTGTTTCCACTCGTATTTTACCAGCGACATTGGAATGTATGATATGAAATGTTGACTTGAGTACATCTATTGTGCTCTGTGATTCCAGCTGTGACGGGGGAAGGTGGAGGGGGTGTGGGGGCGCTGGATTTTAGCGATATCATGTGGAGAAATACGAGAAACAAATTCATTCTCTAAGCCGCAGCAGTTTTATTACTCACATTTCCTTGGACAAATTGAATAAAGTCTGTGACGCAAATTTTTATTTGATTTAATTTCAACATGAGGAGCTTAAGAGCTTTACGATTTGGTATTATTTATCTCAGTAAAGTCAATTATGCTTCTGTTTGGAGGCTAAACACTATTAAGTAGACCGATTAGAAATAATGTTAAGCTTTCCTTACATGCTTAATTGTATGTTGGTACAGCTGTGAGGTATTTGTACTATTTCCATTTTACGCAACTGTATACTATAACTCCTCCACCTTTCAGAAGTAAATATGATGCTGTTATTCTATACTGATGCATTGTGAAAGATTAAACCAGTGATTATCAATATATTTGGCCTGTGAGCTCTTACAAAACATAGCATTAATCATTATCAGTACTAATAATGAAATATGATATGATATTTTCTCTGTATATTCAAATGCAGAACTGGTATCGGAGTATTTCTATATTGTGAAATTGATTCTCTTACTTTTCCAACTGCTGCTGAGGCTAAATGTCCCTACAAATCTGTTGAAGAGCCATGAAAAGTGAGGAACAGTGAGATTTCTGTTTGTGAAATTTGTAACTGTTTTGCCAAGCGAAGTGGAGAACCACGACCTTGGGTTGTAGCACCAAGTATTTTATTCCTGAACCATCTCAGAGAAAGAGGGAGTAAGTGGAAAACTACAGATATGCTTGTGCTGTGGTTTCCCTGTAAGTGATAGACATTTATCTAAAATGAAAACAGTGATTTCGAAACCACCATCGTATTTAAAGGTAAACGTAGCCATTAAAGTCATGTTGAATGGATGGACAAAGACTTCACAGAATATAGTTGGTGTATTTTGTGGAGTGAGCAGTGTGTGTTTGTGTGTATGTGTTTATGGTGCCAGTTTGTACTTGGGCAATAAATATTCTCTTCACGCCACAGAGGAATTATAGCAATGTCTCTTTCCAGCATGATTACTGGCTCGCCTTCCTCATACCTCTCTGTTTGCAACATCCTCAGAGGTGTTAACAAATAAAAACACACTCACGTTAAGGTCATTATCCCAGTTTGCCTTTGCAAAGGTTACAGACAGTCATTCTACTGAAGGCCGTTTTATTGTGACTTGGGGAAGAGAAAGCATTTTATTAATGTGACAAAATCTGTTAATTCAGTTCATCTAAGTATTGAAAATGTTGAATGAGAATGAATTTGAGACCTATGTGTATGTATGTATGTGTGACACAGATAAAGATAAATCATGCGATAAGTCATCTTTATACCAATTTGGCCATAGTCAACTCATGTAAGATTCTCAAGTTATGAGAAAGAATCAGTTGTTGTTGTTTTTTTCTAATCTAATCATCTAATGTCACAAGTGAATCTCTTAAATCTCCTTTGTTCTCTGTCTCTCAGAAGTACCTTTCAATTCTAGGTTCATGTGCCATTCACACAAGTCGTAGGTCTCTTTTGGAAATCTCAAACATGACCGGACCTTTAAGGGTAAAGCTGCAAAGCTAGCACTGTATTTTTCATTTGTTACATAATAGTGATGTAGGAAGTTTGCTGAAACATTTTACCTGTCTGTTTCTCAGTGTGGATTCAACAATTCAGGTGCACATAAATTTCTTTGCAGAGAGAGTGCTGTGGGCAGCTGTGATCCAGCCTGTCAAAGAAAAATCCTGCCACACAAAATATCATGCCAAGTTAGATTTCTTTTTTTACAGATTTTTTTTTCAGAGCATCACTGTATTTTTTTGGTAGCGTGATATTACACTAAACAAAGTGATGGCACACAGAGAAATATTGACTTCTCTTCTGCAATCACAGTGTTTCAGTTAGCTGCAAAAAGCACATCCACACATTTAACATCAAACTGAGGTGAAGTGAGTGAGTGAGTCTACCTGAGGCTAGAGAGAAGGAGATAAGCCATTTATTGAGTTTAAGGTAACTAGAGAACCCAAAATTTAAAGGTCCAACATGTATAGTATGTAGTATGTATGTAACGTATAAAAAGGTTGTTTCTTTTACCCTCTCTGCCTCATCTTCCTTTGTTTCTTGATCCACTTTGATTTTTTTTTTTGCACCACAGCAAGACAGAAGCTTTGTGCAAATACGAGCAATGTTATGAAACGACAGTAAATATCACGTGCATTCGCTCGCATCCACGCTGACTCACTAATGAACAATAGTAGACACGCCACTTGAGGCCTGCATCACATGTCAGGACCCTCTCCCGTCACAGCGGCGGCAGGTGACTCCAATGATCCGACACCCTGTTATGTAATGTAATGCGTGCTGATTAAGGCTGGTACGTTCCTGTATAATGAGCTGCAGCTGATCAGACGCTGTCGTGGCTCTGATTATCCTGTTTAGCAAAGAGAGTGGAGAGAGTGGAGGGGGAGGCGGAAGGGGTCAAACAGAGGACCCATTGAGGATGGGCCTGGACGGGGACAAGCTTGGGGCCCCCTGTGTGCACCGGCCCAAAACAAGAGGAAGGAACCGACAAGGGGAGGGGTTGGAGCAGCGTTTGGGTGGGCAGGGGAAGAGGGGCCGGGTGTGGAGCGCAGGCAGAGAAAAGTTTGAGAAAGGGAGAGAGTTAGAGGGGGCACCCGCTAGGATGACATAAAGGCAGATGAATCAGCCGATTGTTCCCTCAGCACTCCCTCCTGCCCGATTTCAAGAGGGCACTGATGACAGAGGCTGAGTGAAAATGGGCTCGGGTTAAAAAAGAAAAGGAGCAGACTCGGTGGGGTGGTGTTGAAGGTGGAAGTATGTGAATTTTTCTCCCGAAAATCTGATCACAAATCTTGTAGAACAAACATAAAAAACAAAAAAACCCTTACAGCTAACTTCTTTTATCAATGATGTCCAATCTAAGCCTTTATATACTCTCACCTTCATGATAAATATCATCATGATAAATATTCAATAAAAAGAGAGACCTTCAAATCTTAGGTCTGTTTTAAATAGAAAACAGAAATTGTCCTTTAGTTAAGTTTGTTAGTTATATTTTTGGTTTGTATCAATAACTCTACACTCTGTAGACTCGACATCATCTGTGCGTCATAGTAATATGAAAAAGAGAGTATTAGAAAATGAATGCACTTACAATTATTTACCAGCCAAGAGTTAGGTTAGATAAGAGGATCTAAGAGTATCCTAGAAACCAGCACTTGTTAACAGTGAGTTCAGTGACTTTGTTTGAGCTGAGTGGTCAAAGTAATTCAATGAATTGAGTAGAAAGTCAAGTGATGTTGGTTATTGAAAAAGAAGTAAAGTGAAATTTGCCTAAATAAATTGAGTGTGCCTTACACATGCACAGACATGAAGCATTTCAGCGTGTAAACAAACTAAACCACCAAACTGTCATTTAAGATAATATACTTACCTACAGCAGAACTTCATTTATAGAGAAAAGACATAAGGTGCCATTTAACTTTAACCTCCAGTGATTTGTGATAACGTGTACATCTGAAGCCATAAAATGTCCTGAAACATCAAACTCAGCCAAATATTTCCACCTGAAATAGAATAAAGTTTTGTTAAATGGCTAACAGCTGCTCTGTCAGCTATAGATGGAAACTGAATTACTAAGCCCTTTGTCTTCTTTTTTTTGTCAAATCAAATGTATGATTCTATTTTTTTGTTCCTGTTGTGGAGAAACAGGAAGTTGCTGTCTGCTAATTAATCTGTCTCCCAGCCAGCTTCCTATCTTCCATCTCTCAGATTCTCCGCCAGCTCTGTTACAGCAAAAAATAGACATGTTTGAGCTCTTTTGTTGTTTTCCTCTCTCCGCCCTCCAAAAATTAGACCCCACTTCATTAGTTTGATCGAAAAATGAGTCCACAGGACAATATCGAGTCCCAAAATGGCATCAGCTTCAAAGTCTTACATAATGTTATAAAAGATTTATTTCTCCCTTTGCTGGTTGTTTTTTATTTCACAGTGTATTTACAGTGTTGCCAGGGTGCTTTTCCATTAATGTGTTGATACTGCAGAAGAACTGCAATCTTATTTTAATAAAATAATCCCGTTAACTCCAGAAATGACAGAACGCTGACCTCACCAAAAAAGAGCTATAGCATGTCATTGAACTCACGTCTCACGTGAGGATGTATATGTTGTTGCTGTTAGTTTTAAATTGTGCAAATGCACCAGAACAAATTGTGGTCAGATCCCATTCATTTCAACTCTGTGTACTGTGTGGTTAACAGGGCAGAAAACGTAACTTTTACACAGTCATTTTGAAATATTTTTCTGTGTTTTTGTCAAATTCTGGAAAATTTAATCTCTTTTTGGCCATCAAAATGTAAAAAAACACCACTGCTGTAGGGTGATATTTGTGCTTTTGTTCAGGGCGCTCAACCCCCAAAAAACCCCCAAGGTATATGTGAAGCAGTAATTTAAAACAACACACCAATGTGGCAAAGAAATGAAAGAAAAAGAGGGAGATTGTTTCAGATGCTCACATTTTTGTTTTGGTGCCATGCTCATGCTGAGGTTTATTTTGGGATTGCATTAACACAAATTGGAAAATGGCGACACTTTATTCAATTTAGAAGTGGATTCCCTTTTGCACAAACACACCATCCAGAGTCAGTGCTTCCCGTCGGCAGTGTCGGGGGCGGAGAAGGGGGGTTTTCACCGTGAGAAGCGTCCTGTAAGTGATAATGTGTTATTGAATATCTGAGGTCTGGCCAGCAGGGCTCAACGCCTGCACAGGGACTGTACTCCTTGTAATCCCAATCAGTCATTACGACTGGACGACTCTGCCACATCAGCAGCCTCACTCTGCTGCTTCTCTTTTATTGCTTTAGGTAGCTGAAGGCAGCGCAGGAGACTGGAAGCTCCTCAGAATCAAGTAATTGTTTGATATTTGCCTCAAATGGCAAAAGATTACATCTGTATTAGAGCCTCTTGAATAAATGAGGATATGTCCCCTTGGATAATTAGATTGTGATCACGCACAGAATCTGATTACAGCATAATTACTTTGTTTGTCTCTCACAGAGAACGTTCTGAACCATTTAGACCTCAGCTTTTCCTCTCTGCGCATGAAACAGATCAGAGGTGTTTACTTCCTTTTCACCTTAAAACTGATTAGGTGCTCATTTTTATTACAACAAAGTTTTTTTTGGCTTTTGTTCATAATGAAAAAAACAAACAACATTTCCATCCGTTTAAGTCTATGCTGGTTCCTCACTGCGACACTGTGCTCAAAATAACCTCTCTTACCTCCATTACGTCATGAGCCTCTGTGGACCGGCTCACCCATCTTGCCTCTGTATTCTTTTGTCGTTTTCTCTTTTAGCCTCATGATTCATGTTCCTGCCTCCATGCACCTGTTAGCCCTCACTCTGCACTCTTTTCTCTCCATTTTGTTTAAATGTATCTCTTGCGTCTGCCAAAAAATGGGTCCTGATCCCATGTTGTCCATGTTACTTATGAAGTAAGTAACCGCCTCAAGTTCTTTTTCCTCCTGGTGCTTTTTTAACTGTTGTCATATAGCTTCAGCCAACGTCTGAACAAGGGTATCCCCTACCTTGATCTACATGTATCCAGAACAAAGACTTTAGGAAAAAAAAGTATATTAAATAGCTCTTTATCCGAATATGAAAAACTTGATATTTGACATATAGGAGATTTTCTGGCTGTCGTTTCTGCAGTGGACATGATTTATTATTTATCAAGAATCACTTATCTTGAAAACATTCAAACTAACAAACCATCCTGTTATTTTTGTGCTGAAAAAGAGAGAAAAAGAAAGGACCCTGCCTGCCTACATTGTTGGGTTGGCAGCCTCGCAGGGCTCCATATGTTTTTTATGTAGGGCTGTAGGAGGTTTGCTGTTTAAAAAGGATATAAGAGCTCCTCACCGCCTCTGTCATGAACCTGCTCACCCCCTCTGCTGCCTCCCTCCCTGTTGCTTTTTTTTTCTTTGCACATCCATTTTTCATCAGCTCTGGTCCTGATGCAGCACTAACTGCTTCACAGAGCAAAGTGGAAGATGTGTGAAGTCATGATGTGTGTGTGTGACTGTGGGCATGAGTGTGTGTTTTTGTACTGGTGTGTCAGCGGTGCTTGGTGGGAGTCAGAGCATTTGAAGGACAAACGGTGAATCATGGCTCTGGCGCAGCTTCCTTCATGTACTAAATACTCATGGAGGACGGTGTAACGACCCTAATCTCAGCAGCTGAGCAGCTTGAGATTTAATGTATTGACCAAACATACGACTCGTATATCACAACCCCCGTCCAATAATAATAAAACCCATTGACCTAAAAAAAAGGTGTATGTGCAGTGATGGAAAGTACTTACTCAAGCACTGAACTTAAAGACACTCTAAGGAGTTATGAAAGTGGTTGTGAAATTTGATACCAACATATCGATACAAAGTAAATAAGAAAATGAGTATATGCTCCTTTTACCAACCTGATCTGAAAGAATCACTTTACTGTGTAAGCTGCACATTTTTTGGGCACTAAACTTCCGCAAAAAGTATGTTTCCTTCAGGACACCTGTGTCCCATCACTCATATGCACAAGCAGTGATTTTGAGAGAAATGCAATGCTTCATTGGCCCACACAAATGGGCATCGTACGGTTCATGACTCTAACTGGAGATGGAAGAGATCAAAAATGCAAAATAGGACAATTTTCTGAAAACAAAATTATGACTGGAAAAGTGCTTTCAAGGTCCCATGCTGTACTTTATATACTGCTGAATTTATTAAGTATCCAGACCTCCCTCTCTATAAAGGATTTCATCTGTTCCTTTCAGGTCAGAGGTTCCCAGGATAAAGTTCAAATATATACATCGCAGATTTTTTGCTGGTTTGCAGATTTCTGCAGACGAATCTTACCTGAAATCTAAGAGAACATAAATGAACACCTAAGCCTCAAAATGTCCGCCTGGATTTTTTTTTTGCTTATTTTGACTATTTGCAGGCTTCCCAGTGAAATGACACCATATCGACTGTAAAGGGCAATTTCTCTGCTGTCAGAAACCATCTGAATTTTTCCTATAGAGCAAACCATTAATTAATTTTGATAATCCGAAGTGCGCTAGCGCAAATGTATTGGTGGCGACACGTTCAGCGTTAAAGGGTTAAATGTTCCTTTGTATAACTTGCACAAAATGTATTGTTACCTTGAACCTCTGAGCACTTTTTCTGCCACTTAGTTCCATAGCACTTTATCTTATCCATACATCTTTGTACAGACTTTATTGTTGTTGCACTGTTATGTGTGTGCTGCTTTTGTCGTTGTTTGTGTGCACTCCGCTGCATGCCAGATTTCCCCCAGTGGGACAATAAAGAGCTAAACTGAACTGAACTTCAGACTCCACTATAAGTGGTGTCTTATGATGCTGACTGCTGTTTTAGGATAATTAGAAACATACAGTACAGTGAATCAAGTGGTCACTGCTTGCTCATTTAAGGCCAATGGAAGAGTTGTTTTAAACTGCAAACAACTTCTTAGTTGAAACTGAACTGCCTCCTCCACAAATGCCACAATGCTGTATTCTCCAGAGAAACCTTGCTGCCTGGACATAACCGGGTTTAAACTGATGATGCGTGCACACGTGTGCAAGGCCTCGATCTCGGTGCAGTGGATCCTGGTTAGAATCTGTGGTCCCTTTGCTCCCATCTTCCTTTTCTCTCTCTCACTGTCCTATCTATAAAAAAAAAAAAACAATAAGTGGTGTAACCCAGCCAAAAAAAAATCTGCATGATTTGTTGAGACCCCAAGACACCATGATATAACATGTGCTTGTTTGTGATTAAGTCATTCACATTCAATAGGCCAGGTAACTGAATTAGTTTAAAGGCCATATACTGTTCCCGCTGTTTTAAGCAGGTGAATGAAAGTAATAGGACCAGAAAAACAGCACTAAGGAGTTGGTTGTATTCTAGCATGGAAACAGATTTCTATCTTAAGCTGATTTCTCTCACATGTCTCTTTTAACTGGGTTAAAACAAATAGCACCCAGCAACATGTGAGAAAAACCTGGATGGAAACACGTGACCAAGGCTTTTTCTGAAATTTCCCCATGTGTGACTGCTCCTGTCAAATCAATAGCTTCATATTTACATTTTCACAATGGATCAGAAGGCTGCATGAGCTGTGAGGGTTTGCTCCCAGTGTCACACTCACAGAAAATTATCACTGTTCTCTGTAGTTCCTCGCAACTCTGCAGGATGTTTTGGTGCATTTTAGCTCAACGTTTTGGTTTTCCAGGGCTTAAACTTGGATCTCATGGACTTTTCCAACTGCAGCTGTGTCCAGCACCAAGACACTTAGGGACGGTCTGTAAAGAGTCGCAGACATCTAGATCATACGATACACAAAAGATCTGACTGAAGGGAAACTGGACGTGCTGCAGATTCTTAACACATTTTATTTTCCTTAACACTGACCACTTGATAAGTAGACATAGCAGACCAAAACAGAGCAAAAAGTAGATTAAATATTGGATTTATATTTGCTTGCTGGAAAAATAAATGTAACTCAATATGAATGTTAATGCTGCTATGTTTCTTGTAAATCGACAACTGCTGGCATAAAATGATAACACAACTTTAATTTTACTGACAAACAAATTGTTTGTCAAAGTTCATATATTGTAGATAGTGCTTTAAAATGAACATATCCATGACTGTAGTTGAGTATTATATGTTTAGGTTGAATCTGTTCTGTCAAAAATTGGGAAACTTTCACAGGGTCTTTGTTTTTTATATAGTTACAATTATTCCAAGAGAATAAAGGCAAACCTGAGCCTTTATTCTTGAACACAAACTTCAGATTTTAGATTTATTGAGATTTTGTGTAAATTATTATATCAAGATAGTATTTTGGGTTCAATAATACAGTTCTCTCTGCACATAAAGATGATTATACTGGAACATCTTCAGTAGGGTATACAACATAACAAAGACTGCTGATGATAAATAGATTATCATTAATGTTGGTGTTATATATCTTCGTTTCTATATATTTACTTAAGCTTAAATTGTAACGCGCCTCTCGCCCCTTTAAACTTCAAGATACAATATGTGCAGCTTCTCGAGCAAACCATCCAAAAATACCTGACTCTGGAAACTGTTCCTCAAATTATTTGGATAGTTCCAAGATTAAGTGACGTATTTAACCCTGAGTACTGGTTCTGTTCCAAAACTTAGATCAAACATAAAGACATTAGCAGGGCAATAATCTGAGAGTAATTTGAGGCCCAAAGCCAAAAATAACAGTCTGGTTTAAGTGTCTCACTAATTAAAGCCACGTTTATAGCGTCTGCGTGCGTTCCAGACACCCCTCTCACTAGTCATCTTCTTTTCTCACACATGACTCTGGAGCTGGAGATGCTTATCGGAGCTCAGAGATATTTAGAGATTCATGACAGGAAGGTCAGCAAAGGGGGTGGAATTGTTATTACAACCCAGTTAGAGAGGCAGGTCCGTGGGGTCGAACGCTGGCCAGAGTGGCCTGATTATGATCGTGTCCTGGGGGGTCTGTCCTGCGACCAGGCTGTTGTTGTTGTTTGGCTCAGTTTGCTGTTTCGAGTGTAGCAGCCGCACAGATGAAGGGTGGGGGTGATGAAAAACAGACAAATTGTGGGAGGTATAGAGGGCCAGGGTTACAGGGTTAGTGATGCACTGATGTAGGTAGAGGAGGACAACCTGGTTTTATGTGTTGTGTTGAAATGGCGGCTAACAGGTGTGTGACTCCTCAGGGTCACTCTGCCTTTTGGTTTGCATTTCTTTCTCCTTTGTCGCTTCCTCACACGTGTACGCACACTTGAATCTTGGCTCTCCATCCCTTTGCTGCTCCATTAGTCTAATTCAATGTCCCTGAAGTTCTCTTCTCACGACATGTATGTGAACCAGGCTGAAATCAAATACAGCTGACATGTCTTACAAACTGGCCGATGTGGTTTCAGGGCTAAGATGAGGTTTTTCAGCAACTTCTGGTCGGAGATTATCAATTTAAATATCTTTGGTCATCATCCATTTCTATACCTGCTGTATCCTGCCTCACAGAGCCACAGGGAGCCTATCCCAGCTATTCTTGGGCGAGAGGCGGGGTACACCCTGGTCTGGACGCCAGTCAGTCGCAGGGCTGACTATCTTTGGTCATCATCAAAATAAGAATTTCAAGTTGTCCGTTACCAATAATCCAATCCTGAAAAAAAACGTCATTTTGTCAAGAACTGCAGGACACTGTAACTTCCAGCCAAACACCAAACTTCATCTTCATCCATTAAAGATAAACTAATAGAAACATTGGCAGCCACACTTTTGGACACAAACCCGGTGAGTACAGTTTCCATGTACAGCTCTTCTCTGTGTGTTTGCCAGTGATGAGTTGACGTATTAATTATGATTGTCCTGAAGCCACCATCAATAAAATTGGACAGCTGGACCTGCACTGAGAAAAAAGAGGAAATGTTTACTCTACATATTATTGTAAATCTGTAATAGATCTGGATATGCTCACACCAATTTAATACTGGTTTATTTTAAGGAGTGTGATTAGGACTTACGATCATTCCTTTGTGATTGTTTTTGTCGCTTTAACCTTTAAACACACACACACACACACACACACACACACACACACACACACACA
>JAOXYL010000036.1:9219493-9236375 GCA_028564955.1 Terapon puta | reverse complement strand
CAGTGACTTTCCATTGCCCTTGCTGCATAACAACCTGGTTGTGTGTGCGTGTGTGTGTGTGTGTGTGTGTGTGTGTGCGTGTGTTTGTGTGTGTGTATAGGAGTGAGAGTGAGATGGTGTCAGAAGGTGAAGAGGTGGAGGATCATTATCTTGTATATTGTATTTATATCTTGAGTATTCTGTCATTCACCCATAAGTTTTTATTTTTTTGTTCTTTCATCTTATTGTATGGACATTGTCCCTGTTTATAAAGTTCTCGTATTAAGCTGTGATACATTATGTATTCATTTGAGCTACATTATGACAGTCTGTTGAATAGCTGATGAAAAAAAATCCATCTAAAATGTTTCAAGTAAAAGAAATATAAGACTGTAACATTTAAGTGAGTAGTGTATCACAGCTTTAATAGCCATATTCAATGATTATTTCAAGACTGTGTAGCAATTATAGCTAAACAATGGTACAAGTGTGATTCAGCTGACACTAAGTGATAATGTTGACTGAGGAAAACAACGAGAACATAGAGATTATGTTGATATCTACCAGAAATGCACCACACGTTTGACTTTTGACACATTCTCTTGTCACAATGTGTTCTACATTCTGCACCCCAAATACCTAATAAGCTCGATGTAGATAAGAAAAACCATCACTGCCTGATTTACTGTGAAAAAGATATTGTTACACATTGTTTCATGTAATAATACAATAAAGTACTATTATAACACCCTCATTTCATCACATGGCAGAGGTATTTGGTAAACACTGAAGTGGAATGGATACATGTTGCCACTGGAAGAGTTATACTGGGTAGACATATGCATGTAAGAAACATTTACAAAGTACATCATGTTCACAGTGTTTAATGGCCATGTTTTCTGAGTTACTGTGTGACATACTGTATGTATTATTTGTGTGTAGAAGTTTTAAGTTTAACACCTTTCTTTACTACATAATATTTATATTTCTTGGTGAAAAGACAGCATGTTGTCGCCCTCTGTTGCCTACAAAAAGTAGTACACCATGTAGTCTTTTGTCCTTTGCTGTTGTTTTATTTTAACAAGGGCGATAAAGTATGACAATGGTATTTGTTCAGTACAGTCTTATGGTTCCTGCTCCTATGTCGCGTTCTGCACCTAGCATGATAGCTCAGGTTATCGAGGGAACTGGCCCAGGGAGGACATAGACTCAGTGGTTTGGGGTTTCGCGAGGCACACATACATTGACTGCATGGTACCGGGCATAAAAACAAAAGCTCATTTTATTCTTAATTTAAAAAGCCAAATTGAGTTAGGTTCAATCAGGGGAGTCATGGTCTTTCCATTTCTCACAGGATAAGACATCAGTTGCATCCAATTAAACCTCTAAAGCAGCTTCTCAGCTACATTGAGTCACACATCAAACCTAAGTCATGGGGTCAAGTTTATTAGCAAAGTAGGAGTTTTTTTTTTAGGATGGGGAATATCTGAAACATTCCTGGGATCCAGTTGTACCACCAAAGCAAACAAAACATGTGACCACGGGCTACGCCGGTATTTGTTTATTACTTACCAAATTTGGCAAAGTTGCACTGTGTCACGCACTCATTTATCTTGAGAATGAACTGAGTGCATGTGGAATCAGATTTTAATTTGGTGGCTGATGCCAGCAGCTCTAGAGGCTCACACTTTCACTCAGCTTTATTACCAAACATGAGAGAGATCAGGAAGTACGTACCCCTGTTAGGTCACCTCTTCCCTTCACTTTCACTTTAGGAGGGGGAGAAGGGGGGTCCACACTGGCTTTATGTAAAAATAAATAATTCATAAAGAGAGTGAACTTAAGATTTTTGCTATTGCTGCATTATGTAAAGCATTTAGTTGGGGCACATGCCCACTTCAGTCCTCCCTGCTTTTTGTAACACACTTAACTGTGAACCTGTTAACATTTGTACAGATTGTATACCTACTGTATGTACTTCAAATCATATTGTTGTAATATTAACTATTAACCTGCAGCCATTGAGCATAATATTCGTGTAGCATGGTCTTAGCTGTCTTTTATATTTTCCAAGCTGTTAATAGTAACGTTACAGAAACTTGTCTATATTTCATTCAATAAAGTTAGAGAAAATTGGTGTGCTTTGTCTTCATCCCTTGTAATACAGTCAACCCATATGTACAAGTTGGTGTATAAAGCAAAATACACAACACATAAATGTAGTAATATAAAATGTCATAACAGGAGAAGTAATGATTACTACTTACAATAAACACTTTAAATATCCCCTTATCTGTGTTTTAATTACATTTATTAGTGTGCTATAAACATTTTATTAAATATTTGTTTGGCACTTAATGCTATAAGGATAAGTGGATGAACAAAAAGATTAAAGACCTCCTGAAGCTATTTTGTTGAGGTGAGGACAACAACAAAAAAGGACAACCATAAAAAAAACATGTTTTTATTGTTCATTCTTCACTGAAAAAAAAAGTTGTTTATACAGAAAATTACTCACATTCCTGAGAACACAGATTGATCACAGTAGATGTCAGATGGGTGTGGGGGGGGATTGTGGGCAAGAAATGAAATTATATTGACAAACAACAGTGGACAGAAAGGACAATGTCTAACCTCTCATCTTCCTGAGATACTGAGATGTTTAAACACACACATACACACAACCATTAGGTTACAAGACTGGTGCGGCAGCGGAACAATTACAACTTAAGCTAAGGAAGGATATTTCATAAAGCTGTGCATACTTCTGTGTATCAATTGAGCTCTGAGAAACGAATGTCAGTAGTACAGCATTTCAGTTCCCTCAACAAAACAAACTTGAATCAAGACGCAAACAAGAATCCTTCCCTATCAGTCCGTAGTAACACTTGAATGATTAAATTCACAGATATTTGTGGTTGTTTTTTGGAGAACCAAAATGTGACGGAGTACTGATACATGACAATTATGGTCAAATCATTGGCAACCACCCCACAAAAACACTAGTAAAGATATTACTTCAAATTCAACAGCCTTTCCCCTTCACTAGACCTGAGTAGAAAAATAAGAATAACAGCTCCACCTAGCTAAACAATGGGCTCATTGCATCAAAGCAGCAACTACTTCTCAATACAATACTTCTCAATACTTATTATATTTGGATTAAGTACAAAAATCCCATTTAAACTGGATTAGAACTGGGGCTCATCCTATCCTCTCTGTTGCAAACTTGTACTTGAGGTCGGCTGAAATAGTCTTGAGATAATGAAACAAAAATTAGGCAAATTGAACATACTAGGGATGGGCACCCCCCCTTCACAAAACTATTATATTTAATCAAGAGAAGCCAATAAACGCAACACATACTACATTTAACATACAGTACAGTGGGTTTGTTAACAACTCAGTTTTAAAATAATATTGCAAGTTAAACTGCTTTGAAGGATGACTTGTGTTCAGGACTCAGTATTGCATAACAGGACTAACTTGAAGGGATTTTAAAGACAAATGTCAGACAGAAAGAGAAATCATTTTTGGATTATGGATAAAGTTTGGGACATGACAGTCACTTAACATTTCTGGAACAAAAAAAGAAGATTTTGCACCAATAACAACAGACTGTCAATTTTATTTTCCACTATTAGGACACAAGTTCACCTTGATATTCAAATGAGTAAAAATATAAAAACAAACAAAGCACCTCCTCTTCACAAGTTATGCGGAGTTATCCTCAAGTAACAAGTTATTAATCACAATTTAATGAAGTTTAGGTTGCTGATGGTTTCAAATTTGCATAAACTAACCTAATTGATAAACCTGTATGCTACTTGTGCTACTGTCACACTTGACATGTCTCAGCATGGCAAATGACACAACTGCTTCACATTTACTGGACGTGCACGGGAGATTTTTCACAATTTCCAGTCATCAGTAGTACGCAGAGTGTTTGTGATCCCAAACAATTTTTGTTGTCCGTTACAATAAATATAATCTTTTATATTCCCACAACACATGTATCCATCCATTCAGTCAGATATATATAGATACCAGTCATTTTATGTCTTGCAAACTCACATTAAAGCTGAGTCTCCCTGTATACGATCTCTACACTGACAGGTGTATTCAGACTCTGCTTCATATGAATTTCACTTGCACATTTTCTCCCACAGTGTTTTCCTATTGCTGTCCATTGTTGCGGCAATGACTTATTTCTCTGATTTGAATGAGGTTAAACAACAAATGTAAATGTGAGAGGGTCTTAACAACAGAGAGAAAATGTTTCCCTTTGCATAAAATGAACAAGAAGTTGAGTAATTAACACAAATATGGCAATGAGAGGAGACCTGAAATCCCAAATGCCTTTCTCAACTATAACCTTTCATTTTTGAGGAGATTAAAAAGAAATTCAGCATGCCCATCCCTAATACATAAACTTTTGATGAACCAAATGTAATGCTATGAAATCTATATCTTTCTATTAATATACATAACCTTTTACAATATAAAGTAATCTTTGTAAATATAGCATTGTATATAAAATTAGAAAAGCATGTCAAACAAAAATTAAGGGCTTTTAGATGAAGCAAATTATATAAAGACAAGATGTACAATATTGTACAGGCAGCCTCCCATCAATGTATATGTGTCTGAATGGATCATGAGTAGAGATGAGAGAGTAAAAAAGAATCAAAGGGGCTCAAACTGTAAACACAATGACCACTCTTGCTTGTTGTGACCTTCAGTGGCCAAACTCTTGTTAGGAGGAGCAAGTGTGCTTTAATGTGGTGTAATGACATGAGAACCATAATCACACACAGAGTAAAACAACAAACTGGTTGCTGAGAAGGATGCAAATGATGGTCATCACATTTCAAGGTGTTCATTCTGCTGAGCCAAGCAAAACGTGAGTGGAAGACGATTACTTTCCTGCATACAAGAGCACAGATTGTCTCAGGTCAGAATATAATGTGTGCTCTGGAACTAAAAATGATCATGTATACCTGATCTGCAGTATAAGCCTCTAATGTATGGCAATGAAGAAACAACGTTGTTTTTCTATGCAACTCAAGGCGGGATTGTTAGTATAGTTCGCCTCTCTCTCTCTCTCTCTCTCTCTCTCTCTCTCTCTCTCTCTTTCTCTCTCCTCCTCAAATCGAGCACAGTCGACTCATCTCAAAACATGCTGTCACCTCCGGAACTGTCTTGGCTTCCGCTTCCTCTACGCAAAGTCTGCCTGTGCAGCCTCACCACAACGGTAGCTCTTGTGAAAAAACAATGTCGTGTGGCCTGACACATGAGAGTCTAACATCAATGTACACCAAGAATAAAATGCTGAGATGAAACAAGGTAATAGCTCCCCTCCTTGGTATTCGACTGAGCCCCGAATCAAATGTTAATGTTATTTACTTTTCTACTGATGTTGTCTCTTGGTCCAGAAAACTATAGGCTAGTTACTTCACTATTTAAAATACTTTTTGTATGCAGGGCCAAAAAAAAAAAAAAAAAATCCAAAATACTGTACCAAAAAAAAAAAATTTTAGTAGATTGAGAACCTCCAACATACATACCCTGACTAACTTCACCTTTAGCTTACCTAGTAACCATAATTTAGAAATAAACATACAAGTTAAAAAAGACAAATACACAGTTTTGGCACTACTCTACGAGGATTTCCTCAGTCTTTATGGGTTCCAGTGGGGTGCCAGAGTTGGACAAATCGGAGCCTTCATCTTTGGAAAACTCTTCACGCTGGAGCAGCATCCCTGCACCCGTGTCCCCCTGCAGCCCCACTAACCCCCCTTGGGTGAAGCACAAGTGTTTGATCACCTCATTGGGACTGGAGAAGGTGGTCGCACAAATGTTACACTTGTAAGGCTTAGATGAGGCCAAGAACATCGCCTCCATCTGGCTGCCGTCGTCACCAGCGGCGCACAGCTCCATGCTCTGACGGTCCACCATGGTGTAGGTGTCGGCCCCCTGGTTCAGGCACACGTGGCGGGCTGCCTGGTTGGCCCTGCAGAAGCTCTTACCGCAGGCGCTGCATTTGAAGGGCTTGCCCGTGTGGATATACATGTGTTCGCGCCAGTGGCTCTTCTGAATAAACTTGCGCCCACAGGTGGAGCACTCGTACTTCCGCCGCTTCACCTCCCTGTCTAAGTCAGCACTCTCCAGGTTGTCGATGTCCGCGATGTCTGATGGAGGTGGTGTGTCCGCCTGAGAATTTAATCCTCCCATAGCCCAGCTGGACGTGGACACCTCTGCTCGGGGAGAGTCCGAGTTGGTACCTGAAACAGGCGTTTGCTCGCTGTCGCTGATAATCTCTACTGCTGTAGTGGAGGCTGAGGCACTCGACCCTGCCTTGCTTCCCTTAATGACCCCCTCTACCTCCAGCATGCTGTGCTCTCCAGCCATGACAGGTGAGAGTGCATTGCTGGGCTCAGCTTGTGCCTGCTGTAGAGCCTGAGTGTGCTGGAGGAGATGCTCTCTCAGCAGGCTTCTCTGGGTGAATCGGCTCCTGCACAGGTGACAGGAGTAGTGCTTCCTAAAAGAGGAACTCCTCTTCATGATGCTGGGCTTTACGTGGAGGATGGCACTAGCTGAGGAACCATCTGCATTTAGCAAGTCCATCCCTGCCTCCTCAACGCTAGGCTTACCGCCGCTGGTCGAGGCCTCTGCGTCTACGGGTGAGGAAGCTAACTTGGAAGGTAAGGAATTGGTGTATGAAGCTGTAGCAGCTGGCGTGGACGGATACTTCCCCTCTGAGCTGAGCTGCTCCATGTCGAAAGGGGAGGAGAGCTGCCGCCGGGTGGGGAGCCTAGCTGACAGCGCTGACTGTTGGTCAGAGATCTGGATGCCATAGAGGGAGGTGGAGAGGTTGATGCTCTGCTCGGGGTGGGAATACACAGACTGGCTGGCCTCCTGCAAGAGTGGATAGGCATGCAGGAATCTGACCCCCTGCTCCAGCCGTGCAGGGTCTATCAACTGGGGTGCAAGCTTGCCTGTGTACATCAGGTTGAGGAGGTAGCTGAAGATGTCGGGCTGTATGTCGGCCGCCTTCAAGCGCACACAATCACTGAAACACAAAGACAATGCAGTTAAGGAGTGACAATGATGTTCACTCATCATTTCACTACTACATGAAGAAAACAGGTGTGTGTAGCTGGTCACAGGTTGTTGAAAACTTGTGTGAATACATTTGTTGTTCTGTATATTTTCCTGTGAGGAAACTCAGGGCTGCATAGCTACTGTGTTTTATCTTAATGCCCTTACACACCCTCTAATTTCCTGCCTCAGTCTGGTCCATTGATTGAACAGTGACATTAGTTGACAGTTAGATAGTCTAGTGCTCAACCAAAGAGAAAACAAGTCCTTCAAATATTTGACATGAGAACAAGTCAGTGTATTTTTGATGTGGTATCCACAGGTTTTGGCTACAGAACCATTTGTTGGGTTAATTCTGTGATGTGACAATAAAACGTTTGGCATTCAATACATTCATCTTGTACCTGTCCTGGTGAATGAAGAGCATTCTGAAGTAGTTGGAGAAGGCGGCGAGGACAGCTTTGTGGGCTTTGAAGAAGACATCTCCTATAGCCACAGTGCAGTCGCACAGGAAGCCAAACTCCCTCTGAGCGTTAAGCTGCTGCAGCAGGATAAGACCATGGTTGGCCAACTCCATTCTTCAACCTGCACAAAGGCGTACAAATACACACACACACAGAAATGAGTTTCCTGTCTGGAAGGAGACCAGAGTTTACTGTGACCACAAAGAGTGAGGCTGATCTAACGACCCTGTAAAGGCCAACTTAACAAAACAGTTAAAAATCACTGATGATACCAAAGACGATATATCTAGCACCACAGTCACAGAAAATTATTCCAATTAATGGGGGCACAGCAAGACATTTTGGTCTAATTTTTTGATACAAAAAAAACCTTGTATTGTACAAATGAGTATTTTAGAATCAATGACAACCATAGTGTGCTGGCAACTTCCTCCAAAGGCTGCCTAACTATCCTGTAAACCAGCTGTGTATACAGACAGAGAGGGTTCTCTCAGTGGCAACTTCTCATGTAATTTGTTTATTCAATCTCTAGGAATTATGGTAAGGTTAGGAATAAACATGCATGCTAAATACAAAATATTGTCCAGTTTCTGACAGAAGATTACAGGGATTACTCTACATAAACCTACAATATGTTATTTGCTTGAACAGCGATACACTCTAACACTAAATTTGAACAGAAATTGAGCTACAGAAGGTTTTGGCAGCCAAATAAAATTTTCCATGATGTGGTTCTGAACAAGTCTGGGCTATCCAAACCACATCTCAAGGGACATTTCAAGCCTCTGCACCAGTGAGATGGGTGTCGTTGACCCCAAAGGTCACCGGAGGACCTTCAGGCCATCACATGATCAGGGAATGGGAGTCGACACACATTCCTCCAGCAGAACTGGTTCTACCCTTGCAGTGGAGAATGGAAACAGCCTGTGGGTGAATCTCCAGCCTCCAACACTTTCTCACTATCTAACAGCACAAAAAAAGGCAATTCACACAGACTGACAATAATGGACACCTCAACAGATAATTTACATCTGACAATCAAAAATACAAATTTCCCCTTCTGGTTACAAAAACAACTAAACCAAACATAAAAAGCCTTCTCAACATATGTATTTCATCACAGAGGTCAGAGTGCAAAGATGCTGGCACTACAGCACTCCAAGAAGAGGCTAAGTTTCTGTAGCTTGTGCAGTGGCGGTACAGCAATGGAAAGATGTAAAATACCAGACAACCTTGCTTTTGTCTCACAATCTTAAACTTAACTTAAACTTCAAAATGGACTTTTATTAGGTACACTTAACTATGAACAGGCCAATCTGATATAACAGTCCTAAATCTTACCTTTATAAGCGTTAAAGTGTTTTAGTGACTTTTTATTTATTAGTGAGGCTGTACATTGCAGTCCAGTTAAACTGTATTGCATTGTACTAAGGTTTGTGTTTATCCACCTCATTTATAGAGAGCATAGACTAAATGAGAACTGAAACCATAAACCATTTCAATTAGTCAATGCACAGAGGCTGAATCAGCTGCTGTTTTGTATAACTAAAACACAGTCTCAGATGTGAAATGTGACGCTTTCCTCCTTATATATGACAGTAAACTGAATTTCTTTGGACTTGCATTGTTGACCAGATAAACAACTGACTGAAAACCTCAGTAATATGCCACCCCAGTTCCTTAGAACTGCTTATTGACATTTTATGGACGATAATGGGTAGATTGCTTGAAATAGTCATTAGTTTCAGTCACAGACTAAATACTCATTATAATGCAGTTTCCATCAATGTGATTGGGATCAAAAACATTAAGTGCTGTAAACTGAACATGCAACTCCTCACCATCCCTGAAGAATCACAAAACACCTAACAACCGACATTTATTTCCACTGATGGTTACACTGACCCTTTTGCAGCAAGATGGCCGATACTCTTTAAATTATGGCCAGCTTCAGAGGTATGCAATTTTATTTTTTAAAAACACACTCTTTGATCTGGTTCTTAGATCTGCATACAACATATGACAGACACACTGTGCAAATCTTCACTGCAGATACCACACATCTGAAAAGCTGAGGTATTGTTCTGCTTCTTGCCTTGTGTAAATATATAAAATGTTTCATGTAGCCCACAAAATACTGATACAGCTTTCTATCGATGTAATTTCCAGAACATCAAGCCCTTCCTCTGCAGGATCTGGTTTACACAAATTACTTCTTAAAAATTATTTTCCAATATAATTTCCTTGTATAGGAAACGGTGTATCCCACACTATCTTTGGTTAGTCTCGAGCTGTGGCTCCAAAAAACATGATCACGGGGTACCTCCAGGTCAGAGACACAGTGTCCAACACGCACGCTTGGTAGCTGCACTGATCTTTCCTTACAGATTATTTTCACTATTAAATAACTCTCCGCGATTTAACACTGGTACCGCTACTGTCTACAGCTATAGGTCGAACAAATATCAAATCAGAAGATTCACATGATCCGGCAAAAGCCAGTCCCGGCGCCATGCGTTGATCAATACTAACTTGTTTGCAACAATAAAGCACCGCCCCGTAGACACGTGGAACGGTTACTTCCGTGGTGAGAATTTCTGTTATTCTGAAAAATACACAGTTAAAGCAGACGGCGAGGAGGGCACGTGTCGGAGGCAAAGACGCCGCGGCAATAAAACGGTTCGGTATGGCGGACGGAGAAGAAGAGCTACAGCCTCCAAAAACAGGGCGCATGGGGAGATGAGCGCGCGCAGACCGACTACTGCCTCGGGTCCCTCTCTCGGTCGCTGCTGCTGCTAGCGCGAGAAAACGGACATGCATGCACGCGGGGGTGGAGGTGGGGGGGGCGCGCGCTCACACAACACACACGTATACACACGCGCGCACGCGCGCGCGGGAGGAAAGAGAGCGAGAGGCGTTAGGGGGATGGGGTTGGTCACGAACGCGTTTCTTTTAACTTCCCCGTGACAATTACAGGCGACCAAAGCGCGCACAAGTAGACGAATAACGAAACGCTGCCGGTAAAACGAACAGGCGAGTGTGAGGGTAAATAAACAAACAAACAAACAAAACGAGCCATACCTGCTCTCCGCTTTAATTCGTGGAGTTTGCCGGGTCGCTGCTGTTTGTTTGTTACCGGGGGACTCGTCCGTCCTCTCTGGGCTCGCAGCAGCTTGTACTGTTCCTCGCAAACGCAGCATTCGTTGGCGGCGGAGAGGGTCGTCCGTCGTTGTTTTCCGGTTAGGGGTTTTACGTTACAATCACATGACTGTGGGTAAAAACCAGCCAAAAAAAAAAAAAAATCAGCCGTTGTGAAAAAACAAACAAAAAATTCCGTTGAGCAAAAAAAAAAAGGGGGCGGTTGAGTTAACGTTAATTTCCCGCACAGTGTAACCGCCGCCGGCTTCGTTTGCTAACAGCCGGTGAGTTCGAACACAAACAGCTAACGGCCGCGTTGAGTAACCGGGCGGCCGTTAACCGCTCCGTGTCCGCCGTTAACGGCTCGTTCAACAGAAAAGCGAAGTGACAGCCTGTGTGGACGAGTTCTGACCTCTCGCAGTGAAATAGCAGCGCCGCTTTGCCCGCTGTTGTCTCACATTTGCATTTCTCGGTTGAAGCCGATAGCACGTTTTCAACAAGTTTTTAAGAGGTGTTCGGTATTTTAATACCCGTTTCCCAGTGGACATTACGCCAATGTGAAAACAAGGTTGTGGTGTTTTAAAAATCTCCAGTGTGCACAATATGTGAGATATTTGGAGATTATAACGTGATGCGAGAGTAACTTTCAGCAGTGAAGTTATTTATTGTTGAGTTGATAAATATAACAGTTATTTGTTATTATACTAGTCTAAGTGGAGGCGGATAAAAACGAGTGAGAAAGGCACAATAGTAAGATGTTTATAATGGTTTAGCTTTGTTTTTTTTTTTTATTTTTGTTTTGTTTTATTGAATTCTGAATTATACAGTACTGCAGTTTTTACATGTACTACTATTCATATTTCATGTAAACTTTGAAGGGATATTTGACAAATCTCACCTTTTTGTTGTGCTTTGTTTTACAGGATAATTTGGATTCACCCCTGACAAGACTTTTACTTTACTACTTCAGCCCTGTTGAAGGAAGCAGGATGTGCGTTATCTGTGCAAATAAGGGGAAACCTACACATTCCCTTCCTTTGGGAAAGTTCTTGCCAGCAATGTACCGAACCATTTTGTTTCACTAATGCGTAATGTCATTCCCACACAACTCTCATGATTTCTGTGACAAGATAATAAATATAGTATTAATGTGCCAGTGATAAATACTAGTTCATCGTTTGAATGTGCCACTGTTAGTAAAAGATTATTAAGTTTAGGTATTTGTTTTTTTCTGCTGTTTTCTCGCTTTTTGTGTCATGATGTTATTTCTTAATCCTTTTTATACAGCAGAGCAAAATCTGCTTATCTTGGGATCGTACTCCTGTTGGAAGTCATATTAATGCAGTTTGTGTGTGACTTGTGAGATACTGTGAATTATTGTTTGACACAGCAATTATTAAAGTGGAGACAGATGGAGAGGTGAATATTCACAATAAATGATGCTGCGGTCAAATTTGAAAGTAGTGTACAACACTGTCTTATTTAGCAGGAGTTGAGTGGCTTACTTCCATCTACAATTTTTTTCAGCTGAGACTGAACAAGTATGGGGAGATATTTCCTTCATTTGACAGAAAATGCATTGTTGTAGAAGTGCAGACTACCGCTTTAACTTTGTTCTTTCTCTCATTTGTTGGTTGACAATTGTTTCTGAGTGTAAATAGTTCAAATAATATGAGATGTATAAAGAGATCTATAAACTGGGGGCAGTATCTACATGAAAAACAGATATTTACTTACAGGCTGCTGTTAGGAATGGTATGACTAGACTTATAAAGTGAGTTAACCTGCTCAAACCTGCGCATAGTAACCTGTGCTCTCTGTTGCATACCACAGCCCAGCAGTGTTAGACGTGTATAAATCAGTTTCAGACTGTCTCATCATAATCTTGAAAAGCAAATTACGCCATCAGCAAACATGATTTTGAGGAGTTGCAGCTTTTATGTGAAATGAGTAATTACCAGGGTTTATACACCCATAATGGGTTCCTAAACTGTTATTTAGTGATCCGATCTCAGCAAAAGGTTGTCTGCCAAAGAAATTTGTGAATTGATAAACTTACATTTGGGTGGGAAACCTATCTTTGAACAAAAAGACGTGTTAGCAGAGGAAATCAGTAGAGGTCTTGGAAATACATTTCAGACCGCCCGTTGCTGGACCAGACGCACAGGAAGTGTAGGAGGACCTTTGCACAAATGCACTTTGGAGTCCCATCAATATTTTGTCATCAGATGTTGTCATCAGTGAGTTGGTGGATGTTGTCCCAGTGTAAACAATAATTTTTTCCAGACCTGTCATTACATAGTTGCATTTCAGCCTGAGGACAGGAAGACCACAGTAGGATCAGACTGTGCAAGCTGTGGCTCTCTGAAAATGCTCACTGGCCGGCAGAGAATGGGTGGAGAGTCTGTGTGTAAGAGGAGACGGGGGACATGGGAGGGGGCAGAAAAGTCTATGAAGCAGGGCCTTAGGACCTTAAAATCTCTGCCCTGCCAACAAATAACAGAACCAGGGACAATACTGTTGTCAACTTTACTGAAACTAATTAGCCAATGAAAATGTAGACCTGTGGGGGTCCAAAATGTTTAACAAACAAACACTGATTGAAAACCCTGGTAGAGCAATAGCAGATGATAATGACAGCAGAACAAAAGTCTGTTTGCTCTACCAAAAGGGCCACAGCGGGGGTTTATTGATACAAACAGATAAACTGTTACCACACTGGCTTACTGTTTTTCATCATTAAAAT
Source organism: Terapon puta (assembly GCA_028564955.1). Taxonomy (NCBI): domain Eukaryota; kingdom Metazoa; phylum Chordata; class Actinopteri; order Centrarchiformes; family Terapontidae; genus Terapon; species Terapon puta. The sequence continues at coordinate 9,222,947 of JAOXYL010000036.1, read as the reverse complement.
CAATACATTCTAATAGATTTCCATGATAGTCCTGTAGTGGAAAATGTCTCCTGTGTGGTTCTGTTCTTATGGCTGTTTTTCCTATCTCTTGTTTCTTTTTCTCAGGACAGTTTATTAGAAAGAGACACAGTCTAGACTACCACATGACTGTCCTGCCACTGATATCCACTAAATTGATTTTTCCTACAATAACGCATTTTCGGAAGCAACAGAGCAGCCTGCATGAAATTGCTTAAAACGTGAAAAAAAAAAACTGCCGTGAGATGTGCGCACGATTTGACAAATGTTGATGCCAGTGACCAGTCACGAAAGACTTCATACGCAAAATATTCCGTCGCTTCAGTGAAATACTTCATAAGCCTTCTGCTGCGTGAGGCGACTTTGTGGTGAGCTGAAACACCTGTTTAAACAGGGCCTTTAACGTTAACTGCCACCCTCCCCCACCTCCCCGTTCATGGCCTGTTTTGAAACCGGAGTGGTGAGTCACTCCTCTCTCGGTTTAGAAAAACAGATCCGGCCAGGCTGGGGCCCGGCGAGGGGGATGGGAGGCCTGCGGTGATGAACACCGGAGGTGGACGCAGCTGGACTCCCACTCCCAAGGACCCCACATCCTGACAACGGTCCGACTTGTTCCCATGGTGACCGGGGCTGATCTTAAGGGGGGGTGGCGGGTGCACTGCTCGAATCAATTCATATGCGTATTTTTCCAGCCTAGTAATCGTGGGGGCAGCCAATCAATTGGTCATGTTCTTCAGAAAGACTCCCGGTTCTCAACTTCAAAATGGACTCTGTTTATTTTGTTTCCTGTCTTGTTTTCTTCAAGGGTGGGACCAGTGTGGGGTGGTCCTGCTTGAAGCTCAAGTGTGTTTTAGTATCTTATTTTAGGATCACTTTGGAGAAGAAACTGATTAAGCAACATTATTTGCATAAAATATAAACAGATAACAGTATTGGTGTTTCAGCTGCTAACTCTCACCAAAAATGTAGACTTCCATAAAGTTATTATCTTCAACACACACATGACTTTACCACACTGTGCACCGTGCGTCCATTTATTCAGGAATATTAGTATTTAATCTGGGTCGCCAGCAGGGACTCGCCATTTACCAAAATCAGTCTCTACCCCCCTCCCTTTTCTTTTCCCGCCAAAAAGCCTCGGGGGTTCGAATTCTGCCCTCCCCTGATAGGGCGAATCAATGTCTCCATGACAACCGTTGCTCCAGACAACAAGAGATGCTCGAGGTGCTACTGCAACAACAGAGTGCCCTGCGCAATGCGGCAGCGCGTCCCACCCTTCAATCCTAGACAAAATAAACTCACTTTGAAGTGTTTAAGGACAGAGAGCTGAAATGTGGAACAGAGAGCGAGTTTTGTTCAATTAAAAAAAGCGTTGTGGGACATTTAACATAAATCGCAGAAACGACACGCAGTAGGCTGCCATAGCTTGTTTACACATCGACCGCTAGATGGCAGCAGAGCACTCCAAAATGAAATCTTAACAGGGAACCCGGAAAAGCAATATTAAAATATAAAAAAATGTATCACAAGAAAAAGATAACCTTAAACGTTAAACAATCCACTGGAGGCTAGATTGCGTCTCATGCGCAGGACATTGAACGCGGCGCGTCCATGAGCCCCAACTTTGTTCATGTCACGTAATTTATATCGATAAAGTTTGAATTTGAACATCCTGCTGCTTCGCAGAAATGATGGCGGCCGATCAAACTGTATGCGGAGTTCCTCCTCCACTGTCTGCCAAAGTGGTCGGGTATGTTGTCAGTTCATTTAATGACTTTGTCACCGAGTTAAATGATGTTGACAAACACAGTGCTGTATACAAACAGACACTTGAGATCATGACTGTCATGCTCGTAGCAGCAGCAGCATTAGCTTGTTGCTAACAAATTCATTGAGTTGGTATTAACTGAGTTTACGCATGCAAGCATATGGCTTTGACACAGTGAACACATACAAATATGTTTGTTGGTGGCGCACTTATATAAGAAAATGACATTTTTACAGGTGGGATGCCTGCAGAGAAAGAACAGACATTATGTTAGGTTAAGTAGCTGTGTAGCTCACAGTATGAAGAGCTGTCAGTGTAACGTCAATGGCCGTGTCTTCCTTCTGCAGGTCATTTGCTTATTTGACCGTGAGAGACAGATTGCCCACCATCCTCACCAAAGTTATAGACACAATACATCGCAACAAAAACAAGTTTTTTGAGGAATATGGAGAGGTAAGACTCTATATTGATCAGCTGAGTTGTTTTGCTTTTTCATCATAAGGCTCCTATGCAGACTTAAATGTTAACATTTGCTGTGTTGTTTTTTCCTGCATAGGAGGGCATTCAGGCAGAAAAGCAGACTATATCCCTGCTGTCTAAGTTGAGGAACGAGCTACAGACCGATAAGCCAGTCCTACCCCTGACGGACGGTCTGAAAGACACCGAGTCCTGGAACCAGTACCTGCAGAGACAACAGAGACTGCAAGGGGACCAGGAGCCTGTCAGCTGGTTCAAGTCTCCATGGCTTTATGTGGAGTGTTACATGTACCGCAGGATACAAGAGGCCCTCTGGCTCAAGTGAGAAGCAATTTTTTTTAATGAGAACTCATATATGTATGTATATATGTATGTGTATGTATATATATTACGCCATTTGAAAATGCAATGTTTGTGTAGTGATAAGAAAAAGCCAAGTATTGGTATATTCCCCATATGTATTAGGGGTAAATACAGTTTCTCCTTTTACATTATCTTGTTTTGTAGCTCTCCTCCAGTCATGGCTTTATCTCTACTTTTATTTCAGTCCTCCAATCAGCGACTATGATGTCTTCAACGAGGGAAAGACTCAGAGCTTTTTTGAGTCTCAGCAGGCTGTGATGGCTTTATGCACACATTTGGAGAGCATCAAAAAGAATATGGAGGAACTCTCTATGAATCAGCTGTTTGAGCATTTTAACAAACTGCTGTTGGTCAGTATCTTCTGCACTTCTACACACTTTGTTCAAATGATCATGTTTGATGTGAACAGGTTGCTTTTAGTGACTGTAGTGCTGCCACCCCATATAAAGGGCCACCAATGTCCTTCAGGCACTGAAACCTTCAAAGATATAGAAGAAGCAGGTCGGCCAGCCGGAGTAGATGCAGAAAAAAGTTAAATTTATTGACAAAAAATAATAATTCAGCCAGACAAAAATTGAGCCCCAGAACTTAAACAAACTAAACAAACTTACTAAATTAAACTAAAGCAACACATACACATGTGGGAAGCTGCAGCCTCACAGCAAGCTGCCATCTCTCTCTCTCTCAAAGGGAAAAAAAAAAACACACCTGAGTGACCAGTTTTTATCACTTCACCCTCCCCCTGCAAGAAGATCTAATGAGTCAAACCTGTTTTCATTCCCCCTGATGAACTGAGCTGCCTCAACCTTCCCAGAAAAAAAACAGAAA
>JAOXYL010000036.1:9193109-9209329 GCA_028564955.1 Terapon puta | reverse complement strand
TGTGTGTGTGTGTGTGTGTGTGTGTGCCAGGTTTCCTGCAGCTGTCCCTCCACGACCAGGTGCAGCTGCTGGAGAGCTCATGGCTGGAGGTGCTGATGATCGGGCTCATCTGGAGGTCCATCCACTGCCCCGGCAAACTCATCTTTGCGCAGGATCTCATACTGGACAGGTAGTGAGGCACAGTCTCCTGACTTGTTTGTGACGTGCACCTCTCTAGACTTTGTCATCTCTCTGCCCCTGCTTTTCCTCCCTGCTCCTCCATCCTTCTCTCACACTGCTCTTAAGAGTGATACATCAGCATTGTAGATTTTCCATTTCGCACCTTGCCAGCTATTGTGCCATCCCAACACGGCCTTCGGAGAGTGAAAGACTAATTACATGCTCCCCACCGAGAGGAGAGCTGCCTCTCTCTAACCTGAAATACCCCCCTCCTCATCATTACAGTTCCGAGATGGCAACCAGAGCAGAGATTTAATCAAAACCTCAATGCAAGGAAAGATCGAAAAGGAGGAATGACAGAGGGAGAGATGGTGGGGAGGGAGGTGGACGAGAGAGGGAGAGCTAAATGACGAACACAGAGGACAAGAAAATAGAGATGCAGCGAGACATGAGACATGGCTGTTTTCTGCTTTGTGGGCACAGTCTGTTCCCTCCACTTCCCCCCGTGTTCAAAGTAAACAAGCCACAGTCTACCTCAGAGAGAAAATGAGGAGGTGGAGACAGAGAGAGGGATGAGGGAGACAGACGGACAGACAGACAGGGCTTTTACCCTCTGGTGTGCCTGATGGTCCTATTTGATTCAAAAGTGTATTACAGAGTATTATCTCTAAAACCTGGTCTTCTCCAATTGGATATGATTACTAAAACGCAGGGTTGACAAATTCCCTTGGCTCTGTGCTGCCCAAGTTTATCTTCAACCACTGGATATTATCCATCTTTCCATCACTTTTCAACTGTGCCGACAAATGGAGCGTCGCAGTGATTCAGTCCATTAGTTGTTTATCTGGCTGCTCTTTGGATAGTTTCATGCAGTGATGGAAGAAGTGCTGAGACCTTTTACTGCAGTAAAAGTAGAAATACTGCAGCGTGAAAATACTCATGTAAAATGTCACAAAGAAAAGTTTTGAAAATGTTACTTAAATAACGTTAGCACAACCTGGTAGCATCAAAGTGTTCTAAAAGTGCTCAAAGGCAGAAGCACTCATACAGATTGATTATATTATGTTACTGGATTATTACTGAAGATCTTGGCCTTTCTTTTTGTGAAATGTACCCAAATTTGGTCATCAAAATCAAAACCAGATTTCTGTTTTCTTTCACTCCTTTTTCCAGGAACGAGGGGGACTGTGTCGAAGGCATGGCTGAGATCTTTGACATGCTGCTGGCCACCGCGTCCCGCTTCCGTATGCTCAAACTCAAACCTGAGGAGTTCGTCTGCCTCAAAGCGATCATCTTGCTCAACTCTGGTGAGGCAACTTGTGTGTGTGTGCTTACAGTTTTGGTCAATTTCTTGTGAAACATTTTCAGAGAAATCGAGGGTAAACTGATGCCTGGAAATGCTGCCAGTAGACAGGAGGGACGTTTCTCTAATCAGAGCATAAGCTCTCTAGTTCATCCGTTTAATTCCACCGTTTTGCCGCTGTGCGCACCACTTTGTCGCAGGTTTCTGTTCCCTAAGAGTAAATATTGAACAGTGTCAAACTACACCCACAGAGGTGGAGCGCCGAACGCCACTCAGACGCATTAGATGAACAGAGTGTTCTGGAAAGGCCTGTACCATCAATATGCCCGATAACTGTTCCCATGACAACATGAGACAGCACGGAGGGCTGTGTTTGTCCTGGAGATTGAGATATTCTATATGGGAAACTGAGTCGACTAAAATGCCAGCGGGGATGACACTACAGGCACAGCTGCTGGAGCCAGATGAACTTTTGATTACTGTGTGGGCAGTGTGTGTCCAATTAATGCTCTGCTCTTTTTTCACATTTGTGAGTCAGATTGTTTATAACATAACAATAAAAAAAAGTATAATTTCTAGCCTGAATCTGTAGCGAGTTTTATCCGTTCAAGGTGTATCGCTCTGCTGGAGTTTTAGAAAAGAAACGTCTTTCACGTTCACTCCCTGTCAGGTGCCTTCTCGTTCTGTACCGGCACAATGGAGCCTCTCCACGACGGTGCGGCGGTGCAGAGCATGCTGGACACCATCACAGACGCTCTCATACATCACATCAGCCAATCAGGATGTTCGGCTCAGCAGCAGTCGAGGCGGCAGGCCCAGCTGCTTCTCCTGCTCTCCCACATCAGGCACATGAGGTGAAATTGAATTAGAAAAGGTCTCTTTTGTTTTATCGTGTTAATAGTCCTGTTAATGCTGTGCTCTGCTGAGAGTTTTCCTTCAGTGGTCCTCTGAGGTGGTGGGAACTTAAAAGATAAACGCCTTAAAAGGGCTCAGACTCTTTTTAGAATGACAATTGGTTAAAATAAGTTGGTTTTAGCATGAATTATCAGGGAAAGGGAGGCAGGTGCTTTGTCTCATCTCCAGACTTTTCAGTGATTTAAATTCTCTGATTGTTCTATTGTATGTCAGGTATATCACAGCAAAAAAAAAATGTTGTGAGAAAAACTTGAAATACCAAAAAACAACAATCTTATGATGATGAAGTATTTTTTGTGTATCCACAGTCTGATTTGGACTATTTGTGCCATAAACCCCCATTGTTGTGAGTAATTAATGTTAAGATGATCGCACATAAATCATTCTCCTGCTGTAAAAGTAGGCCCCAGGAAATATAGTAGAAATGTCCATATTTAGTATGAACCAGACTAGGTGGGAATGTTAAACGGTGTTTAGAGACAACAGATAACAACAGATAACATTTATTTGATTTGTGGTCAGTAATGAAAAAGATACAGAAAAACAGCAGCATGATTCGATTTACAGTGCTTTCCAAGATAATTCCTCACAGAGAGCAGTAAATAACCTGAACAATAAATAAAGGAGAAAAAGCAACCAAAGGGCAAATGATTAAAATCAGGCCACAAGCTGGAGAACAATAGAAATCACAAGTGTGTTTTCCAGAAGGCTTTAACGCACAAAAATATAAAATTGAAGCACAGCCTTTAGGAATGTAGTTCTGGAGTTTCAATCATTAACAGATGGATTCATAAACTTCATATTCCTCACCTCCCTTTTGTTTATGCTCCCTGCAGCAACAAAGGCATGGAGCACCTTTACAGTATGAAGTGCAAGAACAAAGTGCCTCTGTATGACCTGCTGCTGGAGATGCTGGATGCTCACCGGGTCCACCGGCCAGACAGACCTGCACAGTCCTGGTCTCAGGCTGACGGAGAGCCCCCGTTCACCACCATCAGCAGCAGCAACAACAACAACGACAGCAACAACAACAACAGCAGCAGCAGCAGCAGTGGAAGCGGCGGCCCCTTTTCAGCTGGTTCCAGTTCAGGACCCCGAGTCAGCCACGAGAGCCCGAGCAGACCCTCCACAGGTCCTGGTGTCCTGCAGTACGGAGGGTCCCGCTCTGACTGCACCCACATCCTATGAGACGGAGCAACAGCTGGCAACATCACGAGGTCGCTTTTATGGAAGACGCGTGCTGAAAGGAACGAAAGATAACTCATTTCACGAGATAATTATTTATAAATTTAGTGATTTTATAGGCGTAGTTTAGGGAGAAATTTTTCCATTGCACTAAATCCAGTTCACCGCAGTATGAGCTTCAATGCAGTTAATCCTCTGCTGCCTTTCATAATATCTGTGATTTCTGAGTCGGCCTCTAACAGCTTTACAGTGCAGCTTATTATTTCCAGGTGTTAGGTCAGGTTGTGGCACTCTGTCAGCTACGGTGATTTGAAATGACGAGCAGCTAATTCTCCTTTTTATTCGCCTCGACCAAAGTGCACTTCCTCTTGGGTTAAAGGGGCTATCGGGCATTATTTTTACTTTTACATATTAAGGATGATTGCACACTAGCCTAAGATAAAACTGGTTCAAATGAAAGTGTAATTTATTTTCTGTTTAATATCCAACATCCTCACGGACTAAATGTCAGGGATCATTTTATGCGCACACACTATTTTAAAGTGATATATCTGGGGAAAAAAATAATTTCATTGATGACGTTATGGAGTGATCAGTGGCTGAGGATAAATCTGTTGAATTTTGGATTGCTACATGATCAAATCCCAGAGCACTAATTACAAAATGAAGGATACCAGCTTTTCTTTTTAGGTAACTTCACCCTATCCACAGATTTTTGTGTACAGCAGGTTTGTCCTTTATGCTTACTTGTACCAAAGGTTTTTTTTTTGTCTCGTCTTAACGTGTGAGTGTGTGTTTGTGTGTCTGCAAGAGAGAGAAATCTGAGTGGCTCTGAGCTAATTTGCCAATTTTTTTTCCCTGATGCAGTTGTTCAACATTTCAAACATGTCAAAGCTACCAACGGTTAATATTCATCCACTAGTTCAGTGATTACATGTCAAGTTTGGCTGAATTTACACACCTCCAAAAGGCTAGTCATCATAGCGTATCTGCACAATTATGATTTTTATGTCCTCTAAATGGACTGACTTTGAGCCTGTTGTTAACATGATCAGGTGCATTCACTGATAATCACCGCAAATGATCAGTTTAATAGATTGGTTTATAAAATGTCAGAAAATAGTCCCCAGAGCTCATATTCCTTTTCTGTCCAACCAACAATATGAATCCCAAATTTATTTCATTTATTTTCTCAAATGACAAAGAAAAGCATAAAATCCTTCAAGTGTGTTGAGACAAATTAAAAAGTAAGTCAAAGTAGTCAAAGAAAAAACATATTTTTCTCTTTGAGGACATTAAAAGTGTTTTTACTTTTTTAAATGAATTCGTTTTAAAAATATATAAAATAAAAATAAGAACAGAAAATTGAATCGTGCACATGCCTTGGGTGGTTAAATTTAGCTCTCCGCAATGAGTGCACGTGGCTTCTTCTCTCTGGTTTAATGTTACTGTGTAAGCACATATTTTGTGGACTATAATATGCCAAATAATTGGATTAGCCTTGGCCACAGTTCTCTGTGGCCAAGCTTAAATTATATTGAGAAAAGGGACAACTGACATTTTGAGAGTGCAGGAAAGTTAAAAAGTGTGTCATCGTGACAGAAACTTAAATGATGAGATGCAGTGACAGTATAGTTGTCAAATCTGATGACTGTGTCACCTGAATGCCTGTACAGGATCAGAAAACCGGTTTTGGCCACTTGAGCTGTTCAGTGTAAGTCCAGTCAAATCTGACCTCTCTGTCATTTGTTTACTGTGCATAAAAATAAAAGTATTAATTGGGAAAATACTGTTCATGACTATGTTTCTTTTCAGTTTATAACTCAAAGTCAAGTTAAGTAAAGTAAAATAATACACAGAAGTAAATATTTCATGTTTTATTATTTGCAAAGAGAGTATTCTTCATGAAGTCGGCATTAGCAAACTGTACATACATAAATAACCATTTTCATATTTCATAATTTTTTACAGATTCTGTTTTAACATCGCAATGATTCTGATGTCTCATCACCACAGAATAATTATCGCAGTTATTACAAAGCACACTATTTCATGTCACATCCGTCTACTAAAACACTACCAGTGATTGTTTGGCTTTCTTAAAAGCAAGGGACTTTCAAGTGCATGCTCAAACAGAAAGATAAAAAAATAACTGCCTGTACTCAAAGGCATTTCGACAATAATATACAAACCAGCTGAATTTTCTTCAACAAGAGAGCTCATATCTTTTTTTCAGACGTTTGCCCCTGTTGATTAAATACTGAAATTAAAAACAGGAATAGAAGCCTTGGCTTTTGGGGGAAAGAAGTCGGCCAACTTGGCTGGACGGCTTCAGTGCAGTACCTACGACAGTGCTCGCGTCAGTGCTTTAGGTTCAGATTTCAGCTTTAATGTCATATGAAGACTTCATTTCCAAATGCCAAGCAAAAGACATGAAGCTCTGTCTCATCCTTCAGAAAGCACCATTTCTGTGCCGTTTCAGTCGTTGTGTCTGAAGAGTTCTTCACTGCGAGTGATTGCTACTAAAACTGCAAGTCTACTGTACAATGTGTCAGGTACAATATCCCACACTTAAGGTGGCACTTTAGCTTCATCAACACTAATAATCTATTAACTGATTGAACACTAAATAAATAGTAGCAGCACTGGGTATCATGGACAAAAAGCACGGTCGACTTTGGCTCCCAACATACAGTATATAAATAGTGCTTTGTTTTCATTGATTTCACAGGTTTCTTCACAAACCTTCAAAAATAAAATACACATTTAAGTAAAAACAACATGAAATATTTGGATTAGGGGAGCATGGGATGGGTCTCCAGGTGAAGGTCCATTTATTCTGGAGAGCAGATTTAAAGGGTTGAGGTGTGCAATGTTAGTGAGCGAAGTCTTCATATCACCTCTGAGTCACTTCATCATGCATGTAGCTCCCCAGCGGTGGGAAGTGTTTGTTGCTTTAGGGCACGGGGTGAAGAGGAAACATTCACGGGAGTCAGTGGAGTCCTTGGCAAAGCAGTAGGTAGATAAGTTCGACTGCTCCCTCATATGGGCGGAGGTCCGTTGGTGTAGCGCAGCATGGGATGGAAGGAGCGGGCGAAGTTGTTGGCGTGGTGGCAGCTGTAGTCTTCCTCGGTCATGGGCACCAAGCAGGCCAGGCCAATGAGGAGCAGGAGGAGCAGCTGGACGGGGAGTGCAGCTCTGAGGACCCGCAGCAGGAAGGACTGGCCCTTTGAGGAGGAGGAGGAGGAGGAGGAGGAGGAGGTGGTCAACGAGGAAACGCTGTCCGGAAGGTCAGAATGGGAGGAAACGCAGCCAGCGGCGCCGGGTGATCTGCTCCGGCTGCAGGAAGACACAGGCACAAGTTAAACACGGTGGAGAAGAGACCTGAGTTCACTAGTATTTGCAAATCACTGCTGTGATTGTCTGTACTGTGAAAAATGCTCCAACCTCATAATGATCAAGCTACGATTGTTAGTTAATTAGGAATTTAGGTGTGTGTTTTAGTTTACCTACATAGATGTAGTTTATTACGATATACAGAGCAGAACATTCACTTAGTCATACAAGACTAAATCAATATTTTTTTCTGATTCAACTTATCAAATTTCCTGATTAAAGCTGAAATGATTAGGCTATTCAGTAGTATTTTGATAATTGATCAATCTTATAAGTAACTGTTGGTTGGACAAAATAAGACATTAGAGAACTGAGATGGGCATTTTTCACTATTTTAGACGAAACAACTGCAAAAATAACAGTCAGATAAAATGATGAGGAAAATAATTACTTGGGTTACATAGGTAAAACAAGCATGTTTGCAAATACAGTTTTACTCATGTCTGGCAAAAGAAAGAAAACTCAACAAATACTCAAGAAGAAGAAAGCAAATACACAAAAATGCAGCAAAGAGACCCAGATCCAGCAGGTAGAGAGATCAGGAGAGTCACAAAGTCGAGCACAGAGACACACATGTACAGTAGACCTTCATACACATACAAGACGGGCAAACACACTTGAAAAAAACCACAAGAATCAACCACAAGCATTCATAGATAACCGACTGTGTGTGTGTGCGGGGTGGGGGGGGGCTCTGGCGTTAGAGCAGAGTGTGTGAGAGTTCAATGTCACGTCTCATTCCAAACAGATGCAGGAGAAATGCCAAATGCCTCTCTGGAGATTTCCACTGTTCGAGCCAAGACTCGAGGGGAGGAACGGCGTGTTCTCTCTGCGACTCATCCTCGCGGAGGCTGAAGGAGGGTCAGGCACGCTGACACCCCTCCAGCCGATAGCTCTGCGGCCAATTTCATCGAGGCCTCCTCGGTGCTACAACACGACCACTATGAGCAACATGCTCACATCGTGTGTGTGAGTGTGTTTATATCTCGGGTTTTAAGGCCAGGCCACCCCTCCTGCTTTGCTGGATTTCAATTTCCACAGCCCATCGGCATGTGATAGAGTCCCTGCGTCTCACATAAAGGAGGAAACAAGATATTATTTCTGCTACGACACTCATGGCAAGACTAGTTTACGAGTCTTCACCGGTCCTGTGTGTTGTTGTTGTTGTTGGTGGTATTTAGTGATAATCATAGAACGTTAAAACGACAAAAAACGAAATGACAAGATAGTTAGAGGTGAGTGAGTTAAGAGGTCTGAAAAGGAAACATGGGAAAGAAAGTGGGAGTTAAGGTAGAAGGGAAAAAAACGCAGGAGTCACTGCATCACATCCTGCTTTCAACTATGATGAGAATGAAACAGGAAGGAAACACGAGAAAGAAAAACAGAGCTAAAGGAAGGAGGGCTAAGGAGGAGGGGGTCACTGAGATTTGGATAATGATGCCATCTAGTGGGCGAGGACGAGTATCACTTTGAGAAAGGAGAAGCAAAAAGTATGACGAGGCAGTATTTCATGGTGCCATTCAGAAAGCAGAAGGGCAAAGAGAAGCAGTGGAATAAAACATTTAAAGGAGAAAGGGAGCGGCCTGATGAAGGCGAGTCCCCACTCATTTAAGAGCTGGTAACATGGTCTCTAGAATAAGGGACGATCATGGAACGCAGTGTTAAAGCCTTAACAACAATTCATTTAAGAGGCTAGAAATATGATCTAAAAATCGCTTTTACAGTGATTAAAACAGATGATTGTGATCGATTGATTTTTCTCATTGGTTTAATTAATCAAAATCAGGCTCCTAGTCAGGCGTAGCTTTGGTTCCATCATCATCCCATGTTTCTAGAGTCCAGGAGAGAGGTACCTGTGGCGCGGGCCGCTCTCAGGGTGTCCTGGGTGGGCCTGACTACTTTTGCCTCGGGGCTGTACCACGTAATGAGCAGGGAGGGGTAAAAGAAAGAAAAGAATGTTTCAGTCAAAGGCAAATAAAGACAAAGCTTCAGATGAGAGAAAAAACAAATAACATAAAGAGCCATAACATCGCTAGAGAGGGAATCATCAACAACCAAAGAGCAGCAACGGAATCAAAGATGGTGATTGACTTTCAGAACCAAGAAATCTGGCTTCTCAAGACTAAATCCTGAAAAGTCCAAACAAACTGACTATATTCAATACGTTAAGCTGTTCTTTACATAGACATTAAACAGACATAATGCAATTTCTTTCATACATAAATTTCTTTTTTCTTTTAACAAAATGAGATCTGAACTACCTTGATACAAACAAGTTTTATCATGTGAAACGAAAAGCCAGGTTTTCTTGTAAGTTTTTGGCAGATCAACATGGTGTGGGCAACAAAAAAAACATCTCCAAACAGGGATGGGCAGGGGGCAGCAACACTTTTTTTGTGTGCACGTTAACAGAGCAATTGCAAAAGAACCATTTATATTAACCATAAAAAATAAAGGGGAGGTGGAGTGGATATATATTTATGAAATGCCTACTCAGGAACAAGAATGGAAGGAAGGTTGGCTGTGATGTTGCTGTCCCTTGTAAGCAAAGGGGGCTACCCCCCCCTACTGGATATTAAGAGGGAAAACATTACCAATCGTTTGCGACTTTGGACGGTCACCTCTGGCACAGGACCAGCTGATCCACAGGTTTCTGTTCGGCCAACAGGCAACGGCAAGCAATCCTGAAAAATAAAGCAAAAGTCAGAATAATATTTACATCAAATATTTGAGTGGCTCCTCCTTCATTCGCTCTAAATTCAGTATTTTCTGACCTGCCGTGTGCCCATGGCCTCCAGTCTTCTCTCCAAGCCCTCCAGGTCTGTGCTGACCTCCCTCAGGAGCAGCCTCAGCCTGTTCAAGATCACGTGCACCTTCTCCTGGGCTTCCAGACACTCGCTGCCCTGAGCTTGGACCTGCTCCGGGGCTTGCGACTGCAGCAGCAGAGTCTGAGGTTTGGTGTTGACCAGCAGCTGCGCTGATAGCTCCTGAAGCGATGACACCTTCTGCTGTGAGTCCAGCAGCTCGCGCTTGATTTGCTGCAGATCAACAAGACAGAAAGATGAGTCAGGAAGTTGTTCAGCATCTGTCTTTAATCACCTTTTCTGGTGTTTTAAAGAGAAAATAAAGAAGTGCCTTCTTTTAACAGGGTTTTTAATTTGAAAGATTTTTTTATTCTTTGTTCTTTCTACATTTTAGAGTTTTTCATTTGGAGGATCAGGACCTGCTGAATTTCATTAAGAAAAAAAGAGAAACCTCGTATTAGAGAAACCAACCGTCAGTGTTTTGTGATGAGCTCGTAATGTTTCCCGATCGAGTTTGGGAGGGATGGGCACCACTTGGTTCCTCCTGCGGTCAATGTTCTCCAGCCACAGCAGCAGACCGTGGCTCATCTCGTGGAACTCCTGAAAGGTAATAAATTGATATTAAGAATGTGTTCTATTTATATTATTGTACTAATCATCTCTTCCTTCCTGTCTGTTCATTCATAGTTTGCAGAGGCAATAAAGCGTTATTCAATATGATGGAACAAATGCAAGTTTTTGATTTTGTCTCTTAATTTTGAATTAATTGGTGTGTGTGTGTGTGTATTTTTTAGTACCTGGCACTGCATCAGTGCCCTTTGGAGCTCCTCCCTCCAGTCCTCCAGCGAGGTACCCAGGCGGTCCCAGCGTGCGTTCATCTCCTTCAGCCCGTCCCTCAACTCCCACGCCTCCTCAGAGTCGGGCTCTGACTGGAGGAAGTCTGCGCTGCTCAGGTTGATGGACAAGACCTCGGACTTGTGGGTGTCCATCCCCTTCAGCAGCTCCTGGAGGAAGAGGAATGTATTCAAAAGAGCACCGACACGTGGGGCCAGAGATCATGTGAATGATGCCAGACTGTCAGTGGCTACCAGACTCAGACACAGACGAGAGTGCAACGGAGGCTGGCACCCATTAGATATACAGTATGTTATTAGGTCGCAGAGGGGTGTATTTATAGAGTAGTGATATCTCTCATAATGCTTTACAGGCAGCAGCAGCTGCTTGTATTGAGACGTGTGTGAGTGTGTGTGTTTGTGTGCGTGTGTAAGGATGAGTTGTCAGCGCCCTGTAGGTGAAGTACGACACTGCAAATAAGGCCTGTGGGGTCAAAGTACTGCAAAATACTCTACATACAGTTGCTGATGGTATACTGTATAGAGACTGACCTACATTGTGTGAATCAAGTATTTTTAACACTGTAAAGACAAATTCTCAAATGAAACAACACCCTCACAGACATGCATTAAACAAACCTTCAGCTTCTTTATTCTCTGCTGGATGGTGTGTATGTCCGTGCTGAGTTCAAGCCCTCGCAGCTGGCTAAGTTCAGCCTCAGACTGACCCAGCCAGGCTCTCATGGTCTGCAGGTCTGAGATCAGCTGCTGCCACTGCTGCAGGTTCTGCTTCTGCCTGTTCTTCTCACTCAGAGACTGAGCCTGGATCAGCTCCCAGCGCTCGATCACACCTGGAAGGAAACAATCATATCGGTTTGAACGCAGCACACAGTGTTTGCTGGAGGAGGCGATCTGACTCTATATTCTGAGGTGCGTGTGTTTGTTAACTCACCTGAACTCTGAGTGTCTGCACTGGTGGGGTTGGTAAGTCCTGGCATGTCATCCTCGTCTTCAGTCAGCTCTCCCTCTGCTTTCTTTACCACATCTATACTGCCTCGACACTCTCCCATCAGACGCATCTGGAGAGATAACATCAGTTTAAGTAACAATGTACATCTAAAAATGTCAAAACAAGCAAAGATAAATACACTCCTGGATTGTTTCAACATACATCATTTTATCTATTCTGATTTTGACCCTTATTTTAATTCTTTATTTTGTCAGTATGTCAGCAGGACTCACATAGCCCATGTATGTGGAGTCGATGTCAGGGCTGGAGCTGTTGATTGTGGCCTCTCTCTGCTGGAGGTGGTATCTTCCTGCATCCAGAGCCTGATCCAGCTGTCGGAGACTGGCCTCCAGCTGGCCTGGCTCGCCTGTGCATAAAACAGAAAAAGGTCAAGAAAAGAAGGAGGGTACATTTTTTTCACAACAAAGGTCAGTCTGCTGTTGGTGTGGACCGAAGCTGGGATAACATGCATTAGTCTGAAATGCAAAAAAACTGCAAGTCACAGCAGAAAAGAACACAGAACTCAGGGTTTAATATGTTAACAACGCTATTAGCTGTGAAATAAATGAAAAACAAATGCACAAATGAAAATGCAATGTATGGGATTAGCATTTAGTGATCTGGACCTCAGCATGCAATGACATCTTGGTGTTTTTTGGGTGGGGCATGCAGTCTGAGTGATGCTTCATCATGTGGAAGTAAAATTCGTTTTAGTTGTTTTTATGGCATGCTCTCCTGTCTCATGCTGCGGCACCAGGTGGCTGCTGTTTCCTACCAGAGGATGATTTCAATGTGTTCTCGGTCAGTTTTATATAGGCCTCTGGACTCTCTGGAATAACTACATCTGGGAAAGGAGACATACAACATACACTACTTATAATGTGGGCAGGACTGAATGTGGTATCTGTGCTAATATATTATTATTTGGCACTGATGTTCTCTGAATGTTCATCTGTAAATTTAGTTTGTCACTTATTATTTGTGTGAAGATTTACAGGGTGCAGGGTTTCTATTCATTGTTTAAAAAAATGGGGCCACTGGGATCTGTAGAAATAACTGAATCAGAAATGCATGTTTGTTTGATGACTGTACATGTTTTTCATGCCAAGTTGTTCCCCACACATGAGAGGGTAAAATTAGAATTTTCTCAACACTAAAATCTCTACCTCTTCTTGATCGGTTCTATCAAACCTAAATCTTTCTTTCAGAATACAAAACACACTTCATCAATATCAAAAACACACAGATTAATCAAATGACTGCTACTTCCATATAACAGTACATTCATTTATTTTAAATGACTTCTCAGCATTTTGCACTTTAATTTGCAATATACTAATAATGACCCAGGAAGTTTCCTGGAAAATAAAATCTGATTTTACAGTGGGAAAGGATCTTTTTTGAAAGTTTCAACTTAAATATTTATCATTTTTTACTATAAGAAACTTCCTGTATTGAATTGTGTGCAAGGTTTGCATGTTAAGCTGCCCTGCTGAACAAATAACACTGCCAATTAATTTGTTTTTTGTTTTCCCTACATTAAGCACCAAATTGGATACTTTTTTCCAGGAAACTTATTAGAAAAACCTGTAAAATAACATGCTACCAAAACATCTTATGGTTACACAAACAGTCAGCAAACATCCATTAAACCAATCATCCATCCAGCATTCAGGTAGGAAAGTTGGACTAACCTGACAGCACTGTGGCAGCAGTCCTCAGATACTCATCCTCCTCCTCATCCTCTCGCACTCGGCTTCTCTCCCCGTGGCCTCGTCCTCCAGGGCTCTCCAGGTCTCTGCTCAGGTCGTAGTCATGGTCCCACTCCAGCGGGATGGAGTCCACGCTGGCCGGGGTGTCACGGCCCGAGCGGTCCACCCGGATGAGGGCGGTCGTACCCGAGGCTGGACGGCTGGCTGTCCGCGGTAGAGAGGCGTCACCCCACTGCAGCTCGGAGAGGTCACCGCCTTCCTCCATGTCCAGTTCTCTGTCTGAGCCATCAAGCTCGTCATCAGCCAGCTGGGAGAAAGGACAACGTGAGAATGTGAGAGTGTAGTTTGAGGGGTAGAGTGAGGTGAGCGCGTGTGCTGCATTGACTGTTAACACGCAACTATAATGTGAGCGTGTGTCCTTTACAGCTGTTAACATGAAGCTATGCTGGACACATGTTTTCACGACATGATGGAGGAGGACAGCTGAAGTGTTTACAAGCACTTTGACTTCACTGAGTCAACTGTTTCACTGCCACAACACCAAATGCACATAGTTCACCTCTGCAGCAAATACATCACATATACAATACATACATACAAGTGGTAACTTGTGTGACACTGGCCAATACTTCTACTTGGCCTATTTGATGCAAATGTCCTGTGAAGCTGTCATTTGTATAATAAAATAACAGAAAAAAATCTTCTGCACATTGAGTGAACTTTAGTTGAGAAGAAACAGATTCTCTTGCCTGTTCTCCAGCACCAAGCTTAAATGTCCCACTTTGTGTATCTTTACTCACAGGCAGTCGTGTCAGCTTCTTGTAGTATCTGTCAACCCGGCCAAAGACCTCCTGGTAGTATCTCTGCAGCTCTTCCAGCTCCTCTTCGATGACAGCCGCGTCCAGAGGTTCACTCTTCTCAATCAGACCTTCCCCGTGTCTAAACACCAGCTCGATCTTGGCTGTGTTCAGATAGATCTCTTGCTGGAACGCCTGAGAAACAGACACATGGCAGAGGTTATTTTATATCTATTATCTGAGATTTGGAGTATTTAATTAGTTATTAACCTGCTTAAATCTTTGCATTACAAAAAATGAACATCATAGCTTGGCCTAGCTCAAAGTGAAGTCTCAAAACTGTTGTTTAAACGTAGAAATGACACAACCAAGCAAAGGTTTCAACAAAGTTAAAATCTACTTGTATGGTTACATTTTATATCTCTTTGACCAAATTCTGGCTTGTTGTCTCATCTAAGAACCAATAATCAAACACTGTGTGTGTGCGTCTGTCTCACCCTGAGCTGTTTGATCTTGGCCTGAACGTCACACTCAGAGAAGTGCTCTATGTTGGTCAGCTGAAGGTCCATCTCCGTCAGCCACACCAGGATGCTGTCTCGTGCCGTCTCAAACTCCTCCCTCTGGCTGATGAAGTGCTGAATGAACAGAGGGAGACAATCAACCACCCATGCCTTCTCTTTTCTTTTCTTGAACAACAGAAGAAGGGTCTCTTATAATTGCTGGAGAAGACATCAGCTATTACATCAGACCCAAACACCCTGAGCTGCTTAAATATTTCTCACCGCTGAAACAACAATCTAAGACGTTACCTTGAGTCTGCGTAGGATGGCGGCCACTCTTTTCTGCAGGCTATCCCATCGCTTGTTCCCATCATGCACCATTTCTCTGAGTCGGCAGGAGGAGTCGGTGCGGTTTTCTCGGGCCAGGCGACGGTACTGTTTGTTGATGAGCTCCAGTTGGGTCAGGCACTCCTGCACCTGTCGCTGGAAGGCCTATCACCAAAACACACACACACACACATTAAACCTTTGAACAAGACACAATTATTTCCAAATACATATGCAATACTATATTTTCTCAACACTGTTTTTATGTGCATGCACAAAACCCCCGAACACTTAACTAGCCCATAAAATCTGGAGATCTCTTTTCTGCTCTGCAGTGTTACAGCCTTCCAATCAGATGCAAACAGTGCAGAACTCAGCAGCTCAACAGGCCAGACAGTCAGCTAGCAGGAATGTGCACGTGCAGAGTGACAGACTGCAGCAGCTGAACAGACCAGTGCAGACGAGTTTGAGCAACAGAATACTCTTTTCTTTTTTTTATGTTTGCTTCAATCTGCAGGGACAGTCCCTGTTTACAGATTTATTTTGATCACATGGATATCTAACAGGAAGCTTTTGAAGCAAATCATGTATACATGAAAACATTACATATGTGCCACGTACATTTTTACATTACATTACAAGACATGCATTTTGCTTTGTGTTTCTTTACCTCAATTGTCTTTCACAATGAAAGTAAAATAGACACACCTCAAACTTTTTTAGCTCCTCTTTAGCGACAGTATAAAGAACTCCAGAGGAATTTGGCAGAGCTGCTGTCCTTTCTGAGGTCTTCAGCCAATCCTCAAACCTCGAGTAATCATCCAGAAACTTCTGCCACAACCTGCATGTCTCCTCAATCCTGCACAGAAAAAAATCTCAGTAATGTCATAGATACTTTCTTTCAAATATAAACATCTGATTGTGTCATTAGTTGAAAAAAAGCACTGGGTAACAATACTTGAAACTAGTCACTGGTCTGTATATATAAATTTAGCATATAAAATCTAAATGATACAAGAGACACTGACTTGAGCCTCCTCTCCATGGACATGGCACAGATGTTCCTCCAGCGTCTGTCCAGGCCTCTGGTGGCCTGCTGGATGGAGTCACACTCTGTCTCAGTGGAGCAGGCGTCACAGTCGTGCAGCAGCACTTCACACAGGTTTAACACAGAAGCCACGCCTGTGCTGTGCTTCTCGATGTCCCTCTGCAACTCCTGCAAATCAGAATAATGTGAATTTTTGGGTTCATGTGTCATGACAAAAAGCAAGGTCCTTTTA
>JAOXYL010000036.1:9175938-9186541 GCA_028564955.1 Terapon puta | reverse complement strand
ACAGTCTGTGCGCTAGGTTATGATATGATTTTTAGCTTAGACAGGGAAGGGCCAAGAGAGCAACAAACCAAAAAAAGAAGCATCAATACATGTTCACGATTGTTTTAGGTGCAGTTCTGTCTGACCTTGAGCAAGCCGTGCAGCTCTCTCTTCTGCTGGTCCAGGCGGTGGTGGGCATGTCTCCACCTCTCCTGAATCTCCATCAGCTCTGTCTGCAGGCTGGACTCGGCCCTGGTGTCTGCCGACAGGAGCAGGGTCCTGCCGGCCTCCACCGTCAGGATGTAGCCTCCCTGTTGTCTCTGGAGCACTCGTTCCCTCAGCTGGAGGAGCAGAGATAGGGACAAAGGGCAGAGGAGGTACAGGTTAACTAAGGGAGTCTAAGTTTGGGGGAGGGGAGAGGATTTATTATTAGGAGGTTTAGATAGTCTTAGGTCAATTTAGTGTTGAAATATGAAGTTAAGATTAACATGAAGCACAAGACATTTTTAAGATAATTTTTAAAGGGCTTCGATAGAAAAGCAATGTCATTCCATGTTTGTAATATCTTAGAGAACTTCTGAGAATTAAAAAAAAAAATTGTTTGTTTGATCTACAACATGTTATAAGGACTCGCCCCAACCCCCCATGTTTGCCATTTTTTAAAACAAGGGCTCACAGTGGTCCCAGGGGGGACTGTGAGGTCCCACACAGAAAAATAGTCTTCAGAGTCTTCTGCTCTCCATAAGGGAGCGTCCCAACCTTCAAAACTCACCTCAAACAGTGGCTTAAAGGGATTCAATTTCTGTGTGTGTGTGTATTGTTTTGTAATGTGCTTTTATTGTGACCTATTGTTCTATTCTCTGTCTCACTGCCATGTTTTTTATGTTACCTGCCTGGGGACAAATAGTCATTGTTGTTATAATCTGGCATATTTACATCTATTGCTGTCTAAATAGAGATTCATTAATGTCCACTATCCTTATCAAATAAACAAACAAACAAATGAATAAAACAATACGTTTGAAAAGACTCATGCTAAATCTGAAAATAAAAATTAGTTATGCATTTCTGCTGCACTTTCAGCGACCTCATAAATAATGCAAACTTTTTAAACAAGCTCTATGAGAAAATAATGAGTTCAGGACAAAGTGGAAGTGTCAGTGACTGAACCAACCTCACTGACCTACAATATACCTGATATGATATATTTAAATTAGAATTGATTGCAAGGATAATAAAGCATAAATATTTTAGATAAACCATTTTCAGAGAAGATTAGTCATTTGAATAAGGCAAACAGTGAAGCGAAGGACTTTAATAACTCCTCCAAAGTGTCGTAACTTACCTGTATCTGATCTAACAGGTTTCTGGCCTGCTGCAGAGCGACTGGTTCTCCTGGCTGATGTACATCTGGATCACGGGTCACTTCTTGAAGCCACTGTAACAGCTTCTCTGACATCTCACGGTAGTTCTGCCACTGGTGGACCAGACTATCAATAACACCCCTCCGCTGCTGGGCCCGCCTCACTACGCCCTGCCACTGATTGCTTAGCAAGGCCAGCTTCACACTGAAGTCATCTCTGTTAAGGGGACAAGAGTGAGAATGGCATGTATTCTCCACACAGCTGAATACATTTTTTCACTGAATGTATAGGATTATACGATTGTATGTTTACCTGTCATCCACTTGTCCCTGATCCAACATATGATGGCCATCACTGATGATGGAGTATAGAATCTGTTGCCTGCTAAACATCTCTGCCTGGAACAGCTACAAGTACACATATTTATATATTAATAATAATGCTGCACATACAAAGACAGAGATGAGCACGCATGTACTTTTCTGACCTCATGGTCTCTCTGCTGCTCCAGCAGACTCTGGTAGTTGCCTGAGATCTCAGCAGCCAGCTTCAGTTCAGTCTGAGACAGGAAATCCATCCAGGCCTCACATTTCTGGAGGAAACTCTGCTGCTGGAGCAACATTGCCTGAAGTTTACTGGTGACAAAAAGAATATATAAGATTATTACCACTTTAAAATAAGGATTTGTCACTGCTGTCACTGTTAACTTTCTCAATAGTTTCTGAATATTTTGTTTCATATTTTCCACAAATACACGTCAGATCTAAAAACAATTAATGAGTTGCCAGCTTCTTGAAAGCTTATATTTAAGTTAAAAGCATTTTTACACATATCCACTCTAAAGCCAGTGTATCTGGATTATTGTTATGTCAAGCACTGACTCACTATAAATGAAGTGGTTATATATATTATATATGTACACACACACACACACACACACATACGAAAGGCAAAATCTGTAGGGTTTAGGTACCTGAATCTCTCAGTTAGGTGAGCAGAGTGAGTGGCCCAGGATCTGTTGAGACTCTGCAGCCGTTTAACATCTCTGTCACTGACTGGCAGCCTGTACACCAACTCGTTAACACGTTCCAGGTCCGGAGAAAGACTGCTCAGCTTTAACAGGTGGACCTAGGAACACATTGTCACACTTTTACAGTAGGACAGTCTGAGGAACAAACATGCTTTACTTAAGAACTTCTTGTTGAGAGTGACATTTCTTACATGATCAACTGATGCAGATCTGCATAATACGTCAATAATCAAGGCTTTTTTCATACCTTCAGTTTTTCCATGCGTGTCTGGACCACAGTGAGCTCTGGTGTACCAACTGGGTCTGACTCTTTTAAAACCTCCTCAGCCTCCTCAGCCTGACGGATAAGGGTGTCCAACTGCTCTCTGAAACCTTCACAGGCTTGAGATCCTGACTGCAAAGTCAGACAGACACAGTGAGAACAAAGAAGTGATGGCTGACCAATCATATCTCCTTATTCATTCAACAGGGTTTATATACAAAAGACTGGTGTTTATGTCATTCTGCCTGTGCCCACCCATTCCATACCTGCAGTACTTCCTGCTGCCTGTGCAGGGCATGCTCCAGTGTTGCCAGGCGATGCGTGAGTGACAGGTGGTCGGACTGGAAGGCTGCTGAGGAGGAGGCGTCAACTTGCCTCTTCAGCTCATCCCCCAAAGCCTGCAGCTGCTGGACAGACTGCTGCACTGAGGCCTGGTCACTGAGGCACGCCTACAACGGTAATGTAATCAGAGAGAAGCGGGTTAGGAACAGACCCACTCAATGTTTGGTGCTTTAAGAGTTTTGAGTCTCAGTATCTACATGTACACCAAAGGCACAGGGACAACAGAGCTGCAGGTGCAATGCAAAGGTAGAGGTAGGGAATATCTAGTGAAAGGACTCCATTAGCCAAATACATTCATGACAATATAAACAAGGGTTTGTGCAAAGCTTACTTTCCAGCTCATGCACCAACAACAACTGAACCACTTGGTGTTGAACTTCTTGCATCAGTGATCGTCAGTCAAAATAACAGCCTGCTTACAGCATTAGGACGGCGTGTCTCTAGACATCGCCCAGCATGGCGCTGCAAGCCCAGCATGAAACCCGGGGGACCCCTGTAGTGTAAATCAGGGGCCTGTCTTTTTTCCTTTGCTGTCCATTTTTCTAAGGGCTTTTGTTAGATTGTGCTGTGAATCTACATTCAAACAGACAAAAGGAGCAGGGTGCAATTTGCTATTCAGCAGAGGGGATAGAGGCTTTGTGAATCCTCACAGGGAGCTGACAAGCAGTGTCGGAGTTTATTCATTAGAGCAAAGGAGGCTGAGGGTAGGCAGGAAAAACAATATCTTAAACCACACAAAATATGGATGTGGTAATGATATAACACTGTCTCTTGTAAGAAAACACCTGCAGAATAAAAGTTAATGCTTTAAGTGTTAGCGAACTGTTGACTGAAAACATGTTCACATAATCAAATACTGGATTCCTGTGTTACACTGTCCCATCTCTACCCACATTGCAGTCTTTTATCCAGGCGCTGCTCTCCTCCTCTGTGATCTCCCTGTCGGTGGCGCTCTTCAGCAGGCGATCTGCACATTCTTCCTGTTTCTGAACTGCTGTCACACACTGACCATTCAATGACCTGTACCGCTGCCACAACCCCAGCAAGGCTTTACTTCTCCTCAGTTGCTCTGAGATCTGCTCTAACAGACTATTCCACCTATAACACAGAAGGAAAAACACTTTGTTGAGTATGATCCTCATCTTGGGACTTTGATGAGAAGACTTATAGCTGCAATTTGATTTTCGGTTGCTCAGAGAGGTGTTTTTGTGATGCCCCACCTGATGTTGACGTCACGGAGGGCTCTGTTGAGTGTTTCAGCCACAGATGGGTGGCACTCTGTCAGTAGTTGATGTGTTACGGAGCCAAACTTCCTGAGGCTGCTCTCCTGTTTATCCATCTCTTCCTGCAGGTTCTTAAATACATAGACATCCACCAAAGGTTAACAACAAAAAAAGATAAAAGATAGAGATTTTTGTCTTTTGAATACAGTGCGGATGTTTTTATTCATTCAAGATTACCTTAAACACAGTTGTTGCAACAAATTACTTAGCATGACTTCATATACTATCAGGGGTGTGCCACTTTTTTATAATGAAGATGAAGAGAAGTCTATTTTCTGCGCTCCTTACCTCCAGACTCTCCACCTGTTGCTGCACTGCCTCTAAAGAGCCATTAAGGAGGCACAACCTGGACACAGAGTACCTCCCTTCCATCAGATAGCCATTAATTTCCTCTGAAGCTCGCCGGTACAGTGTCCACTGCTCCAGCACCGACCGCAGGCTCACCTTCATCTGACTTATCTGATTGGAAGGATAGGAGAGGAAATGTTTATGTGTCTTAAAGCACAACAGGAACATTTCAGCAACAACCACTTTGGGGATACATGAAGCTCACCATGTGGTCCAAATGTGCCCAGGACTGGTTCAGTCCTTTCAGGGTCTCTTTAACAACAGAGCAAGCTGCTCCTTTCTTATCCTGAATGAGAGCATTTCCACGTTCTTCTGCTTTCTCAAGATCCTTCTCTTTTTCCTTCACCAATTCTTCCAACTCCTGCGACAAAACACGTTTTCTTTTTCAGAGAAATAGACAAAACAAAAACTCTGGTTGTATGTGTCAGTTCAGTATGTATGCGTACCTGACAGTCTTTAAGTGCAGTCTGCACCGATGCTACATCCTCTATCCGGTGTCTTTTCTTCAGTTTCTCCTCCTGTAATGTGAGCCAGGTTTTCAAGGCCTGAACTCCATTTTCATGCTCCAACCAACCTTCCAAAAGTCCTTCCAAAAGCTGAATCTAAAATACAAACACAAATCAGAACAACTTCAGAACTCAAGACACAGGAAACTACAAATACTTAAGGTCAACTGTTGTCTACACTGATAATGAAAATGTACCTTTTCAGTGATGAGCCCCTGTAGTATCTGCCATCTTCTGTTCATCGCTCCCAGCTTCTCAGCAAAGTCTGTTTTGTCACTGCGCTTTCCCTCCACATCCTGACTGCTGATCTGCAGGACTGACTGGTTTACAAAGTCCACAGTCAACTGCTTACAGGTCAGGTCTATGCGGAAACCCTGCAAATACAAATGAGAGACATGATGAGACAACAGGATAAATACAGGTGGCAGAGAGACCAGGGTTAAACATTGCAAATAACATGTCAAATTTTTCTACCTTATACTTCTGCAAGAAGTTCTGGACCACCTCTGAGCCCACAGCTCCCGTGATTTTGTCCTGATCTTCGTCTATGATGTTCTCCATGAGAGAGATCCAGCTCATTAGCTCTGCAATGGCATGAAGTGATGCAAGCTTCTCCATCTGCAACTGAAGGGTGTGAGCAGAGGGGTTACAATGTTAAAAAAAAGTCAACATACAGTATGCACTATGCTAATGATTAAAAAAACAACTAAAAAGAAAAAACTAATGCAATTTGAAAGCCATTAAAGTGTAACAGCTGCTGTTCTGACACCTGGTGTAGCTTCTCTTGTACGACAGGAATGCGAGTCAACAGCTCGGCCCACTGAGTATCAATTTGGCCCAGCGCTGTCCTGAGACCAGCTGTATCTACTCTCTTCAATCGCAGAAGCTGGTTTCCCGTGCTTAGCACAGATGAACGCAAAGACGACTTAGCATCCACTTCTTTGGAAAACTCCTATCAGAAAACAAAAATGACAGAGAGAGAATGATGTATATAAAATCATTAGGTGTGTGGTATTTTTGATTGTCATGCCATAACCAAACTAACCAGGAAGGCATAAAGGTGGTCTCTAACAGTCTCAAGCTCCTGAGGCACTGTCACTGACTGGGTTGTCCAAAACTCCAGCCGGTCTAGAGCTGACTGCAACCAGTGGCTCAACTCTGCTGACTCATTCTGGTACCTGAAATATAAAAACAGCACAACATATATTGACAGCTGTTGAACGATTTAAAGAATAATGCTCATTGTATTGAGCCTCTTGGCATCATAAAGAGGATTTCCGACTATTGTTAGATCCTAACCTGCTCCAGTGTTTTAGCGTGGAATCGAGGCGGTGCAGCTCCTTGTTGACCTTGGTGGTGGAGGAGAGCCAGTGTTCTCCTAGCTGGGTCAGCTGGTTCTCCAAGTCTGAACAGCCAACAGAGAGAAGAAGCTTCTTGCCCTCCTCCAGAACCTGGTAGAGTTGGGGCTGATGCTCCGTCAGGCTGGCCTTCAGGCGCTTGAGAACAGAGAACAGAGAAATTATTAAATATTCAGTTTTCCAAAAGCATGTTTGACTAAAGCTTTAAAGATGAGTCAGATTACTTATTTGTGCGTGTTCGGTGTCTGCAGTCTGAAAAAAGTTCCTTACCTGGTAGAGGCTGATCCTTTCAACAAGTCTTTCCTCTGTCTCCTCTACCAGGCCTACAGTGGGGATGCTACACTCCACAGCCTCCAGCTGTCTACAAAGAGCCTGGTAGTCTTCCACAAGCCTCGTCCAAGACTATCAAAGAAAGAAGAAAGAAGTTATTGTATTCAACTGAACTGTAATGTTTCTATTTGTTATCATTCTATTAGTGACTCGTCCCCACCTCGAGTATGCCCTCCAGCTCCACCCCTCGTCTGTGGGCCTGTTTGAGAACACTGTGGGCTAAGGCCATGGTCTCCTCCAGGGACTGGCTTTCCCTCTGCGCCACCAGACCACACACTTTACTGTAGAAGGTCTGGGTGAGGATCATATGGCACTCCAAGCCCTGGAAAAACTCCTGTAAAAAAAAAAAAGCAATGTTATCGGAGAAGGAAAAATGGGAACAACAAATTTGCAGCATTTCAGTGAAAGGCTATCCCAATTTAACCACTCTGCTTACTTTGTGTTTGTTCAGTAACATTTGGACTTCTATGACAGAGGCCACTGTCATCTTCTGATCAGCAGCCATCTTGTCCTGGGCGGTGTCCACCAGGTCTGAGAGATCATGAAGTGCAGCTTCATATTGAGCCTTGAGAGACAAGCCGTGATTCAGGCTGCTGCGTCTGGAGCCCACCATAAGCACCAGCTCCTCATACGTGTCCTGTACCGGCCAATAAACAGGTCAGTCATTAAGTATTACAGCACTGGGAGGTTATGACCCATGTGTCAAAGTGTAAGGGAAAAAGAAATTATAGATTACCTGTAATTTAAGAAGTTCCTGATTGGAGATTTGGTCAGATTGGAGTCCCTCTGCTCTGGTCTTCAGCTCAGTCACTTTCTGCTCAAACTCTCTCAGACTGTCCTCTACCTCTGACAGTGTCTACAAAATATGCAAACATGCAAAATATTAATTCAAAAGTCAGAATGCTATGTGGGATTTCAATCATTTGTTCAGTATCATACCTCTATCTGTTTGGCTGCAGGTCTGTCCACAGTTCCAGCCATTTTCTGCAGCAACTGATGTTTACTTTCACTCAGAGCTGTGAACAGCATCCTTAGTTCATTCTGCAAAGGACAACACACAATGTTCAAGCTGAGAAAGGCAAGTTTCCTAATCACTGAAAAGAATATGCTTCATACTTAAAGTTTAAATAAAAACCAAACTAGTGACTCGGCAGGCCCTTGTACCTGGAAGGTTGAGTGTTCCTGCAGCTTGTCCCTCATGCTGTCACAGTGTTGGTCCAGGGTGGAGTCCAGCAGCCCCATCCTCTCCTGCAGACCCTCCAGAGTGTCCTCCATCAGGGCTCGCTCCTCACCTCCACACAGACGACCAGCTCCTCCACCCAGAAGATCTCTGCACTGGTTTACCTCCCTGGTCATTGCCTTCAGCTGTTTATTCAGTCCCTGAACAGAACAACTCATGTCAGTAAAAAGACCAGTAAATTACATCGAGAGTTAATTGCGTGCATAAGAAACTTTGTTAGCACTGTTACAAATGTGTTCAGTACCTCTAGATTTGTAAGTTGTGTCTCTGTGTCTTCAGACAGCAGAACTGGACCAGAGAGCAGCTGATTCTCGGCAACATCTAACCAGGACGAGGCTGCTGAAACTGCAGCATACAGGTCCTGCTGGACTGTTGTCCCTCCTAAAGACGATGCCGGTTTGCTGTCACCTTTCGCTGCCTGTGTGGAAGACCAGGGGACGTTCAATCATTTACTCAGCAAAATGAAAGGTGTCAGTAAAATCTTCTCTTTATCAGTGACACAGAAACCCAGTTACACCAGAAGTTATGAGAAGTCAACATATGAGCTTCACCTCTTCGGCGAGTCCTTCCAGAGTCTGGCTGCAGGCCTCAAACAGGGCTCTGGGAGACTGAGATTCATGGCTGGCAGACTCGCCTCTAAACACCATACTGGGACTGGACAGACGGGATCGATGGAGGACCTGAATGAAAGAATGAAGATATGAGGGTCAGACTGGCAGCACTTACAGAAATTAAAATGTGAAATTACACAAGAGGAAGAAAAATAGCCACACGTTTAAGAGAACAGACAACACTAAAATTAAACACAAAACAACATCTATTGAAAAAGCCACACTTTGAATAACAAAACTGAAATCTATGATGTGTGGTATCCGTACTGGGCTAAGCTGGTCCTGTTCCAGGGAATTGAGAGATAGCTGTAATTTCGTGCTCTGGTCTTTGTTCAGGTTTTCCCAGCGCTGTCTTAACTGGTCCAAAGGAGACAAGGACTCAGCCTCCAGCAGCACTCCTCCTGGGATGGACACTTCACTGTGAGAGGGAGGGAGATGCATTATCATAAGAGATTGTTATGGAATCCCTGGAGTCTCAATGTAATGAAGTGTTCACTCATCTACTGGAGTACTTGCTTTTCAAATACTTCAATACTCAAAAGTACATTTTTATCAACTAACTGCAGATCTTAGAGAAGAAAAACAATCGACAACTTCAAAGCTGCTTAAAGTAAAAGTATCGAGTAACAGCCTTCATTGAAACGTAGAACGGTAAACGTCACAAAAAACACTCAATAGTCAATGAAGTAGAGATGCTGTGTGAAAGGAATAAAGAGAGGAGAAGACGTACCTATCCCCATTGGGTGTGGTCTGTTGGCTGAGTAACTCTTCTCCAACACTGGCTACAGACTGGAGCAGCCTCCTCTGTTCAGCTACTTGTTCCTGCAGCTCCTAGAAAGTAACCACACAGTATTAAAGCCATAGCATTTAGAGGATCCAGGGATTAATTAACAAATCAATGAGCCATTTGGTGATAGGAGAGAGTGTTCAAAGGATGCTCAGCCCAGGTCGAAGTTTAAACCCTTCAACTTCCTCTCACCCTCTGTCGCAGGAGGTTGTCGTGGTGCTGCTGTGTGCGCGTGGATCTGGCCTGAGAGAGCCAATCCTGGACGTTAGGACTCTGGGACAGAGATGAGTCTGGCTCACTGTCCTCCTGCTCTTGCAATGAACCCTGGGAGAAAGACAGGGGGACGTCATCGCTTTACTAAATGCTGACAAACTTTAACAAAAGAGTAAAACAGGATTTTTTTCTCTTTCTGAAGATGGGGTGATAACATTTGTGAGAAACACAAAAGGGAATACAGAACCTGTTGCCTTTGTTTGCTACATGTGTAAATACATAAACTTTAGTTACATTTACATCATGATGCCTATTTTAGTCCAGTTTATATGTCAATTATGCCAGTTTTATAGTAATCAAATAAATTCAAAATATATTGATGACAGTCAGGATTTCAAATACATGAATGAGCAGTAGTGAGTAGTTTTTATGTGTTGTACAGTGAATAAATTAATATCATTATTTCCTAAAAGAGCACATTGAAGGGCAGTAACAAGGGCCCTTTCTCCTTTAAGATATTTTTTTTCTCTGGGAATTGAGAGAGTTAAGATGAAAATTTTGTTGTTTTTCCCAAAAGTGACTAAACCACAAAGCAAAAAGGCCAAAATGTTGTGTCATCAGAAACACACCTGATGCAGTACACTTAGTGTAAGCATGTGATGAGGTAGCATCCTTTTGTGTGTTGTTTGAGGCCCATTGTGAGATACACAGGCTCTAGTTGTTCCATCAGGGAAAACAGTAGACTTTTATGAGGGGGCATGACACGACCTTTAGTGTTTGCACAATACTACCATTGATGCTGTTGCACAGTGTCACATAATGCAGCAAATACGAGTCAGGAAAAGCTGAGAGATGGAAAACTATGTGGGAATACAGAGAGGAAGGGAACTGGATGGAGCATGGAACGGGGGAGCATACATATGTGTGTGTGTGTGTGTGTGTGTGTGTGT
>JAOXYL010000036.1:9164461-9175838 GCA_028564955.1 Terapon puta | reverse complement strand
TGTGTGTGTGTGTGTGTGTGTGTGTGTGTATGGTAGGGAAAAGCACACAGACATAGCAGATCTCACCTGAATGTCTATTTGCTTGTCTTGCAGCATCTGCTGCAGTTCCAGCAGGCTGTCTTTGAGGGAGCGCAGTTTCAAAGTGAGTTGCTCTGCCTCTCCCTTTGTCTCAGCCCGACCCTCCAACAGCAAGCTCTCGCTGTGGACGGACAGCTCCGACAGATACGACACCTTCTGCTCGATCTCAAACAGCATGTTCTGGAACGGCAAGAGTTAGAGTTCATAATGAACAACTTGAAGTCTTAAGTAATCATCTTACAATCTAAAGAGTCACTCACATGAAGGAAAGTGTTAAAATTTTCCTTGTGCAGTAAAGAAGAATATGCCTACATCCTTCAGCAGCAGTTACCATCTTCTGTACCAAACTACATTTCACTGTTGTGCCTCTAAGAGCCCAACAAAGTGACTCCTTACTTTTTAGCTTGTGACCTGTTAAAATGAAGCCATGTACCCGTGGTCACTCAGTTGCTAACAACAATGAAACAGACCATGTTTGTCTTTATGGTCTTTCTTTCTTTAGATGTCCAAACAGCTAAAATTCAGCATTCATTTTCTGGACATCAACAATTAAAAGGGAAAAAAAAATTCATTCTCCCTTTAATAATGTCACAAACCCTCCGATTTATCCTGTGACTCTACCTGCATGAAACATAATGTGTGGAGTGTTTAGTCTTTGTAACATGCAGATAATTGTTTTTACTTCTCCTTGTTTCACTCTCTTTAAGATCCACTCTCTGTTTCACCAGTTCTCATACTCTTGTCCAAGCTTACTCAAATCCTTTTCAACACACCTCCCTCACTCCCCTCTTACATTTCTTCACAAGAGAACAACAGAGAGAGAGACCCTCCCTTTCATGTCCAGACTGTGTGTGAAGGGTGGTACAATTGTATGGAGGTGGGAAAGAGGGGGATTGAGGTTCTCCTTCTTTCACACAAGAATATAAGGGCCCTCGGCAGAAATGGGGAGGTAATTCTTCAAATGGAGCTTTTTTACTGTGGTAACTATACAGAGTGCTGCCATGCAGCTATTTTCTTTCTATCGGTGCTGCAACTATGCTGTTCAGTGGGTGGGTGGAGAACCTCTGTTCTCCCTACACTTTCTTACCACACTTCCAAAATGTCACTTTCTCTTTGGCCCGTAATTAAAAAGCACGTGCAAAACTTTGTCTGTTTTTCTTTTGATTTTATTGACAAAGCTTTAGTTGGAAGGACAGAAAGTTTTGACTGAAGAAAATATTTTGATCTGCTTACAATGTGGTGATTTCCTTAATAATTCCTTTTCAGCCAACAAAGTTCAATCGGCCAGAAAAAAAAAACAAAAAACACTGAAACATCTACTGCAACACTTAAAAGACAAATGATTCTATACCATTTTAATCTACTGTACAACCACAGCCTTATATTTCTTACTCTTTTTTCCCCTTGCTTTACTTTTATTGCTCCCTCCCCACCTGAGTTGTTTCTCTCCATCTTTATACTGTTTCTCACATTCCATCCATTTCATGGGCTCTGTACTGCAATGATTTACGGAGTTTTACCTCCTGGAGATGAGGATCCGCATCAGGCTAGACCTTTAGCCCTGAGCTCTGCGGGAGCCATATGTGAACAATAATCAGCTTACTGTCTGTCAGCTGCTACACACTCACTCACTGTAAACACTGATTTCTTTTGCTGAAGCCACAGAACCAACATTATTACTGCCGAGGAACCAATTACAGTGCACCATAGGAAGAGTGTTTAGATATTTATTTATATCATTTTGGTATTGAAGACTTTTTAGGTGTCTAAGACCTGAAATAATTCTTTCAAAATTAATACTTAAGTGTAATACCAGTCACAGTACATACAAATCAAAGCCTTTATCAGCAAGGGTCATGAAAGACAGGTCAGTGAAAAGCAGTGGCACTTACTGTACAAATTAAATATAAAATCACTTTTTACAAAGACACGACTACTTTCATTTAGCCAAGGTGAAGTTGCCATTGAAACAGAATGGAAGTGGAGAATTCCTGGTGGAAGAATATTTGAGGACTGGGGAGGAAGGTAATCAGACAGGTTCAGACCCTAATCCTAATCCCAATGTTCTAATCCCAAAAAGTGCACATTTACTTTACAAAGGGGTCCTTATTGTGTTCTTTTTTTTCAAACAGTCCCATATTCAGTGTAGGTTCTGTAAATTTCTTTAATTTCTCTGTAAACAGTTTATGCGTGACTAAAATAGCAACAGAAATATAATACCAAGGGAATGAATCCAAGGATAGGCACTATTTCTGGAACTGTGGAGCAGCCTGATACTTCACTTTAGTCTTTGATAGCTCCCTCTTAACAAAACAGCGGTATACAGACACTGTGCCAAGGGCGGAAGCAGGGACTGAAGAGTGAAAAGGGAAACTTAAAAAAATCTGCACATTTTGTTGTTTAGTGCAGCACAATGCACACCATCTACCATGGCCAAAACTGTTATGCTCGGGAGTATTATTAAACCAAGGTCTGAATCTTTCAGTGTCCGGTTAATCACTAAGTTCGGCCCTTGATATTAGCATGATGACAGAAATCTCACCTGGCAGTCAATGAGCTGCTCCTCCATGTCCAGGTCTTCATTCAAGGGCTGAAGGGCAGAAGTTAGAGTGGCCCGAGTGCTGAGCAGCCAGTGGTCGAGCTCCTCGGCCTCGCTGTGGTAACGCTGCAGTGCCTGTTCCTGTCGCTGCTCTTCCAGCTGTTCACTTAGTTTCTCCTGTAGAGGTTGACATGATGGACGTGTTAGATTCAGCTACTTTGCGTTAATAAAAATCAAAGGTATGCACATTTGGGAGGTGTGAATGAGTCTTTGAGCGCCTCACCTCCAGTAGCTGCCTTTTCCCGGACGCCTTCATTCGAATGGTGGCCATCCTCTCTCCCAGCACGGTGAGAGTAGACTGGAGAGTCAGTTGGTCACCAGCTTCCCCATCGCTGTCGCTGTCTGCCAGCTCCTCAGAGAAACAAGTCTGCAACTCTCCGATCTCTTCCTGCAGCATTAGGATCTCATCCATGAGAGCCTGGACAGACAAGGAGCAGAAACGTGTGAGAGGAGAAATAAAGAGAAAAATGTCGAAGGAAAGGAAGAAAACACTTCCAAGAACATGGCGAAAAGCAGCAGTAATAATGGGTTTGCCTAAATTGCCTGACAGTAATGTTGCAAAAAGGAACTGTATTGGCCGTCGCTGTGAAGTTGGCATAGCAACGGAGACCAATTGCCATGCAGTCTGTGCAACCATTGCACTGGCAAGTGCAATATTAAAGTCCTAAATCATCCTCTTTTTTTTCTTGGAGCCACTCTGTCTCTCATCAGTTTTTTTCTTTTCCTTAAGAGATTTAATTTACACTTAACCTGTGTTACTACTTTCAGGATTATCTGTACTGCACTACACTCTTCTTCAGTCATTATCACACACACAAAGACAGCTTCCACAATATCATCAGGCCTCTCTTCCCCCCTTACCCCCTTCTCTCTCTCACCTGGTGTGCCGCCATCTGGCTCTCGGGGCTCTTGTTGGGCTCCAGGCCCTCATTGAGCGCTCCCTCGATGGTCTCCATCTTTGTGGAAATGGACTGGAGGGACTCCTGATAATGCTGCTGCCTCTCTAACGCCTCATACAGACTCTTCTGCTTCTCACTGATCTGTGGCCGGGCAGAGAAGAGGGGAAAAAAATAATTGAGTGATGGAAAAATTGCAACAGCAGCTGGAGAAGGAGAGTTTGTGAAAAAGACCAGTGTAGCGTCACACATCTTGGGATTTGCAGTAGCAGAAGTGGTTGGAGGTATAGTTTCATTACAATTTAAATATCAGTTCAGTTCACGTTTCAGTGCTAATTTTCAGAAAAGTTAGTTCTATTAAAAACTCTCTACAGCTGTTTCTACTGGCCCAGACATTCCACTAAATTTGTTGTAGGATATTTTCTCGCTGAGATACAGGAACATGACTTTAGTGGTGTTTTCCACATGAATTAGTTCATTTAATTGCAGCTGATGATGTGACGTACCACGTTCTTGAGTGTTTCCCAGGATCTCTGCAGGTCATCAAGGTTGGCAGCACTGCTCTCCATAGACGGATCATACAGCTCCTGAAGGGGCGCTCGGCTTAGCGCTCCTCGACCCTGTGGCCCAACAACACAGTTAGTGCGGGTTTAGAGAGTGCATGTGAGCGATGCACTATATCCAGTTGCTTACAGCGTTTCTGACATTCGCTGAAGATGGTGTGCTGATGTGATATGTCATCAAACATTTTATCAATGAATCTGAAGTGTGCCCACATCTGCAGTACATCAATCCATTATACACACCTTTTCCTCTGACTTTAAACTGAAATAGCAAGTGAAGATGGGTTTATGGTTATGGTAGTTGTTGGTTAAGGTTTGTCAGGCCACATACTTCCACAGAGACGGTATGGAGTTAATTTAGGAGCAGTAAGCTCATGTGAGTTAGATCTGTCTTGTTTTTTTCTGGGACGTCCCATGAGATTAGTTTAAACTCTGTTCTGTGGTAATTTCATTCAGTCACTTTCAAAGCCTTTGACACTGTATTGATTATAGTTCTTCTTCTACAGCTCTGCTCACGGATGCATCACGAGACAGAGAAACTGTATCTATGTTTCACACTAACAACTGTTTCTCTCAGAGCAACAAAGTGCTGTTTCACTGTCGAATCATTGTCAGTCATAGATTACACCCAAAAAACAGACTGTGCTGACTTCGCAATGTTTGGAAAATGACACGTCCTCATTCTTGTCTCAGCCGAAAAAGCAAGAGGCAAAGTAAATCTGCAAAAATAATGCTGATAAGTGGGGTAAGCAGGGGCAGCACAGCAACTCTCCAGCTGTTTCAACCATCCATTGTTTTGATAGTGGCAATGATGGGGAAGTCATCGTTTGGTGGTGGGAATCGGGAAGTGGTGGCGGGATGGGATGGGGTGCAGAGTTAGCTTGTCCATCTTAACAAGTCATTTACTGACAAATTCAATGTTTAAGCTTAAAATCTTATATAACTTGAAAAAAACTAAATTGCAATGCAAGCTGACTTGCTGCAGAAATCTATAATACTTAAACTGCACTTTTGTCCAGCAATGTCATTGGGTTCATCTGTATGTTAAATATTTGATTGTGGCTCATTAAGATGGACGTTTTTTGCTGCACAGGTTAAAGTGGTGGTTTCTTAATTTGAGGTGTGAAATGTTAAATGGATGGCAGCAGTATCGGCGAGTCAGGTAATGCTGGTGAGCTTTGGAGGTAACCAGGGAGGGGTTTGCAGTACCTGGGTAAGAGGAGCATCAGTGTTAGCCCCCGGGGAGGGGGAGCGGCAGGCAGGGGGAGAGGAGACCTCGCTGTTGGTGCCCTCCTCCCCTGACTCCTCCGTCACAGGGGAGAGGAGTGTGTGGCAGCGGCCGGCTGTCATCTGACCACACATGCGTACCGCACATCAAACACACACATCAAAAGAAGCAGGCGGAGGAACAGGGAGGAGGACCAAACAGAAAACGCCCAGATCAAAGGAGTGAGGAGACAGAGAGAGAAAAATAAAGAGAGAGAAGAAGAGAGAGCATAAAAATTTATGGGGGAGTGCAGGTTAGGCAGACAGCAGTGAGCACATTGCTGATTAATTAGACAGTGAGTAATCAAATAACACTGAGAGGAGACCAGTTAGATCACATTGCTGCTATTGACATTGAACACGGCAACGCATTTGGCATAGCACAGCATTAAAGAGGCATAATTTACGGTAGCACTGCTAAGTGCTAGCGAATGGAACAACACTGGATCCCACTGGCAATGAATGAGCCACAGGGATTTTTTACAGAACACATCAGGGGAAAGGAATGGCCATAACTAGGAAGCTGAAAAGCACACATAGTGTGGGCACTTAAACCCACACTGACACTGCTCACATCGCATACACATATATCCTGTAGAGTAGCAGTTTCAGAACCACAATCATTTCCTTTTTGTCACAGACACTTTTACCTTGTAAGTGGCATCCAGAGTTCATCCACATTAAAGCCACATTTTAATGACTTCTAGATATTTTACCAAGAATATTACTTTTTAAGAATGACAAAAGAACCACTTGAAAGTTCTGATGTATAAGAAAGTTAAATATGACATTGCAGATGTCTTCAAAGAAAAGACACTATTTTAACAGTGAATGGAGAAGTAGGTCTGGGAAATCCAACAAAAGCATAGCTAAAGCATGGCGTAGCTGTAAGAGACTGGACTAGTTAATACAGCAGCAGCAGCAGCAGCTGTCATGGAAGTAACACAGTTGCCTGTGTGGCCGCATGCTTCAGTGAGGAGGCTGAGCTGAAATGTGAGCCAAGCCCTATTGGGCTGCTTTTTGGCAGTTAATGTAGAACTTGGCTGACTCGGGACCTTGCTATATTCTGAGAACTTTTTCCCGGGCTTTATGATGCAATGCGACGCAACAAAGAGCATCAACACGCCGCCTTGTGTGGAAAACTTTTACTTGTTAGAACCTGGTTGCTACTGTCAAAAGTCAATGACGCAGTACTAAATATGTTGAACAATAGCAAATCAAGGATATAAGCAGTCCTAGCAACGTGTCAGCTTTTCATTCTCTGCTCACACACAAACACACTCATGCAGTAATATCCTGTTTCCTGGCCTGCTGAGACCAAACACACCACAAACAGCAGTAACAGAGCAAGGAAGCAAAGAAATCTGAATCAGAGAGAGAGTCTGAGGGTGATGAGGCGGTTTCTTATGTGCGAACACAAAAAAATGAATGATCGAGCTGAAGAAGACGTACTTGAGCAGCAGGCAGAGAGATTTGGGCTAATGCAAAGTGAAATGAAGTGACACAGCACATTAACAGAGCGGTAATACACAAGAGGAGGGAGCCAGAATAGTAACACTTGAAGTGCGCTTGAGGAAAAAATAGCTCGGGTTATTTCTGCGCAATACAAAAATGAGACAGAGAAAAAGCAAAGAAACAGGATTATAATAGAGAGAAAAAGCTTGTTCTGAACCCAGAGTTTTTTTAATATTTACCTGTCGTGGACTAAATAGACGCAATTTGGAACTGAATAGTACAGTTATAACTTTGTACACTCAGAAAATAAGAGTGCTAAAGTTAAACCTGTAATCATAGCTGTCATTCAGAGACATCCTCTAATTTAGGATGACTTTAAGACTATTACAATATTGTGTAATTAACTTTATAGACTGTCTAAAAACCACAAAAGGACCCCTGGGGTTTCCTGTATTCCACTTTGACAACCAGTGGCCTGGCTGGAATAGAGGCATGCAAACACACACGAAAACATGGGCCAGACAGGCATGCCATGTGTGTGACTCTCACTGTGTGTGCGTCTACAAAACGGCTTTGCCACTCACCATGACAACAGAGGGGTGTGCCGGGAGCTGCTTGGTGGTGGCTCCATTGGTGGTTGCCACAGCACTGGGCAGCTCCTCATCACTCAGCTCATCCACGCCGTCCGAAAGGCCCTCCACCTCGCTGACCGTCAGCAGCATGGTAGCATGTTTGGCCTTCACCGTCAGCATCTTGCACTTGGAGTGGAGCGAGGCAATCTGCTCCTGGTAGCCACGGATCTTCTGGGCTAGCTCCTGTCAAAACATCCCCCCCCAAACAGAAAACACCACCACCCCCAGGGTCAGGAGAGCGTGGTTCAGTCCACAATGGAGGATCAATAGTTCCTAGTTAAATAGGATCCTGAAAAAAGGGGGTGGCTGTGCTGGTTCAGCGTTGAATGTGGTGCCGGTATGTGAGGAGTAAGTGGAGTGGAAGCATTCTCTCCTCTCCCCCGTCTCTCGCTTTTGGCTTCACAGCGTGTAAGCGTAGAAAGAGAATAGCACAGCCTCACTCTCTCTCTTCTTTTCTCTCTCTCTCTCTCTCTTCTGTATCTCTGAGCCAATCAGAGCGGCACAGAGGCGGGTGACTCAGAGCAGCGGTGGAGCAAACAGACAGGATGTTTGGTTGAGAGAAAGAGAGACCCTTGCAGAAATAGTTCAAAATCCCTCAGACACTCCCTCTCGTACACATACACAAATGGCAAGGAAAAACAGGAAGTGATCTCACTGCCTGGACCCCCCCTTCCTCTGCCTGCTTCCCTCCTCCACCAATCCAAGGGGCAGATTCCTCTCAACAAAAGGGAGCCGTAAGAGGAGTAAGAATGACATAGATGGTGTCAAATTACAGCAATGGTATGAGCCGGCAGGCCGGATCCGGCTCCTCCTTCCCTCCTCCTTCTTCCCCTCCCTCTGGCCCGCAGATGGTCAATGCGCTGATTATCAGGTCATGTGACTAACTGGGCCAGTGGAGTTGCCACTATCTGCTCAGCTTAGAGATGATAGTGGCAAACACATAAACACACTGCCAGAGATTGCAGTAACTAGAAGACATGTACAAACACCTGAGTTCACATGCTCCCCGTCTAAGGTTGGAAGTAGATAGAAATCTTTCAGAACCACAAGGGAAAGTGCAATGCAATAAAAAAAACATGTCGCTTCTCAGGAGGTTTGATCTGCTTCTCTGCAGGTTGTTGCCTCACTTAGTCTGCCACCCTCCCTCCTTCTCGATCTCGCTCTCCGCATGGGAGATCAAACGCACTTAGTCAGCAAACTAAAACTGCAACCGAAAGCACAGAGCTTGTGTATTGCAGGTGAAAGCCACCTGGCCATTTGCACTGCATCAAACAGATTGTATTTACATGTATCATCAGATAACGGAGGGATGTGCGTGAGCTTTTAGCTTGTGGAGGAACAACACAACATTCTCCCTACACGGTATGTGATGGCATTGCTCTGATAACACAGAGTTAAAGGGGCATTACATCTGTATTTAGTCTGGGGTTTCTGGTAGTTTTAAAGACACATCAATTAATAGCATGTAATTTCAGGTTTGAATCAACATATCAAGAAAGAAATTCCCCACTGAGCAAGAATAGCAAACGTTACACTTAAAATCATATCATACTGATGCCTTCTGTTACAATAATGGCTCAGAGACAAAGTGACTCATAGACTCAGTCTGTTTCAGTCATAATCGTTGCCCACAACTACTTTCAGATATACAGTATGTTTCCTGCTGCCTCAGCTTCTCTTTTTCTGCTGTTTTACAGTGTTAAAAGTACAGGAAATGAATAATGCCTTAAATTTCCCTCGTCTCTTTTCTTCCTGGCTCTTTGATATGGGAGAAGTTGGCCTCATCGGAAAGCCATTTTTGGACATGAGCACATGTCTTTAAATGTTAAACAAAATGCCCTGTGAGGCAAGTGTTATTCTATTTTGATAAAGGGTTTTTATATGCAATAAGCAATCTGTAGTCTCCCTAGGCTCTTTAGGTCCTTGTTGCTTTGCTGTTTTGCTTTTGAACAAACTACTTTGTCAATGAGCTGTGCAGTCAGTAGAGCATACAAATATATTTTAAAAGTATGCTGCCAACTTTGTGACAAGAATATGGGGAAGCCTGTCTTTTCTGTTTCAAAATATGAACGCTTTGAGTGCAAAGCTAAAGAAATGAGGAACTACCTTACTGTGTTTGGTGCTGACCTCTACCACATCTAGCACCTTTGGGATGAACTAGACCAGCCAGCCAGACAGGCCTAATGCTTAACATCAGTGCCACAATTTACAACATAATACATGGCTGACTGAGAGAAAACCAGCACTGTGAAGCTGCAAAAACATTTTGGAAAAAGCTTCTCAGAAGAGCGAAGGCTGTTATATCACCATTTACTGACCATAGTCTCATAACGTTCAAAAATCACATATGGGTGTAAGGCTTAAATGGTGACATGCTTACAGTTTAATAAATATAGGAGGGACAAAGGGTGTGTTTTCTCTCACCTCATGGTGGTGTATTTGAGCCTGAAGTTCCTGTATGTTATTGGTGGAGACGGGTCGGTCCTGAATGATGCGATGAGCCTCTTCAATCAGTCTCTGTAGGTTCTTCACTTCCTGTTCATACTGCTCATACTGCACCACAGCCTCCTAG
This sequence comes from Terapon puta, assembly GCA_028564955.1. Classification (NCBI taxonomy): domain Eukaryota; kingdom Metazoa; phylum Chordata; class Actinopteri; order Centrarchiformes; family Terapontidae; genus Terapon; species Terapon puta. Next base: position 9,165,777 of record JAOXYL010000036.1, on the reverse strand, counting down.
AAAAGTATAACAAGTGACTGGATGACTAAAGCTGCCTCTTGTGAGAATCATAAAATGTGACACATATTAAGATAATATTATTATGAAGTGAAGTGAGCATGAGATTTTTCATGTGTTTATCCTCCAGGCAGATACAGAGGGTAACTCGCTTCTTCTTCTGAGGAGTTATCTTCACTAAAATGAGCTTAAAAGCAAATTCAGCCCAGGACCAAAGAACTGGGAGATAATACGGGTGTGATGGGGGCTCAAGGAAAACACAAGACATTCCTGAGAAGGCCTGTTAAGACACAGCTGCCAACTTCGGAGCAACACAAGCAAGTAACAAGTCAGTGTAGACCTACACATAAATATGTCTTCTAAACATGGCCCACTATATACATACATATACATACATTTTAGGTTATATGGTAAGTAAGTAATTTGATAATTTGGTGGTTTTGGAATAACCAAAAACAAATAAACAAAATGTTAATCAAACAAATGCTTATCTAGGGTGCAAGATTTTTATCACACTGACATACTGTGACAAATAACAGCTCTGTTATTTATTATCTAATCTGACCTCATATGTGGCTGCTGATCAACAGCATTTGCGAGACAAGGACTGCCCTCTACCTGCAGGATGTTGCACTGCTGGATTGTGGTATGCTGCAGCTGGCTGGCCTCTTGCTGCAGAGTCTGAGCTGTGCGGCAGATGGGCAGGCTGGCCACTACTTCTTCTGGTAGCCGGAGGGCGCTCTGACACTGCTGCACTGCGGCCACCTGCTGTTTAAATCCCTCCATTTCCACCAGAAGACGCTTTTGAGGGAAAGAAGGGGTGTTAAAAGGTGAGAAGGAAGTGTTAGATATGTGATAAATCAATATTGAGTTCAGAACAGCTACCTTAACGTTTTTGTACACACAGGATCAGCTGTAGATGTGAACTGCGTGAGAATGTGGAGTATTGTCTGTTTTTAAATCATGTTTAAGTGATTATAATAACCTGTCTCTGTGTGAGCTGTTCTCGAAGGCTGAGCCTGTTGAGGTCTGGGGAGGCAAGTGTGACCTGGATCTGGTCTACAGCAGCATGCAGATTTTTCACCTCTGCCTCCAAACGCAGCATGTCCTGGAAAGCAACATAGACACATGGCACTAATAAAAGGAGGGCACATAAAGAAATATGAGCCTGCTAATACTGTATGTATTATTAACATATAATGTAGCTTTTATACACAGGATGTAAAAATAGTTTTTTAAGAGCCTGCTTTCAGTAACAGACACTTAAATCAGTCTACTTAAGTGTTTTTCCTTAAAACAAAACTCTTGACCTAATGCAT
>JAOXYL010000036.1:9142468-9160740 GCA_028564955.1 Terapon puta | reverse complement strand
AAAAAAAAAAAAAAAACTTTTAAAGCAAAAAATTATGCATTTATTGTGAGATTTCTTCCTTTCACAAAAAAAATGTCAAAGTTTTATCAATAACAACAGTATTCCCTGTGATAGCCAAAGGGACAAGTCCAGACATTCAAGTGCAGAGAATGACATCATGTCCAGTAGAACAAAGGGGCCATTGAAACCAGAGGACAACAGGAAACATGCCACGTTTGAGGAAGTGACCACCATTCCTTACAGTTTGACCTAATTTCCCTTTTCAGAGCAGTGCAGTGTGGGAGTTCTTGGTAGCTGACAGCGTTCACACTTGAAATAGGCCAAAAGGCGGGAAGACACTTCATGACACAGTGTTTTTGGCAGGAGGAAACAACTGGCCTGAAGCCTGGAGTTACATCACAGCACACCAACTAGTATTCAGCTGTTGCTGTGTTTGACCTAAATCTGTAGAAGCAACAAATATGTTATGGACTTGTGTTTGTTTGTGTATGAATATAAATAGCCTGTGTGGTCTGAGGGCACGGTGATGGTTAGTTTTACTCTGTGCATGTTTATTACTAAAATACACTCACCCCACTTACAGTACTGTCTCTCACCTTCTCAGTGAAGTTTCTCCACTCCCTTGCAGTGTCCTCCAGTGCTCTCTCCTGGGCTCGGGCCACGCTGCGCAGCCTGGTCCACCGCTGCCATAGCGAAGACACAGAGTGGCTGATGATGGCTTTGCTGCACTCGGAGACCATCTGCTCTAAGTCTGCTCCGTTCTCTTTCAGAGCACTGAGAGACAACTCCAGCAGGTCGACGTGGGCCACCAGAGACTGCAGCCAAAAGATCACAACAGTTACACACGAGTCAGCTCATAAATGCACTCTCATTTATTCTATGGGACACTAAAACTGTCCCCTGGAAGAAAAGCAACAGACACAAATGAACAAGGAATAATGCATAAATGCTCCACTGTTTAAAAATTAATGAGCATCTACTGCCACAACAAGAACAAATACCAAATGCAAATCACAAGCTTTATATAAATATCAGACTTATATATATATATATATATATATATATCAGATTTATATATCAGATATATATAGTATTCCTACAGTATCTCTGTGTTCCCTACCTTGTATCTCTGGCACTTTTCTTCTGCTTGGTGGACACTGATAGCTTTAGCTGTCGTGAACAAGGCCATCTTGCTGTCTGTGTCATTCATCTGTTCAACTAGTGTCTCTTTCTCATGTTGGAAGGAGGTCCAAAGAGCTGCACAGCTGAGACAATCATGAGGGATTCATTATTGAATTATACATTACATGGATTGCACTTGCCAGCTGTGAACACATATATAATTTGGCTTCACATCAACATAAATGCATACCTCTGAAGCACCCCTCTGTGAACGTCCAGTTGCTGTTTGACCTCTGTGTTTCTCAGCTGCATTGCCTCAACTTTTTCTCTAAGTCCACTCATTGCCCCTGCTTCTGCAAAATCCTCCAGCAGAGGAACCAAAGTCCTTTGCTCCTCCAAACCAGCTGTGAAGTTCTTTTCCTGGGCTGAAATTTCCTCCAGGTCCCGTGCACAATCTGTCTGGTTTTCAAGCTCCACCCCTGAGCTGGCCCTCTGGAGCAAAGCCCCAGCAGAGTCCAGCCATTTCTGCATGGATTGCACAGATAAGTGGTGCCTCTGGACCAGGGAGAGAGCTTGATCCACGGCCAGCTAGAACATGCACAAGATGATTTCATTAACTTCATTGTTTGCCTCTTTCTGCGTGATTTTTCCACACAAATCAAGTTGGAAATGCATACATAAATCATTACTTCAGGCATGGTCCTGGAAATTAAAGCACACTTTGTCTGCAGTATGACAATGTCCCGTTCAAGAGAATTACTTTAACTTTTAGGTTGAATAATAATTTTGGAATTTAAATTTTTGTCCGCACTTAGCTGAGTTGAATTTACACTCTGTAGAAAAACTGACACTAAATGTCATTGTAACTCTTACTCAAGTTCTCAACATCCAGTATTTAACCTTTTAAATTCCCACAACAGTTATACATTAATAATGCCATAAGTTATGGACTTATTCAAACTTCACAGAATCTCTTGAACTGTCTTTTAAATGTTTCAGCTTCCCTTAGCTTATTAATATTGATAGTATGGGCAAATAGGAGCTGGAAAATAATATTCAGCAGGTTCAAGACATGAATGATGGATCAGATCCATAATAAGTTTGAGGACGTGAACTTGCTTGAGGCAGTAATTTACATTCAGTTGCATTCAGGGTTTATTATAGTATTTTAACACATACCTGTTTTTGGCTTATTCCTTGTTGAACTTCATCTCTTAGCTTTGCCAGTTCCTGTAGTTTCTCTTCCACGTGGGCAGGGATGGTTTCTTTTCTCTGGCAATATCTTTGCTTTTCTTTGCTAACCAAAGACTCTCCTATCATTAATCTACTTTTCACTTCTTCCTCCACCATCTTTAGTTTGCATATTTCCCTGTGTACCCTCTCTTTGTTGACCTCTGAAAGGATCAAAGGCTCTTGCAGTTTGTCTTTGATAGTCCTCAGCCATTGCAACACCTTCTCAGTCTCTTTTATGAAATTGTCTTTCTTTGTGAGCTTCGTTTCACTTTCTTCAATAAAACATTTCACTTCAAACTGCAAAGACCGCAATGATTCAAGCTGCAGTGTTGTTTCCTGAAAGGCAGCGGGATCAAACTTAAGACCAAGGCCTTTAGTTTGTTGGTTACATTCTTCAGCCTGAGAACTCACACAATCCAGGCTTTCAAGCAGCAAATAAAGACTTGTGATTTTATCCATGGCACATAGATCTGCATCTGACTTAAGCCTGACTAGCCGGTCTTTCATAGACTTACACTCCGAGTCCAACTTGATGGTTACTCTGTTGTGTTCGACTAGTGTTTTTAAGCTCTCATCCAAACGTCTAATTTTCTGATCATTTAATCTTTTCAGTGTGTTGTGGAGATTGACCAACTGCTGTGTCTCCTCAGCCCTGTATTGCTGACCCCTACAGAGAAACCCCTCATATTTACCATGCAGTTCTCTCACAGCAGGGCTGATATGGAATAAACTTTCATTAATATTTCTGTATTCATTGATTAGATGAGCAAATTCCTCATCTTTAATACTGATAGTCTGCTTCTCCAGATTGTCAAACTGCTCCTGAAGCTCCTCAAGTGCATTACGGGTAATATCAAAGAAAGTGCTGAACTCTTTTCGCTCTAAGATGATTTGTTGGACTCTGTCTTTTTTCTCTTTGGCTAGAGCTAGGATGGCATTGTACTGTTGAGGCAGGGCATTCAGCCTCTCATCTAGGTAGCAATGGTCAATCTCATTCAGAGTAGGGAGTATCTCCTGCCCTATTCTTTGGACAATAAGAAGAAGGTTTTCATACTCTGAAGCTTGTTCTAGGACATTCTGAAAATCAGACAGATGTGTTTGCAACTCTGAACTATCATCAATGTTGCTTAAATTCATTTCTGGGAAGGTGATGGCATCTGCTTGTCTCAACCAGTGACAAGTCTTATCCAGATCAAGCTGGAAATACTTTCTGGAGGTCAAGGCTTTCTCTAAGTCTGCAAGGCGCTGGGTCGTCCTCTGGAGTGCATTTTCAAATGCTGCCTGTAACTTCTCAAGTCTCGCCAGAGTTTCCGCTCTTTCTTTGTCAGTGGCATCTCTTTCTAGCTCTCGTCCTTGTACCCAGAGAGATGCCAGCTCTCTCTGGTATGCTCGTAAACCACTCTGGACTCCCCGACAAGCAGAAACCTGCTTGGTTAGGTCTTCAGGGAGAAGCGCTATGTGGTCATCTATTAAAGCCTTCCCCTCCTGTTGCTGTACCCAAGACAGTGCTCTTCCAAGGCCTTGGAGGAACTGTGTCCTCTCCGTGAAAGCCTAAAGATGAGGAAATAAATGTTACAGATTATTTTTAGCAGCTTCAAAAATATATATCTTTTTTCTGTTCTGTAATAACATGGAGATATTTTACAGTTTTTTATTTTGGAAGACCAGGTTTCTTGTTTTCACCAGACTAAAAGATCATATGGATGTTAGATCCTTGAGGACATAATTAAAATTAGACTTGCACCCATTACAAAAACCCAGCTGTTCACCTTACTGAGATACTTCCTCCTTTGGGCTACCCGAGCCCCCAGAGCCTCCACCTCGGTCTGGGCTTGTTCAACAAGCTCCTGTAGGCACCTCTTCTCACTCAGCCCCAATCTGGAAGCCACAGCCTGAGCCTCGCTCACTGCCTGGCCCAGCAGCTGCTGACGTGCCTCCAGTTCAACACACACACTCAGGTGGTCGAACAGGAAACTCTGGGCCAGATCGGGGGGTGGGCTGGTTTTCAGCGCAGAGGTAAGGGCAGGCCGCTGCTCTTCCACCCACTCCCGGGCGTCCCTCAGTTGGCTTTCAACGCGTGCAAGATCCTCAAGTGTCTGTGTGGAGTCCTGGATCTTCTGTTGGATGAGGGTTTCAAGCTGGGCCCAACGCTGCTCCAGATGACCCACCTAGTGAAAGGCAGACGACTGTGAGAACACAGACCCGGTACTTACACACTACATAATTATACATTTCTAACCATCTTAAGATGCAGCGGAGGAAGTAGGAGGAATAGAACTCCACCTGTTGCTTGACCAGCTCCTTGTCTAGCAGGCTGAGTCGGGGCAGGATGGCTTGTTTCTGGTCTCTGAGGTCCTCCAGAGTTGCCTTTTGGTCCTCTAAGTCACTGGAAAGCTTCCTCAGAGCCTCTAAATGTTCACTTGTACTCTCTGTGTCAGCCCTGAGTAAATACAGGTGTGGGTAAAGGATAACTGGTCTATGCAGTGGTATAATAATAGTTATACAGTATAGATACACAGAAGATGTAAAGGAATTGTCTCACATCCACTTGGTCGATAATACAGTATGTTTACAATTTGACACAAAAAATCACAGCCTCCACAGAAAAGTTTAATACCTGGCAAGGTAGTCCCATTCCCGGGAAACTTGATGGAACAGTTCCTCAACAGCAACAACAATCTCCTGGTACTCTCCACTTCGCTGCATGTCCTCCCCCCGCTGGGCCTCCAGTTCTTCTGCCTGCTGGCCCAGGTCCATCCAGCTTCTTCTAAGTCTCCTTATCTCCTCCAGGGCAGGAGAGACCTGTCCATCTGTCAGCCTACTGATGGCTTCATTCAAATGGGTTACCTCAGACTGTCTCTCCCTAATCTGCTGAAGGAATTCCTGCAAGAAAGATAGTGGATTTTCACAGACACATTTAAATGAGTTTGTGCTGATTTATGTGATTATTAAAAAAACAAAACAATACAATAACATCTACAAATTTATTTTACACAATATAGTGTTGTTGTAGAATACATTATTTAACAAAAAACAGACCTGTGCCTTGTCCAACTGGTTCTGTGCAATCTTGGGCTCCAGCTCTGCAGGTCTCCTGATGAGGTTCTGAAGTTGCTGCTCTGTTTCTCTCAGCTGGACCTCCAGATCTGCCTTCTGCTCCTCAATGTCCCTCCAGCTGTCTGCTACCTCCTCACAAAGCAACATACGCTCCTCAATCTAGACACCAAGACACAAGAGAATCCATGCATGACCAAATATATTGTCAAACACTGACCCTGAAACCTTCTTTCTCTTTGAAGACAGACTTGTCCAATGTAACTCACCTGCAGTTTGACTTGCTGGATAGCGGCTGCAGTCTCCCTGACTCTTGGCTCAGACAGGTCACATGTTGAGCACAAAAGCTGCAGGTAAGTGCTGGCCTGTTCCTGGAGAGCCCGCTCCTGCTTCACCTGCCAAGAAGAGATTGTTAATGGTTGAGTGATTTTATTGATGGATCATATTATCCCTTCAGACCAATATGCAAAACAACATGTACACTGCCCACATTTGACTACTACTATATGCAGTGAAGCAAACTGTCTGTGAGATATGAATACTATTAGCTCACACATCTGCTCTAAATTTCAGAAGGTACAGTACCTTCCAAATGACTCAAACTCTTGTGTAGTGGCTCACTGACCTGCTGTAGCGCCTCTTCCAGGTGTAGGGGAGGATGTGCAGGAGGCTCTGGTTCCTCTGAGACAGATGTCAGCCAGGTCTGGCACTGCTTCAGTGTGTCTTGAAGACTCACGTGTCTCTGTAACTCATGGTCTAGACTCTGATAAACCTGTAATGACAGATATATTTAATTGCTATATATCTGGATTGAACATTTGCACCTCTACTTTCATAAAACTCCAACGGGCAAATTCGAGAAAGAAACTGAAGGGAGGTCATACATACATGCATTACTAACAAACATAAAGTGAAAGAAACCGTAAAAGACTTTTGAAGCCTTTTGTCATGACCAAACCCAAATGATAAAACCTGAACATGTAGGCAGTTCACTGTTGTATTTGACAGGTGTTGAATGTGGAGGCGTCCGTGCCCTCCAGGGGAGAGCGAAACAGCAAGGTCTGATTGACAGTGTTAATATGAGAGCCCGAAAGTAGGAAAGAAGGGGGGCATGTATTGGCAAACGGCCCAGTGTATTTGGCAAAGGCTAGAAGGTTGGCATGGTGGCAAATGGCAGGCAGGATATTAGAGCTGTGTTGTTCTGGGACACAGTTGGCAGCCATCGTAACTCTGGAGGCGCAGTTGTTGAGAAGCCAGCAGCGTCGTGGTAAAGTGTGGCTGGATCACACAATGCCAGATTGGATGTGCGAATGCTGGTGGAGGTGGTGCCTTGGGAGGTGAGCTATGATGACAGAGTAGAGGTTGCCAAAATGACAGAGTGGCGCTGGATTAGAGGGCTCGCCAGATCTACTGAATAGTGGCGTGTGACCATTTTTGGCTCAAGCATGAAAAAGTGGAGTTGACAGGGGATATGCGGAGATTAATATGGGGAGATTGAGTTAGTGATTTTGGCTGGTGGGGTCTGTCTGAGTGTGGCTGCCGTTGAGCTCCACTTTGGCAGCCTTAATTGGTCGTGCCCTCTACACTGGCAGTGTAGGGCTGTCTTGAGAGACAGGTTTAAGTGTCAAAATGGGTTAGGATTAAGTGGATTCCTAGGCTGAATACTAACAACACTGATATGTTCCTGAGATATGTGTGCGGTCACATCCATGGATGCATGTGCAAATGTGCATGCGTCAAACACAGCAATATGCCTCAGACGTCTTACATTATAAATGTGTAAGAACCATTTTACTTCTTCAAATGCAGAATACATGTCCTCCTCAGCTTCTAACTTGTCCCTCCCTCCTTCCTCTTCCCCTGCGCCCCCTCCCTCCCCCTTGCCATCTCCTCCTCCTCACTCACTCTCTGTGCTGTGCTACAGATGGCAGAGTAGCTGTCTCTGGTGCCTTGTTGGTGAGCCTGGACCTGCTGTCTTAGCCTGCTCTGCACACGGTCACTGCAGCCTTGTACCAGGTGGGCTCCCTGCTCCTTCAGGCATGCCAAGCGGTCCTCAAAGCCTGCAATTTCCTCCATGATGGCCTGTGGAGGACAAAGTAACAAGGAGGAGCACATTAGAAAGACAGAATGGCTCCGTCCACTCGTCAAGGACACGGGAGGTCAGAGCAGACTGATATCACACAGTGAAGTCTCATTGTATTAGACAGGCTTGAGTGGATGAATGTGACAGATAAATGAAAGAAGAGAAGACAATTTGCATTTGCGTTTGAGGATGGTAGTGGTATGAGTTACACTCCCTTTAGATTTTCTCAATACAAAGACAGCTATAGACTGAACCATACATCATCTATCTATTGATCATCTATCAATCAATCATATTCATATTTTCATCTATCAATGGATCATAATAATTATTTTATCCAAATGAATCTGATGTTCACCAAAGCAGAAAATATAAATGGGGCTGAACCAACTGACACTGAAGTGTGTCTCCAAATATAAATATGCACACAAATACACATAATACCCTTCATAATCCATTATACCATTATTGATTAAACCACCATGTTCATTACTATAACACACATATATGTTGTCAGTTTTTATCCAAATCATTGATTTGACCCTGTGTTGGGTTTTTTTGTGTACCATCATGTAAAACTTATATCAGGTCTTGTGTCTGCGACTTCTGTCAATAACATGGCAAAATGACATTAAAAGCAAGTAGTGTAATTGTATTAGTAATGAATTAACACGCGTCAACTCAGCAGGCAAGCTGACACAAATTATTAATAACTACATTGTATGGTTTAAGCTCCCAATGCTTGGTCATATGGTAATGCATACTGAGGAAACCGTAACCACAGATTGATAACAGCTGTAGTGAAGTCGGCAGAGATGCTGCTACAAAATTGAAATCTACGCACCACCAACAAAGGTGTTGTTCCTTTCAATAAATGTAAGACGTGTTCACTCATTTTACACAAAAAAAATAGATAACATTTTATGTCTGAGCAAATTGTAGTAGCTGAGATCTGAATACTTGGAACTTCCTTTGATCAAAGTGGGCAACTGAGCACTTTTGTTTTCTAATCAAGGCTGATTGCATGACCTCTATCAAATGCTACAAACTCAGAAAACACTCAAGAAATGTGATTGGTCACCTTGTGCCTGGCCAGCTGTTGAGTGGCTGCCTCCAGGTTGCCACCCACAGAGGGATCAGGAGTCACCATCCTGCTGGACATCTGGAGAAGCCAGCGCTCCACTTCCTGAAGCTCATTGTGGTAAGCTTCCTGTTCCTTTACCTGGCCTTCCAGATTCTCCACATGAGCCTGGACCATGTGATTCACAAAATGAGAGTACACAAACTAGACTGATTATACACATCCTATGAAACAAAACATTACCATAATGTTCCTGAGTAACATGCCGTTTATATATGTTTGTTTTATTAGAGAGACCAAAACCCTTCTTAGGAGTCATATTTTTCTCAGTTTATCTGCTTTATCCTCTGCATGGAAAGAGCATTTATTTTTTCACTCTGGATAACTACTCTCATATGAGAACTAGCTCTCACCATGGCAGTATTACAAAGTCCAGCGTAGTCTTTTTTCAATCTGTTCATTTTGTCTCTGATCGACGGGTAGAGGACAGAAGCCAGCAGAGCGTCTCCTTTCTCCACCACTGACCTGATGGATCCATCATGGGACTGCACCATCTGCAACAGAGCCTGGGGACACAGACAGATAAGTTGTTGTCATCATTAGTATCCTTTAGTAAAGTAAACAACATCCGTAGTGTGTGCCAGTTACTGTTGTTGTATTAGGTCATTGTTCAGTATTAAATGATTTCATCAGTGTTTTTGCATTTTTTAGGTAATTTATGACCGGTGGGATACACCATACCGTCAACCAGTCTAAAGCATTCAATAGGAATTTATCAATATAAAGAGCAATGGTATTCTCTGGAAAAAGTGGTCCATTAAGCTAAAAATATTCAGAAAATGTGTCCACTTGGACAAGGGTGTAATGCAAAATTACTGAGCGTGTCATTAATAAAATTCTCTGCAGTGCTTCATACTCATGATTTCGATTTCAACACAGCACAGTCTGCTAAAATGACATACTTGCTACGATACCTTATACTTAGCCAGCAGAGCTCTCCGTTGGTACAGTTCAGCCTTGGGCTCCACAGGGGTGCTCAGCAAAGCCCTGGTCTCCACCAGCCACTGGGCCTGAGCCTTGTACCGCTCCTGGAACTCCTTTGCCAGCAGTAATGCACGCTGTAGAAAGCTGTGCTGCTGCCTCAGTCCACCTGCGAGCTCCTCCAGCTGGGAGAGGCGGGCCTCTACCTCTCCTCCTAAACTCTCAGCTTCAGCTTCATTCAGGAAGCCTGCTGCCTGCTCCGCCCGCTCCCTCAGTGATTTTAGGAAGCTATGTCCATGTTGGAGCTCAGACTGGAGTGCCTTGGTGAAAGATAGAGCAGAAATACAACTCAGTGGTGCTGCTAGAGTGTTGTTCCTTAATACTAAATGACCTTGAACCAGGGCATTTTACACACTGCAGCTTCTCTGTACCACATCTGTAGCATATATACAGTAGCTACAATCTAGGGAGAGAGAGGAAATCCTACTGTCCAAGCCTCCATGATGAGGTAAACATTCAAACTCAGCATCACAGATTTCTTTGTCCTTCACCTCCAATATTGCCCCAGCCACCCTGACCAGCCTGGCAGTGCATTTGAAAAGCTTTGAACCCATCAGGTAGGCTGACACCTGCATGGCGAGATGTGGAGAAGACTTGGAGGTCATGGTGTGGAGAAACCACAGTGAATAATATGAAAGGAGGACCCAATTATAAGGACCCTTAACAGGCAGCAGTAGCTGCAGGGGTTTCCAGGGCAACCACAATATGCCACACACATGTGGACTTCCACTCAATGGGACGCCATCTAGCTTTCATCATCAGTCTATTATTGCTTGAGCAGAGAGTGGCTTCACACCGCAACAACCCCAGACCTCCAGCTACTGCTGTTGGTAATATAATATAACAAGGCTTGTGTCTGTATGCACACGTGCTGCCTGATATGAGGCTCCAGGCATGTTCATCTTCACAGTAACGTGCCAATGTCGCAGCCTTAAGACCTTAATAGGGTGCAATCAGTACATCTCAGCACCATACAATTCAGAGTGGTTAACATGTGAGCTAAAACAAGGAGGTCTCCACTTCTTAACGAAACATCTCCTCTTAGCTCATACCTGACATCGGGTATCCTTCTTAACACCATGTTGTCCACGTACTGAACGTCTTTGTTTAAAGGAACACTGACAGTGTCGTGTTCCTGCTTCATCTCACATCATTAAATAGTGCCAATACAATGATACAGTATTAAACAGTAACATATGAACATTATAGATGAGGTCTTGAACACAGTGCGCCCTTTATGCCGTAAACTGTCTTGTAACATGTCAGCCCCAATTGTTGATGTCAAGTCTCCTGTGTACCCGCTGTAAATGATGAGCACTAACGATTCTGTTTCTTATTCTGCATCAGTTCTCAGCCTCCATTATCTGCTGTAATACATCTACTGTGGCACTGACAACCGTATTTATCAGTTACATTGCCTACTAAGAGCAGGGGGACATTACTAAGGTGACCCTGTGAGCAGCAGTGAGCTCACTCTTTTTCTGATCTGAATGTATGGACCGCAGCAATCTGCAGCACAGAAGTATCATATTGTATTCTGTACGGGCAGAAATGTTGTTAAACATTTAAGCAACCGAATTTATTGCTGCAGTATTATTTGTAATGGTAAAAACATGTATTATTTCTGACACCTGGACCTGTTTACCTTTTACCTTTTATAGAGAAACCCTGTCTGTGTGCCTCAGAAAGCAACAGGGGCTTGGTAAATAAAATGCCCTTGAACATTTATGAAACATCAGTGAAATAAAAAATATTGAAGGGTGAGGCAAGGGGGTTTAATTAGCGATTAATTAGCACTCGAAAGAAGAAAGTACTGCATAAAACCAAAAGAATAACATAACAACTTTTAAAGAAGAAATTAAAAAAATAGATGCCATGGGGGGAATTAGGGACAGTGTGAGGAATCTAATTATCTGAAATACACGAAGCTATCACAATTATCCAGTTCAAAACAATAAATGTTTGGGCTTCTGATAAAATTAGTCTAAAATGAATAAAAACACAGCACATTTCTAGGTAACAGGGGCAAAAGCACTGTATGGTTCACACTTTTACAGTTGAAACTCAAATAAAGTCTAAATCCAACTGATGGCCCTTGACACAGTTATTGACTGCTGGTCTTTGTGTCAATGTATAATCATCTGAGCTCACTGAAAAGCCCTGTAGCTCTCACCACAGGAGAATGAGTAAGCGATGGAGCACTCGTGTGTTATCTGCAGCGTTGGAAGGACACATGTGGTGACAGCATGTCCTCAGTCCCTATGCAGAGACGCAGCATCGATCCCAGACAGGGATTACTGCAAAGCCCACACCAGATGATGTACTGTAAATGTCTATGTGAGTGTCTCTGAATGCGTTTTTGGGTATGTGTGTGAGGAACACAAAGAGAAGTGCGACGTGGTGAAACGTAAAGAAAGGCAGCAGAAAAAATGTGTGAAATCACACAGGATTTATGGGTTTGAGAGTTTGCTGCAGCTTGTTAGTTAGTACCTTGGATGGGTTTTGTGATATGAAGTGAGCGCAAGAGGAGAGAAGTGTGTGTGTGTGTGTGTGAATGTGTGTGTGATGCGAAGCGGTAAGGGCACTGCATCAATTACAGTGTCTGTGCCAGCAGGCTCCTGACACCGGCGCTTCTTCATCCTCTGCATCACAGTGGGAGGTCTCTCCCTGCTACCATGCTTCCTCCAAAGCAGCAACCGCTTTGTCTTCATAAAGAGCCGATCGATACACACATACTCATCCAATCCTCGACACACTCGATATAAACTATGCCAAGGAATAGATAGTGGTGATTTTCTTTTTACTGCAGTCTGTGCATGTTTGAGCAGGGCTTCTTCCATGCAATGCCCATTTGGCAAAAAAAGTGACTTTAGTAAAGTCTAGAGCGCTATCCAAATAGTATGGACACACTGAACGCTTTGCAAGCTTTACAGGTAGTTCATGCATATTTTACTGGCCAAGCATATAGTAGCTGCCAAAGAAATCTGTATGCAGTGCCGTATGTTGCTTGGCAGATAACAAGATTGCAAAAGGACATTTTTGCTGGCGTGGATATTGGGCACATATGAGTTTGTGCTCAAATTCTCCGATACAAAATGAAGGCTTGCTAAGTCATCAGTTTGCCATGGTAATACCCAACATCTGCTGATTTATTGCAACCTGCTCAGGAAGGTGTATTATGCGCCACACTGCACCTTGTACTGAAATGCCTCACTGACAAATGAAGGTTCAGAACTGTGAAATTTAAAATGATCTTCCAACACAAATGAATTACTGTACAGACTATTATACCTCTAGTTTTTTCATCTTCCTCTCCATGGCAACCCGGTCCAGAGGTTCAGAACTGTCAGTTAACGCGGTGAAGCTTTTCTGAGTGGTGTTGAGCCAGTCAGAGAAGGAGACGCAAAGGTTCTCAGCCTCTTCAATGCTCTTCAGCTCCTCCTGTAGCTGCTTAATGGTGTCCTGAAAAATGAGAGAATGGGACTTCAGAGGTTACGTTTCCCCATTTTTTTACATAATTTTTCACATAACATTTTTTTTTACAGAAAGATGCCACAATCACTACCATTTTTATAATTACTGTTCATTGCAGACAGAAATTGCTTCACAGTTTTTCAGAGACCTTCCTAAATCATTAAGCTGATCATATGACACTAAGAGCCAACTTTAGCGATATTTTGTGGAACACAAAAATGTGTAAAAACACCAAATTCTACATTTCTATGATATGATCTATACGATTATTAGAAAGTCCATATTGGCCCAATATATTGAGATTGCTTTAAATTTAACTTTGTAATTAACTAGAACCCTACAATTCTCCCATTATACTACTATCTAGAAATAGTATGTAATATGAACAGAAAGGTGAAGAACTTTGCTTCAACAACTGCTGCCTTTTTGTTTCAGAGGTTAAAGGTTGAGACTGACTGGTCTGGGGGAAATTCAGGAAACATGGTATGTCTCTTTCTTTTAAGGTTTAGATGCACCACAGCAGTCTCACCTTGGCCACCAAGGACCAAAAGCTCTTTGATCGACCATCAAAACAGAAAATATCCGTTTCTCTCTTCCTCATTCATCTCTAGAATGTCAATAGCTTCACTACAAGGCTGGAGAGGCATTTTATGTTTTTGACACATTATCCACTTGACTGAGATTTTGAGTCAATAACAGCGTGAGGATGGAGAGGGTTTCTTACAGCTTTTGACGCATTATTCACTCAACTTGCAAATCCTGTGGCGAGAAGCTCCAATTAGCTGATAGTGCTGAGTGCACACCTTTTCTGACTAGACAGAGGTAACAGCTTCCCACCTCAAGCCCATATGGCCCCCACTTGACGCAGTATAATTACAGGCATCCGTGGTATGAGAGGGATGTTATGTGTCTGCATACATATGTATTGGCATGGCGGTAAGTATATGCATGCTTGACTCAATTTTGAGAGGGGAAGGAAGGGGTGTGGGTTTAACAGAGACAAAGACACAAAGTGAGGGAGTGACAGGGGAGACAGCCGTGCACAAACTCAGATGTGTTACCGAAGGTGTAAAAATCAATGTAGTGCAGGCAAAGCTTTTCCTTTCCTGGTGCCCGGGTGTGAGATTGCCTTCTGTAGCGTTTAATTACAGCCCTAGCCCCAGACCAGAGGAGCCCCATTGATTTTCCTTTAGTCCCCCCCAGAGGAGCAGACAAATAGAGAGGCTGGATCTGAGTATACAGGGCAACACAGACTGGGCTCACAGGCATAACTCTCAAAGCTACTTCAATGGGGTGTTACACAAACAAAGTCCAAACTCTCACAGGGGCAAATTCCATGGTGAGAGAGCATAACCATGTGTAAGAAGCCCACTGTGGGCAGTGAACCCAATGGCAAGGCACACAGCTTTATCTATCATGGAAGGAGTATAAAACTGATTAAACCTATACACTGCCCTTTAAGGCTTTATGTCTTGCTACTCCTATCTCAAGATGACAGGAAGGAATTTTCAAAGAAAATATTCTGGTTGACAGGAAATGAAGTATTGTATATGTCTGGACTTCCTCACCAGCAGAGACATTCTTCAACCCAAATGTACAGTCATGAAAAAAATGTTTTGTTGTGGCTATCAAATTAGAACACACTGTCTCAGGCCAAAAACAATTTTGTTCTATCTTCACAGATAAAATAAAACTCCAAACTGACAATAAATATTCCAAAAATTAATAGGACTGGTAGAAATTCAACAGCAAAAAATGTGCGCACATTCCGAGTTTTCTGTTTCGGATGTAGGGGTGTAATGCGGCTGTCCAGGATTCAAAATAAAGAACAGAGAAGCTCAGACTTACTCCACTATATGTTCTCTAGAAAATAGCTGTCAGCCGCTATATTGTTTAAGTTGTATTAATGTATAAAATGTCATCTTTAGGTCCCTTAAGTTTCACAGTGATTTTCGAATACTTTATGTTTTTAAGAAACCAAGCCATACTACATTTATATGGAACTACATGGAAGAGATGGCTGAAGAGATAATAAAGAGACAGAAATTATATACAGAAACTCAAACTTTTAAATATATGTTTAGTCTGTTTATGAAACATGCTTAGAAATAAGCCTCTTCACACTCCAGCCTCTGAAGCATCTGTGAAACTCAACAGTGTAAACATGTGGTGAG
Source organism: Terapon puta (assembly GCA_028564955.1). Lineage (NCBI taxonomy): Eukaryota > Metazoa > Chordata > Actinopteri > Centrarchiformes > Terapontidae > Terapon > Terapon puta. The sequence continues at coordinate 9,145,478 of JAOXYL010000036.1, read as the reverse complement.
TGCCTCACCTGTATATTGAGCAGCAGGGAATGGTATCGGGCAGTGAGCTGGGTGGCAGTGACGCTGACACGGCTACTGATGTAAGTTTCTTCCAGGACCTGTTGGGCCAGAGAGGAGAGGCCATCGACTTCTTCCTGCCGTGCAAGCACCGCCTCAAGGCACCTCTGTTCAGAGGCAATGTGGAAGAATGTATCATTAGCATCATTCTACTTAAATATAAATATTCATGATTTCATAGAAAATTATTTTTTTATTAAATAAAAGGGCAAATGAGAGTGAAAAGGTAAACAATAAATAACACTGAATCAAAAACAAGACATGAGGCCAAGAGGTCTCTATGTGCGGCCGTGTGTGTGTGTGTCCCTAACAACTGGGAACGAAAAAGCTGTCACTGTCTGACATCTGACTTTAGGTTTCCATAAAGAGACAAAAACCAGTAGGGAAACACTGCGCCTTCAAATGCTTGGTGTGAGTGGAGAGTATGCACAAGTAAGAAGAATTGTGTATTTCAGTATAAAGAGATCACAACTATCCTTTTTTAAAGAAATATCTTAATTCTGGCTTTGGTATTGTTATGGGTTAGTTTTGAGTAAACTGATGCACTGTTAGGGGGAAATTATTTTATGTGACTGGCAGTGAAAGAACATATCAAAGATGACAGAGGGATTATTGACAGGATTCATTTAAAGCTCTTTGAATTGATTCATTTCATTCTTAGCTACTAAGGACCAAAATTGTGTATTTGGAAGAGAAAAAACATTGAACTAAAGTCAATGTGTGGTCAAAAATATAACAACGTATGTTTAACTGTATGTCTGTGCGATACCAGTGAAAGAGAAAAGGATATTTACAGAAAGTATTATAAAAGTGGATAATATTAATGACAAAAAGTTTCAGTGAAAATAAGATTCCAGAGTTGGCATGAAAATCGAACCAATATTATCTTGTGGATCAAATACAATCACGGTACACTGCAGCTTACAGGCTCTTTGGCAAAAACCCTGTCGCTCTCTGACCTGGAGTTTCTTCAGCTGAGTCTCCTTGGTGGCTCTGTCTGACCTCCGATGGCGTCTGATGTTTGCCAGCTTCTCCATTTCCTCCAGCCACTGGGCCAGGCTCAGGAACCTTTGGCCCATCTGCCTCAGTCTGGTCAGCGTGGACCTCAACTGGGTCTGGGTCTCCTCCAGACGGCCCTGGTAGGCCCCCCACTCTCGCTGAGCGGTGTCTAGTGCTCGGTCCTCAATCTGAGGTATACCCCAGGGGATCACTCTCTCTCTGCTGGTCAGCACAGATGAGAGCAACGACTGGCCATTTGAGCAGCGTTCCTGCAGGAGCTATAAGGGAAATAAAAATGGAAGAACAAAGAAATGGGTTTGAAGTGGTTTAGTTTCCAAAATCTTACATAAATACTCTCCCTGAACACATTACATTACATTAAACACAACACTCTACAGTATTAGATATTAATATCAGTATTAATACCTGTAGCTGTTGCAACGTCTTTTCCAGTGTATCCACGTTTCCCTCTGGATGGGACAATGAGGCCAGAGTGGCCTGTTCCTGCTCCAGCCAGTCCTCAAACATATGTAATCCCCTTTGATATTCCTGATGTACCAGGACGAGCCCTTTGGCCTTACCAACTGCATTCTGAAAAACAACATGGTGGAGACATTACTAAAAAGGTACTATGAGGTATCTTACACAACCCTGGTTAAAAGCATGATGGCATGATGTGATAACAAACATCCCTGACTACTGACTTCAAACGTTTGAAACTGAAAATCTAAACTGCACATTAACATAGTATGTGTGTGTGTGAATGTATGTAATGTATTCTGTGAATAATGTCTTTGTCTTAACATTTGTAAACAAGAAAGTGAAACATGTGTAATGAATTTAAAAGGATTATTAGAAAAGTTACCAAAATGTTAAACATACAGGTCACGCTCTCTTTAATTATTAATTAATCAATTAATTAATTATTTAAATAATTTTGGGGAAGATAATTAAGTTTTATGAAACAAGATGAAGTAAGCATTCAGAGAAATATTCTCAAAACAGTCATTTATCATTCAAAACGCCTGCAGAGTAAAAAATGAAACCGTATGTTGTTTGTACCTTGGCCTTTTCTTTAAGAGCGTTGTATCTACACTGCAGCTGCTGCACCTCCTGCTGGGTAGTGTAGTGTTCAGCCATATTGGACCCCTTTGTGGCAATCGTCTCCAGAGGACTGCTGTGACTCAGTACTTCTTCATAGAGGAGCTGGAATGAAATAAGACAGCATGTGAACACTTAGTGTAGTATGACTCCACTCAGTGGTATTAACATCAAGCGTCAGTTGGGCATTCAATTAAAAAAAATGGTAAAATTAAACATTTGGAAAGAAGATGAAAAAGAAAAATGGAACAAACATGGCAACTGCACTAAAAAAGCAAAGTAGAAGTTCAGTAATGAACATAAGTTTTCAAAATGTGATACCTTTGTCTTCCCCAGGTTAGCGGTCTTGTCTCTCATCTCAGAGTACTGTCTGTCTGAGCAGCTAAGTGTCTCCTCCACTCGATCCATCCACAGCACAAACTGACCCACGTCCTCCTGATAGCTGGTCCACTGCGACAAAGCGCCCTCCAGCTGACTGTTACATTGACACAACAGTGTTAGCAGACAGGAAACAAACAGGACACAAAAAGCACACACACATGCAACGAACACATGCATTTAAATCTAATTGTCCCTGTAACCTTTCAACCAACTGAAATCCATCAAGTGAAACACGACAGTTCCCTGCCTCATTTATCAACTGACTGACAGACTGACTGGTTGATGACCACAACCTTTTACACTGAATGGAGGCAGAGAGCAAGGAGTCCCATGAGTCTTTGAGGTCCTGGATCTGTTTGCGAATCACTGGAACACCCTCAGCTGAAGTGTTCCTCTGGACTGCTTCCCCCCGCGTCAGCAGCATTTTTAGCTGGATCTCCCTCTCCTGACGAGCAGCCAGTAAGGCCTATAG
>JAOXYL010000036.1:9089310-9122380 GCA_028564955.1 Terapon puta | reverse complement strand
TCCTATGTTTCTCTTCCCAGTCATATTCACCTGCATTTGTAATGGGGTTTCCTGTAGTTTGGCTCTTTCCTTCAGCTCTGTCACTCTGTCCTGTAGTGCATCCAGCCTCTGCTCCCTCTTCTCAACCTCAGCCTGTAGATTAAAACGCAGGACATTTCAATTAAATCACACCTGCTATGAACTCACTCTGAATGCTATACCACCCTCGTTATCATCATTCACACACATGATTCATGCATGCTCTGACCTGGAAGGTGGCGAGATGCTCCTCTGCCCTCTCTTTATTGCTGAGGTTGGTGACGCTGTCGGTGAGATCAGCGATGGAGTTGGTGCTCCACTGGTTAACGTCCTGCTCCATGGACTTGAGGTCATCCCAAAGGGCTACACAGTATCCCAGTCTCTCTGTGTTGGTTTGTATTCTCTCTGAGACCTGAAGGAACAAAGACCAACAGTCTGTCTCAGTACAGACCGGAATACATCTCAATCAACAGAGGAGGTGGGATCCCTCTCCCTCCCTCTTTGTGTTTAGTTCTCTCTCTCCGTAACAAGGGACAGTGCGTTTTACTGGGAGATTGAGGGAAAACGAGACTTAATTGGTTTGACAGATGTGGGGATGAGAAGTGAGAGAGAGACAGAAAAGCAGATAACGTGTCTAGACTTGTTTATATTTCTGTCTCATTTGTGACAGCTGAGCAGCCAACTAAATCCCACAAGAGCAGAAAACAGAAAAAAGGAAAAACAGGCAGAAATAAATATCATTAAAGAGGAAGCACACAAGGCAGAGCTGGACTGTGGACGTTATAATTGATTTTTTACAGTAAACAACCCCACAATTCTCACCATAGTCTTCGCAGTCATTATAATTTTACAGACATGGGTAAGGCAATACTGGCTATTTTTGGAAAATTCAAGGAAGCATGAAATTCTTTAATCTCACACTCTCTAAACAATGCTAGAAAAATAATAACATGAATAGAAGCACTCAACAAAAAATACTTAGAATAAAGAATAAACAATAAATAAAGAAATTATACTATCAGGTATCAGTTTAAGAGTCTACAGTATTTTGTAGTCTATAGTATTGTGTATCATATTAAGTTTATTTCCCTTGACTGGGTAGCTCTAGGGTGCAAATGTGTCCTGCTTTTGTCTAAATAAAAAACAACCCACACATTTCAGCTGTGAAGGCCTCTCTTGAAGGTGCACAGCACAGCATGTGTTTTCGAGCACCACTCACCTCCAGCCACTGGTCTCTTAATGTCTCCATGTCTCTCTGGATGGAGCACGCATCAGAGTTGGGGACCTTCACCAGCTCTCTCTGCAGGTCCTCGACAGTGCTGATGAGCTGGTCCATGTCCTCCTGTTTTTGTCTCAGCTCAGACTGGACAGTTTCATGCTAAAAGGACAGAAAGGAGCGTAGAGGGAGTGACAACAGACCACCATTAGAAGGAGAGATGCTGTTCAAAATGCAGGGGAAGAGAGGGGCTTGATGTGGAAAGTGAATTCAATTTCTCAGAGCATAGTTCATTGTCTGATACGGAGGAAAAGTCACGTACAAAGTCTGACAATTGTAAATGAACAACTGCAGATCTGTGTAATGCAGCTACATCATAATAGCAAAGCAAATAGTCAGTGTCCTGTAAGAGGTGTGAATATTCAGCACAGCTGACTGGTTGGTATTTTTCCTTGTTCTCCCTCAGTGAATTGAGATTTGTTTTCAGTTCCCTTAGATATATGAAATAAATAAAAAACACTGAATAATAGATCATTTTGTCATGAAAAGGTGGCGCTTTCATTATATATACATTGTTTTCATATTACAATAACAAAATCCAGGTTACATACAATAACCTGTCCTGATAATGTAACTCATTGAATTATGACCCATTTGTGCTTGGTGTATAAATAACAGTTAGAAATTTAGCTTCATTTGAAAAGACAAAGCACTCTATCCAACAATTTATATTCTTCTCAGAAAAAAACGAAAAGGTACTGACTCGTGTGAAAGTCCTTTTGGCCTCCTGAGCATTGTGGTTGTGGTCGGGCAGATTGTGAGCAGCCGCCTGAGCGTTCTCTACAACAGTGGTGAGGCTCAACTTCAGGTGGTGGAACTGGCGTAGGAGATCTACCACGACTCCACTTTGTTCCTGACTGCATGAGAAAATATGCTATGACTTAGCAGTTGATATTAAATGTTAAAAATACAACAGATGACACAACTGGTGTTTACCTGTTGTGTTTCCCCTTAAAAATGATCAAAACCCCATTTTAATCGTGCCTTCTCAAACTCTGCACAAAATTAGATGTCAAGTCAAAACCCTTGTCTTGTCATCCTGCCTCTTTACCCGCTGGTGATCAGCATCCTAACGTTCTCCCAGGCTGTCTTCACCAATGCTACCTCCCTGAGAGCCTCCCCAGCCAGCTCGCTGTCTCTCCGGGCCAGCTGGCTTCCTTTCTCCTCTAACCACCGTTGGGAGTGCTGCAGGGACTGGAGCTCATCCTCCAGCTGGACGAAGAAACGCAGCCTGGGAGAAATAGATGCAGAAGAAAACAATGGGGATTACTTGCCTGATTCCAACATAATATATGTCATTTTCAGGAGATCAAATTTAAATGGACTGGTCCAGCTATAGTTTGGCTTTATTCATCCCTGTCTATTTTTGAGGAGTTTGGCACACAGTAGAGCTCCAAATGAAAGGCTCACAGGATACAAATTATATTCAACAATACATTTTAAGAGCAACAAATGTGATGATAGCAACAAAGGTGTTTCCACAGACATATAAGGATCTTCATCTTGTATGTTTCTAAATCAAATTAATTCAGTAAAATCTTTTTCATGCAAGTGATGGAGATAATATATGACTAATGTTAGTATCCTTATATATTCAGTGTCTTGAAATTTCTTGGTTTCCATGTACATACCTGTTCTGAAAGGCCTGCACAGAGCTCTCTCTGGCCCCCTCTTGCTCCGCTTCGTCTTCCATTTTTTTTAGATTCTTCATCACCTCCTCCCTTCTCTCCCTGAAGGAGCTCCACAGTGCCCCTAAAGCATCTGCTTCACTCTGCCTCCATCCCACACCTCTCTGAACCTCCTCTAAAGCCATCACGAGAGCCACTGCCTGTCCCCTGCAGGACGTTCTTCCCTGAGGGCAGCTCACGTCTTTGGAGCCCCGCCCCTCCGCCCCACACAGGTGAAGGTGCGCTTTACTTAGCTGCCCGTCTAACCCGACTGCATCTGCTTCGAGCCGGGCCACGTCTTTGGCCACTTCCCCTATCCCATGATGCAGCTCTTCAGCTTTGGAGCGGTCCCAGCTGCCCCTGCCCTCCACAGCCTCGTGAAGGCGGCGCACTGCCTTCGCTGCCATCTCGTGCTTCTCAAGAAAAGTCTTATACTCAGTCAGACACTCTCTACGCAGGAGCAGGAGGCGCTGGGATTCAATGAGGGGTTGCAGGCAGTCTTCCCTCCAGCCCTGGAGCTGCTGTTGGGCCTCTGGGGTAGAAGAGCGAAGCAGAGAGGTCTCTCTTTGCTGAAGAGTCTCTCTCAGTGATGCATGCGCCTGCAGTTGCGCCTCATGCTCCTACAACAAGATGGTTCGATTACACAAATTTGAATGAGCGCCAACGGCAATCAATATAAACTCGCCTCCTGTAACTGCTCGAGTAAAAAGAGCCAATAAATGACATCATTGCTGACAGAAGATTATCGATTCCGCACCTTCAGTTTGGTAATTGCAGCCTCAGGATCAGCAACGTCAACCTGGGAAGAACTTCTCAAGTCAGACAGGAACTTCTCACTCTTTTGTGTCAGAGTCAGCAGCGCGTGATCAAACTGCTCCAGCTGTGACAACTGGGGCTCCAGCATCTCGATTCTGAAGGACAGTGTGGATGAAGAACATGAGAATGCAGTCTCAGACTGTCTATTTAGGGATAAATAAGTGTAAATGATCTCTTTGATAGCATATAAAAAGACAATTGCCTATGTGATATGCTGTTCTTCAAAGATCTGCATCTCTCCTGTATAACTGTGAGGTCGTCACTGAGCTCCTGGATACGAGCTTCAGGCGCTGTTGGGTACAGACACAACCCGAGATTCACAAGACCCTGCAGGAGAGCCTCATAGGATGGTGTTTCCCTCTGCATCTCCTGTATGGGTGAATAAATATTTCAAAATCAGAAAATGTTGTATAATAGTTGGTAATTAAAAATTAAAACTGAAAAGGATGCATGTGGATTTATAAGTGAGGAAACAAGGAAAGGGTGATGAAATGATCTACCTGTACATTTAGCAGTTCATTCCTCAGCTTTACTTTGTCTGCAGAAAGCAGGTCAGTGTCTGGACAGCAAACAGACTCACACCTGTCCAGCCAGCTTTTCATGGATGAACTCTCTTTCTCAAATCTGTCAAGACAAAAAATGACACAAAGATGTTTTCAAATGAAATATACTAATAATAAAAAAAAAAATCAGCAGTATTCTTAAAAGACTGCAGTAAATATTGATCCAACAATAGATTGTTGGCAGCAGCCTGTAATCTTAGAGAATACACACTCAATGACTCACACACGCACATACAGCAATACCGTCTGTGTGGTACTTTTTTATCTGACTGAGCCTCAGTATCGGTGACGGGGTCATAACGGGGCAACCATATCTCGCCAGAGCACCCTGTGCTTTAAGTAATCCCTCATACACACCCCTGCAGGGGAGGAGATGAGGATGACTACAGGAACACGCAACCACACAGACACTCTTCCACCAAGTTTGGCAGCAGAAATGTAGCAGAATTACTGGCAGCGTAAATACAAAAAAAGTACCAAAAGTACCAAAGCTTTAGTGCGTTAGACAGCTACAGTGTGACTGGATCATTATTTTTCCCGAATAATACAAAGATTAAGAAACAATTGCCCCTGTAGAAGTCTATTGTGTGATCAAAGAAAGTGATAAAAAAAGCATGTTATTAGAATAGAAAGGCGATGGCTGTCTGGGGGACAGACAGATGGAGTTGAAGACAAGATCTCGCTCCTCTACATTGGACTAAGATAAGGGAATGGTTTAGGGAATAAAGGAGGAAATTGGCATGGTGAGGAGGATTCAGCAGAAAAAAGATATGCACAATAAACAGGGAAATAACAATGTTTATACAGCCAGAGTACGATACATGTTGATTGAGGACCAAAGATGAGATGATGAAAAAAAACAAACCGCAAACAAAGAAAACGCACAGTTTGTGTTAAAAAATGTTTGTTTTATAAAACATTTCCACATTTTTGTTCTTATATTGACTGAGTTTGTGCATTGTGACAAACACCTGAAGCATTCAGACACACCTTGAGGTACAGAGCGAGGCATTGCATCTTGGATTCATTCTTAAATAAGCTCCTGATGACTTAACAGAGGTGTTTCAGACACAAAACATTGTGACTCTGTCTAGAGAGAGAGAAATGATGGCTCTTGCCTGGATATTCAAAACAGTAAAACATCAGCAGAAAGCTGAGTAAGGCTGTAGTAAAAGGACTGATGTCCTTTTGCAGACAAATATACAGATAAAAGTATTTTTCACGGTAGTACTTTATCCTATTTAGCAGATGCTCCAGTTTCCTACAAACAAAATGCACAAACACAGGCACACATTCCAGTTTACATTACCTTTGCCACAGTGCCACAAGGCTCTCTAATGTCGATTGCTTGTCTGCGGCTTTTCCCATAAACTCCCCCTGTTGCTTCTGGAGGTTAGCCACCTCCTCCTCCAGCTGGCTGCCCTCTCCGAGCCTCTTCATGGCCGAACACAAAGCCATCAGCCTGGGGTTCAGCTGCTCAATAGCCTGGCAAACCTCCTAGATGAAATGGAAAGGTTGTGGAGGTTGAACCGTATTGGCAACAAAGTAAAATGAACATGAATCATACTAAAATGATAACTACCACTTTGTTAAATTACAGAATGCAGTTTCCCATTAAAATTACAGCCTAAAAAACAATCAGGAAAAGGAAAGGTTTGAAAAATGAAAAACAAAACAACAATGTGAACAAACACAATGTACCCCCTTCACAAACAAATTATTTGAAGTTTGAAGCTACATGTTACCATATGATCCTGTAGGATTTTGTAGGTCTCAGACGAGGATGTACAGTATGTGACTGGGCTGTCCAACTTCTCTTTAAGGTCACCCATTGTTTTCTTGACCTGATAATGAGAAAAATACATTAAAAAAATCAAAGTCTTAATCACAATTTCTGCACAAATTATTCCACTGTGTGATGCTGTGTACCTGTTCAAGGTTATCGTTGTATCTCTGCCTGTACGAGGCGCTCTGGTTGAGCTGTCCTCCCAGCTGCTCTGCTCTCCCTTTCAACTCGTCCCAGTGGCGCCTCATCTGTGTAAGCCGTGCTCGGATGTGTCCAGCCTCTCCGGGGGTCACATACCTTGACAGAGCCTCACAGTCTGCCTCCATGTGGGACAGGGTTCCCCTTCTCTCCTCCAAGCCTTCCCCCACAGCCTGTAGAGATGCAACAGCAGACAAGCGGTGGTCAGGAAAAATAGTTTAGGAGGCAAAAGTTGGGAAAAATACAACACAAAGCCCGATACAGACAAAGTTATGTTTTATCTTCCAACGTTTGTCATATTCAGTTCACGGATATCTAGAAAATCATCAGAAAAAAAACTCTTGATGAAAGATTTCAAACTCACAACTAATCAAATGGCTACCAAGGGATTTTTAAGACCTGTTATCCATTTTTTTTCTCCCAGACCTACATGAGATTGACAACTCTGAGGTCTGGCAAGGCAAGATTATATTTGCTTCAGAATAATCAATTTATTTTCTATACCCTAGTCACAACTCTGACCCAATTTCCCCTGGGGGTTAGATTAAAACGTCAACTTATTTCATCTTCTTAATCTTAATAGTCCTCAGGCCATTCCGATACATTACAGACAGGCCAGGCAGCAATTTTGACTAACTGGAAGCTATGAAAAAAACGTGTGGATGACACATATTTATTTGTGAATAATAAGATTGCTGTGTAAAAATTTGGGCTGTTTAGTTTGCAGTCAGAAATTTCTCATCTCAAGGACGAACCTGAAATTCTAAAGGTCTCCATGGAATGAAAAAACAAGACAAAGAATCACATTTTGAAAGACATACAAAACATACCTCCACTGTGCTGATGTGCTGGTCCAGGGGATCTAAGGAGGAGGTGGGGTTGACAGCCTCCAGCTCCTTCTCTTTCTCATTGATCCACAGAGAGAAAGCCTCTGATTCACGGGTGAAGCGCTCCCACCACATACACATCATCTCCAGCTGGACACCACTGGAAGAGGAAAGTGAAATATAGTGTTTGGATAATATCTATAATATTATGTACTACTGTAGTATGATTTTTGCTGTGACGTTGTATATAATACTATGACAAATCCGCAACTTTCCTATTTTAAAGTAAATGTTCTGTTTTTGAACCATAAAAAAATTGCACTTGATTTTTCCATATCAAACTTCAAGAAATCACATTATAGTTCATCATAATTGAAGAGGACATACTTTTTGTTGAGGTGGTCCTGAAGTTGTGTGACCGCCTCTCTGGTGGACTGGGCTTGCTGTTGAAGAAGAGTCTGATTCTTTGGACCGAGCTCAATAGCTGTTGCCTTCTCAAGAAGGAGATCCGCTCGCACAGAACACTCCTCGACCTTGGCAGAAAGCTCCTACAGTCAAGAAAGAAGCCGATATATTGTGTCAGCAGACACCGCGCATACACACATGTGCATGCATACACACAGACACACACGCATTTACATATTGTTCACACCTTGTTATGCTCCAGCTCAGTTTTCAGGCTGTCCAGACTGTTGAAAATAAGTTCTTTGTGCAGCTCATTGTTGGTGTTGCTGATGAACCTCCAAACTGTTTCTCGTTCTGCTTCAAAATTCTGCCAGGAGCTCAGAGTCGCCTTGAGGTGAAGAAGAAAGAGAAGAATAATTTATATGGGTAAGTTTCATACAGAAAATACAGTTTTTGATGCTTAAATTTTCAGAGTGAAATCAGAGTGTGAAAATGCCCTGTGAAACTTTCCCTTTCAGTTCAGCCAATTGAGACAAATTTGTCATGTCACAGAGGGAAAAAAAAGTACCTTCTAAATTGCTTTAAAATGCTTCTCTCTATGTAATTATTATACACTGGTGTAATAACATTTGAATTGAAACCTATCCTTAGATTCAGATGGACAGACATAAAAATCATGTATTTCTGTTGTTACAGATTGCTGTTTGAATGGTTTGTGTTTCATGACGGTTTTCTCTCTGAAAATGAAATCAGAATCTCTGATATTTTCAGAAGCATGTTGATTTTTTGATCAATTCAAGGACATAGATAGGAGTGTATAAACAAATGCTCACACAAACTAAATTAACATAGAACATAACAATCAAAACCTGGTTAAGGTTCGACACGGACAAATCAATGATCGTGATCGTAGAAGGAGTGTGCGTTGACACACAACATTGATGTTTCACAAAAAACAGATTCCTACCTGCAGGTTAAGCTCCTTTGCCCCTGATTTACGGTCGACCTCTCTGAAAGCTCCCTCCAGCTCTTGCAGAGATTGGCTGAGCCCCTCTTCTTTCTGCAGCTGGCGGCAGTGAGACACCAAAAGCTCTGCCTCTCTCCTGTTAGCATGAAGGCGCTTTAGGTGTTGCTATGACCAACACATAGACAAAGAAACATGTCAGACAAAAAAAATTTGCTTTTTACAAAAAGATGACAAATTAGCATCTGTTACTTGAAAAGCTTAGAGAGTGTGTAAACACCACGCTGAGGAGCAGTGTTTTCCTGCCATCTCAGGTTGAAAGTTTTAAGCCTGTTTCACCGCTAATAAATAAAAAAAATACTACATACAATTTTTGAAAAAAAATATGGGGCAGAAAATTGTCTACGTATGTTATGTATTGTCTACAATTGATATGTATGTGATCAATGCCATATATGAATGAACTATTTTCATTCTCATCTGATATAAAGTAAATCAAATGCTTATTTATACTGCACCTTTCATATCATAAATTGCTATACAATAAAAGGATACACAGTAGAAAGACAACATAAAGTAACCCAAAGTAAGAAAGGCAACAATCAGACAGACAGACATCGCTTAAAAAAATAAGGCACAACAAAATTGAGATAAAAACAAAACAACACAATTGCAAGTCTGCGATGTGAATTCAAAAATCTGTATGCATTTGACATCTTCTCTCTCCTGCTCCTGCACCACACACACCTGGTGGATCAGGTAAAGTTGTTTGGCCTCCTCTAGGCCCTCAGCATCCAGGATCATACTGGTCTGCTCCTCAGCCTCCCTTCGTGCTCTCAGAACCTCTTCCAGTGCACCACGCACCTCTTCCCCTAGCTCTTCGTACTGAAGCATAGCAGAGCCCTCCTCACTCCACTGTGAATAAGGGAGACGAAGGATCAGTCGGGAAGATTTTGTTTATACAGACCCATCTTTAGCATTTGGAATATCTTGAAATACCTGACAGACTGAAGAAAAGAGTGCCCGCAGATCAGTTGAGAGCTTGGCCAGGGCCGATCTCTGTCTCTGGACCTCCAGTTCAGGGCTAACCTCTGACAGCCCGGTGAGACGGCTCTTAAGCCACAGCAGGCTCTCTTCTCTGGCATCTATTGCCTCCTGCAGCGCCTGTAAAGAGTGGACACAAAACAATGGCCTTATTGAGGTTGAGTGGGATTGATTGGTAAATAATCTCTGCACCCACAGCAGCAAATGTAATGTGGTAGCTCACCTGAACAGCAGCATCAACTTGCTCCTGATGGCTGGCATGCCTTGCCGTCTCTCTCAAGAGCCGCACCTGCCTCTTCTGAGATGAGAGCCAATCAGAAAGCTCACAAAACCTACAGAAAAGAAAGATTATTTTGAGCTCCTTTCAGTGATTAAGAAAAATAATACTTTAACACATTGGATACACCATAAGGACATGTTTTTTTTATTTCTACCTCTCGTTCCACTCTTTCCATTTATCAGGGTGATGCTCCAGCTTGAGGTGGGTGCTCTTGATTTGCTCTGTAACCTCTTCCACAACCCTTCTGGTGGAGTCTAGCAGTCGGTAAGCTGGGTCGTTGTCAGGCAATTTATGACACAGATCCTCCATGTTTCTAATCCTCTTCTCACACAAAGTCAGAGGTTTGCGTTCCCGGAAAAATGTCTGGAGATAAGAGAGGGAAAAAAAGTTAGGAGGCTCCAGAACGACGATGAAGATGACGTAAAGTGATTTTATCTTTCTTTCACTCTCACTCCTGGTCTAATCTGTTCCAAAATTCTACCAAAGCCGAGGCTCACTCTGTGCTCTTTGATCACTCGTTCACTGGTGCAGGTGCCAGACAGGGCTTGCATTTCTCTGTCCAACTCTGCTCTGCTGTCTTGTATGATCACAGCCACTCGGCTTCGCTCCACCTCTACTTTTAGACGGAGCAAGTGAGACGGTAGCTCGCTCTGGACGTCCTGTGGAAATACAGACAGGACACAGAGCTTAGGAGGCACGGTAGATAGGACATGCTGTATAATATACACAAGTTTCAGCCTCACATTGTTCTGTCACCAAAACTGATCAAATACCCTCCAGAGAGACTCAGAAGAAACATTGAGAGGGATGCAGTTTAATCGCACTACTACAGGTTAATTGGAAAATGACAGTAGGGAACTCTATCAAAGCCAAAGGTCCTCCTGGTTAAGTTAATGAAGTACTGGCTATGCGCCTCCAGAGATGGACAGTAATTAGTGAGAGTGTTAATGCATGGTGACCCCTGACCTTCCAGTGTTTGTGCAGCCTGCGGACAGTTTCTTGCAGCCCTTGTTGCTCCTCCTGTGGTAGGATGTCTGTCAGCTCATCACATGCCTTCAAGAACACGCTCAGCAACCGCTGGTCCAGTTGAGCAAAAAAATCCTACATAGAAAAAAAAATGCATAAAGAGAAAAAAAGCAATTCTTGAGTTTATATCAGTGGGCCCCTTTTGTTCACAAGACCAAACCATAATAGATTAATAGAAGTTGTCAGAGAATTTGGGAATCTCTGGCACTCTGGTATCTGGAGTTTTACTTTAAAATGCTTCACACTGAGGTGGACAAACAAAGCGCTTTTCCAATTTTTGTTTGTCTTTGTTGGTCAAGGGAAGATTTAGCAGCCTTGAAACACTACAACACATTGAGTGACCAGTGTTGTTGCATGTTAGCTGACTCTTCATGCACTTCCTCTATTTACAGCACAAGGCTACAGTTTTGATCTTACGCTGTGTCTCTTCAGTAATTCCTCAGCGTCTCCGGTCTCTCTCAAGCAGCCCTGAGCTTTCTTCAGCACTCTCTCTAGCTCTTGTCTTGATTCTTCAAACCTCCTCCTCAGGCAGTTGTTGGCCTCTTCCTGCCTTCTCCATTCCCCAACCTCCTTCAGCAAAACCTAAGAGGACAGACAGTAGGTAGTGGTGATTGTAATTGGTCTCCTCAGTAATATAGCATAATTACATTATTCGTGTTATATCAAGCAAAGTGACACGTGAGCAAGTCTAATCTGCACTGGTGCCTCCAGGGTATTTTGATGTTCTTGTAATCTCATTAATATAATCAGTGTTGTGAGTAACACGGTGTCTGTGAGGCATTCTGGTATGTGTATGTGTATGTTTAACACTAACCTGTGCTGAGCTCTGTATTTCAGTCACTCTCTTCTGCAGCAAGGACAGGTCAAAGTTTCGGAGCACCTTACTGGTGGTGAGCGCCCTCTGCAGGGTGTGGTGATTCCTCTCAATCACTGACAAGCAGCGTTTACAACTTTGCTGCTGGTTTAACAAATCCTGAGGAGGACATTGTGGAAACAATACAGATGAGCAATGAAGTGGGCTCATAATGATGCATTTTCAACTATTTCAACAATTATATTATGTAAGAGCAGTCAGACAAAAAGGTCCATTTAAAACAGGTTGTAAAGACAAAGACGAGTAAGATTTCAGTGATGTGGGTAAGGTAGTTATAAAGGGTTTCCATTATATTTATACTTATATACGTGTATACATACATACGTGTGTACATATATATTTATATACATGTTTAAAAAATGGTTGCGTAATTTGATATATATGTACATATAGTATATATATACATATACATATATATATATATATATATATATATATACATATATATAGATATATATACACACACATACAGGCTTTCATCTGGAAACCATTTAAGTTCAGTGCATTCACTGTCATCACATCTAACCTGCCACTTTTGTTTTTGCTGGCTCAGGGTTTGGGTTTGTGCGTCTGGGTCTCTGGCAGAAGAAGTGATGCGACCCGCCCGCTCCAGGGCTTGGTAAAAAGCTGTGATGTGTTTCTCCATCTCCTCCAACAGCGGCAGAAGGACATGACACTCCCTCACAAGGGAGGGACAACGCTCTCTAACCTGGGGACAAAAAGCACCATTAAATGGTGACACTGAAGTGACAAGAGTGTTTGATCAGTATATTAAATAAAGCTTCACCAAAGAGGAAAGACTGATACCTACCTTACTCAGCTGACTTTTGGCTGTTGCCATAGTTGCCATGACCCTGGCAGCCTCATCCTGTGGCACATCCTTGGCGAGGAGCTGAGCACTGCGGGCAGCCAGCTTGTATTGTGTCTCCATGGCAACAACCTTTTGCTTGGTATTCTGAAATGAGACGTGGATGCAAAGGGTCAACTTTGGCATTCTTAAAATCTTAAAAACTGCTTTTGGGAGTAAAAACACTTCAGGCAACATTGTTATCTGCAACTCTGACTTCAAAACAGCAGCAAGTTTTTAGAAACTATCAAATATTTAAGAGATAAAACAGCTCTGAAAAATTCTTATTAATTATCATTCATTTTGTACAGTATGCTTCTGCCTAGGAGTTGTTCATTTTCTAAAGTGTCTCAATAGCCAAATCAATCCAAATGTCAAAACGTGCTGTTATGTGCAAAATTCATGGCCCGCCTGATTACAACGCAAATGTAAATGAATCAGTAATTTAATCAGCACATTAAATCCTGCTTGTGATTCACCTACCTACTGATGTGAGACACACCCACAGAGCAACCTATCAGGGTTGTTGTAATCTGAGCTTTTCTCACCTCCACATCCTGTAGAAAGGCTCTGACGTTGAGGAAAGACACCTGGACAGGAGCATTGAGCTTGGCCTCTGCTGTGTCCAGCAGCTCTTTAAGGGCTGATATGGCCTTCAGATAGTCTTTTCTCCACTTCTCCAGCTCATCTGCACGGGCATACTGTGGCAAAGGAAAGATGTAAAAACTTACTGAGAGGTCAAACTGAACAATACATGTGAAAAAATGAGAAAAACTTAAAACTAATTTCTGCCAATGCAATTGTGTGACTAGATCAGCTAAAACACTGAAAAAGTATTTTTGTTTAATTATTAGGGTGTTTTTACTTGTTTGACTTTGAGGAAGAGGTCTCTCCATCGTCCGTTCATAAGAAGCAGCTGCTGCTTGAGATCATGCGACACGGTCTCATCACATGTTTCGATGAGGAAATTCCCGGCATCGTTCATGGATGCGTGCTGATCCATCCAGTGGCTGAGATTCCTGAAAAACTCCTGGAAGAGAGACAGACTCATTAAAAAGACAGAAATGAGCAGAGACACGAGGAAATTAAGCGAAACAAAGAACAACACAAAGAACGAGTGTCAGAAACAAAGACAGCTCCTCAAAAAAAGAAACAAAGAAAGGTATTCAAATAAAGAAACAAAGAGAGGACAATAAAAAACTGGGGTAATTAGCTGTCTAATCCTTGGTGGGGATGTGAATCTGAGGTAACCATGGCAATGCGACAACTGGAATATCCTTAGTGGCTTGTTGTAAGTCAAGGAGATCATTTGATACTTGAGTGGAGACTGCTAATAGGATTCTACTTAGAGGACCAAATGCTTGAAATTGGGCTGACTAAGATTTGATTGCTACTACTCAGAGGCATTTCAGGCCATCAAATAAATGCATGTATGAGGGGCTGCTTAATCTGTGCACAAAAAAAACCCTTTAAGTATATGGCGGGGATTCCACCAAGTCAATCTCGTACCCGCTTAATGTTTTCTGGCTGGCTTAGGGCTTCCTCTGCGTCCTCCAGCCAGGCTTGTAAGGAGGCCACAGTGGAGCTGTACCTCTCCCAGTTGGACAGCACCTCCTCCAGCATGCTCCTTACGCTGCGCACTTCCATGGACAGACTCCTCCACTGGGTCACCACCTCCCGCATGAACCTGCGCACTCCCATCTCACCCTCATCCGCTGGAGGACAGACACAGCAACTTAAGACACGCTGATCTTCAGAATCAAAACAATGGCAGAGTTGCTTATAGTTTTTTATGGATTCTACCTTTGTTAAAGTGAAACAACACAAACTTTCTTTTATTAATATGTTCGTGAGCAATAAAAACACTGTTTGGTTCAATCCATTCATTGGCTAATATCAGCTAATTTTAGTTTTACACGGCCTGTCATGTTACAAATATTCATAGAAACAGCAGACACAGAGCACAGAAAGGCTGACAGAGCTACAGGCCTTTGGAGACAAATCTCTGACCTCAAAAACTCTATACTGCGGGGAGATATAATATATTTGCTTGTCTGCTCCTTTTCATTGTTAAAAGCACTCAGAAGTCTCATAAGTCCTGTGCCACAAACTATTGTCAGCCAGTGTGGGGCTGATAAATGACTTTCAACTACAGATTAATCAGAAAGTACTTTAAAAAGTAGACCATTATATATCTACCCCGTATCCTCCTCCCCTATATTTCCTAACTTGGCTTTTAAAACATCTAAACGATCGCTCATCAAACCAACCACAGCCAAGGGGGCTAACAACCAGCCAGACTCATGCTGGTATAAGAGTTGTGGGGTGGGGAGGGGGTGACCAATCGAGCCTCAGATGTCCTGATTTCTCAATACACCTCACTTCTCTGCTCTGCATACCCCACAGCAGCACAACCCTGAAACTTAATGAAACCAACAAGCTAGCACAGTCTGCGCCCAGAGACCTGCAGAAGTGGAGCAGCCCCTAACTAGCAAATGGGGTCGTATTCCCCACTGAGAGCTGCGAGTGGAGGAACCTCATTTAGCTGTAGCCTGCAGACTCTCCCCTTCTGCGGGGCGGTAAAAGCAGACAGGGGCAGACTGAGCTGCTACGAAAGAAAAGCTCATTGATTACTGAGAATGAAGTTGAGATATGTGTTCAGTGTTAGATAATGTTAGTACAATCTTGGATAAAGCAACATCCAAAGGTCGAGAATGTAATTATATTTTGGAGGACATGACAACCGTAACATGATAAAAATGATAAACATTTACAACTTCCACCACACCATTTATATGCAGATGTCCACATCTCTCATATCTATATTAGATTTTTAAGGGCAATAGTTCACTGATCATTATTACAAAATATTATATGATTTTTGCATTACAATCACTAAGTGTCTAGTATATGCCTAGTTTTAATTTGCTGCAATAGTCAAAAATAGACTCCTGTTTGGTTATTTTATGTATATCACAATATAGTGATATCATGATAAAATCACAGAGGATCTTTTTATCTGCAACAGCCACTCCTATCAGTTGGGTAATTACAAAAACATATGGCGTGCACGTTATCCAAAAAGGTTCATTCTGTATTACATGTGAGATCATACTTACTGAATCAATTTTGACTTCTTACCTGAGCTGTCAGCATTTACATAGGCTTCAGCGGACTGTTTGAGGGACTGGAACAATGCCTCGTAATTTTCAAAAAAGAGTTGCTTCTCCACAAATGACTAATGAAGAGAGAATCAAATACAAATAACGTCACATGTAATATGACAATCATTATGGTGATGAAATAATGGATTTACAGTAGTCATATACTATATAACCAGAGCAAAAACCTTTTCTTAACTTTCAAGATCTACATCAGAACTGCAAAGATTCGAAGAAGTTCTTGCACATCATGTACAGAGTGAATCAAAGTCAATGCTTACAATATAACTGTGGAGCATTAGTTCCACAGACTCTTGACGGCCGTATTTTATGATCCAGGATTTGAGCTTGGACTCTGCTAGAATGAGGAAGGCCTGCATGTGGTGTTTGTTCTCCAGAAATTCCATCCTAGCCAAGTGGATGCTAGATGTTGTAGAGACAAAATTCATCCTACAAAAGGCAAAGTTTACAAAGGATATCAGACACAGTTTGATCTGCACGTTCTGATTCAACCCTGAAAAAAGGGTGTGAAATCATGCCAAGTGATTCAGATGATATAATTCACAAACTCCTGTTAATAAATATTACTTTTGTTAAATAACAACTTGTCTCATTTTTATTGAGACTATTTTTATTCTGACTTCTTTTCTGAGATTCACTTTTGTCTTTTATTACCTTTCAGCCATGTCTTGGAGCTGATCTGGGGGAATAGAGACTCCATCAACACTTCTGTCTTTATGGATCCTCTGAAAGACCTGCTGGTGACTTTCCAGGCTCTTCAACACATCCTGTACAGTGAAAATACACAGCACACGAAGACTGAATTAAATTTTTATTAATATATGAACTGAACAAAGTTCTGACCTAACAAACATAACATAACTATCCAGCACCTTTAACACACATGAGATGTCGTGTCATATCTTTTTTTGCCCCTGCAATTTGTCTCCACTGTCAGTGTCTCCATGCTAACCTTGTGCTGCTCCAGAGCTCTGTGGACAGTGTTAGCTGTCACATCGTGTGCCTGCTGGACAATGATCTCCTGTCGCAGGGCTCCTTCAGCCTCGTGTAACCACGCCCCCACCGTGTTCAGCGGAGCCGGCAGAGACCTGTCCAACTGCAGATGCCAGTCCAAGAGCTGTAATAAGAAACAGAGCGGAGGAATTAAACAAAGCAACACAGTAAGCGGATTGTGATTGCCCTGCTCATTAAATGACAGAAAAAAAAATTGGCTCAGCACTCCAAGTAAAGCTTAAAAGTGAAAACACATTAAGGACAGATAAGACAGCTACAATGAAAACTGGTAATCATAGACTGTGAACAGTCTGTGGCTAAATTATTTGTCAAGTGGGAGACATAATGCCCTCAACAGTTTCTGAGTCAGCTATGTCTCTGACATACTGTAGAGAAATGTCGTGGCACTCGAAAAACAGATGTAATCATGACATCCATGGCTCAAATCTGACAGGAACCCTTTGAAGAGACTCAAGGCACCTCCTGCTTCTCTTACCCTATTAGAGACCCTCTCCCAGGCCTGTTTGACAAGAGCCTGATCCACAGTCAATATCCCATCCTTCTGAGTGGACTGCAAAGCTCCCTCCACCTGCTTCCTCCTCATCTCCAACTGGACACGCAGACTCTTGAAGGACTGAAAAGACAAAAGAGGTGGAATCTGTTCAGAATCGGCTGCTTTTTTGACATCCGATAATATTTGAGAGCAAGCAAGCACACAGATGTCGGGCCAAGTGCTCTTTGAGGGGTCACTGCCTCTTCCCCCTGATACCAAATCAGACCCTCACAAAATGTGTGGCTAATTGCCTCTGAGTGCTGCCCCTCGTTCTGGCTTCAGATTCTCAGACTCTTCTGAGTAATGTGCAAAGAAAATGAGGATATCCCACATGCTGCTGAATATGGAAAGTATCCTGGGGCTTGGTAGAATAAGCCAGATTGACTGAAAATATGACGGCTGCTGTCTGATCCCCACAGTGTAATGCCACTGATTAAGCTAATAATAGGAGCGTCTGTGCCCAGTGTGACCAGTTTAAACTGCGCATACACCCAGATGTAGACACACACACACACACACGAACCTGGTACTGTTGAGCGAGATTGCCCTCGGTCCCCTGAGCCTGTGTTGCGTCTCTCTCCAGCTGGTCGAGCCACATTTTGAGCTCCCTCAGGCTCTTTCGCTGCTCTCTCTGGGAGGCCGGGATGGTGGGGTGAACAACGGGTGGAAAGATGGACATGGAAATTGGGGAAGTGCAAAGGGGAGATGGAAAACAAATGAAAGAGGAGACAAAAGAATGTGCAGGGAAAGGGGAAAATGGGAAGATGGAGGCAAGTGTTTCAGGGATTGACGAAAGGACGGAGGGAGAAAGAGGGTGAAAGACAGGGCATGTACTATTAAACATGTGTGTCTCCTAATCCTCTCTGTCTCCCTGTAGGACAAAACGCCAAAACCCCACAGCTGCCAAAAACACTCAGCTTAAACAGGGTACTTTGTCTAAGACCCCCTACCAACATTTCATTGGATTTTAAGTAACCATGACGACAACACTATGCTGCTCAAAAGCTTGTGAGATAGTCTATTCAGTTTTATCACTTCACATTAGCTCCTGTAGGAATATCAAACTTCTTTTGATAGCCTAAGACGTTAAAATAAGCTCACTCTGAAGAGAGTTTTTTATCTGTTATATCCTCGCCAGAACTTGTACAAATCATTTTACAACCAGCGTTTCAGTTGCTGCACATTTTAATAAAGTAACACTTTTGTTGTTTTTATGTGAAAACATGAGGGCCAATTGAGCTTCGTTCAATAAAAGAGACTATTCAAGTCAAACATTAGTGCATTACCAAGAGCTGCCAACAAAAGAACAAAGCTGGTGTGAAAGACAACAACACCAAAAGCCTAATCAGCACTGTACAAACAAAACAACAGAGAGCGAGTGGTTAGCACAGCTTTACAGCGCATCACGGCTCCTGACACTGTTCACCTTAAAAAACAGGGAAACTCTATTCACAAGCTTTCCATCAAATACGCTGTATCAATGCACACTGCCAATGCCAGAGGCTTTCATTGTCATGCTAATGGAACCAGGAGCCATAGCGCTAGGTGGTAACGTTAATAAATGGTAATATCACGTCTTATTATACTGGACTTCCTTTTGTTATCGTGGCTCAGAAACCCTGCGGCAGGAATATCACATCAGGTAAGATAAAGAGCCAATATTAGCATATAGTTCTATTTTGACATGGGAAAACAATGTTTAATCTCACCCATACCCTGTACAGTAGACAGCAATACTGTAATCCAATAGAAGAGCAAGAAAAATAAGCTTTAATCATATTTATATGGAAACCGTGATTGTGCATGGGTGTTAATTGCATTGAGCTGCAGAAAATGATGGAAAACCTGCCCCTGGGACCTTTAAGTTACTATATAACCTACCTCCAACATTTCCTCTATATCGCGAGGAGCAAGACCATGCTGGGGGACAGAGGCCAGCACAACAACCACAGGAAAGCAGTCACCACACAAAAACACCAGAGAAAGACAAGGAGAGATACGAAAAGAGAGAGATGTGCAACAAAGAGAGACACAAAACAGATGGGACACTGCCAGACCCGATTCACATGAACACAGGTGAAATTACTGTCTGTTCTAACCTACTTTGAACAGCAGATAGGTGGTGGTTACTGCACAAGAACATCTGTAGAAAGCATTAAGTGCATTTTTAATAAGGAAATTCAATTCTGTGTAATTGCATTGCCTTTTTACTGTATTTGACCATTAAGAGAGCCTCACCCACCTTGGGCTCAAATAGGTTAAAACAAGCATCAAACAGTATTAAGAAAGCCCCAGCTGTGCACAGGTCAACTAAACAAAGACAAAACGCAATCTGTGACTTTGACAGACTAAAGGTGACATCCAAAGAAAACGTAGGATGCAGAAAGAGAAAGAACACAAAATGGTGTTTCCAGAGTGAAATGAAGCTGGTTACCTCTTCTTCGAGCTGTCCGTCTGAGTCGCTGTGCTGCTGGTCAGGATGATGCTTCAGGAATTGGGCTACATAGGTCATAATGGATTTCTCATCTGGCTTGTCTACATCGACATCTGAGGAAAGAAACAAATAAATGCAGTCGGAAGTCAAACAATAATCAAGTTCAGGTCAAATTCTTATTTCACAGGAAAATGACTGGGATATATAACTATTTGTTTGGCTAACATTTATTCTGAAACAGATGATTGGCACCTTAAATGAAAACAACCCTCAACAATTCACATCAAGTTTTGTTTGGAGGCTCCGCCATGCTGAACCTCACGGCCTAATGGACCTTAATTATACTGATGTCAAGGTTGATTTGCCCGGGTTTGTTGTGAAGGGCAGGCGTGAAGAGGCACAGATGGTGTTTGGAAGTGACACTGATGCTGTGGTAGATGCTCACAATTGTATATCAGGAATGCTGAATAAACAAAACAAATCAGCTGTATGTGACGTTTTAATGACTAGGTTTCTGTAATATTAGATAAAAAATCTAATTTACCCTCTGGGTCAAGAAGTTGTGGGATGCCCAGCTCTGTTTCAGCCAATTCAAAGGCTTCCTGTAGATTCTCCCGATTGGGCCTCCTCCATACACGCTCCATGTCAACCAGATTAGGCCGAAGGGCATGGATGACTGCAAAGAACGCTAATCCAGTGCGCCAACTGGGGCCAAAGTCCTTCACCTCAATCCCCAGACGTCTAGAGATAAAAGAACATTACAATGTCAAAGATTGTTTTCAGTCTCACAACTCACTGCTAATGGGTTTGTGCTTTCACATATGAAGGCGGCATACTTGGTGGCTGTGTACTGAACCCATCTTAGCAGGGCCCTTCTGGCTCCGCCCTGCACAGGTGGGAGGGGTTTTCTCTTGACGGGTGGGCTGGTGGTCTCGGTGCTGCTGGTGGAGCTGTCCAGTGAAGAAGTGCTGCCGGACAAGGTTTGAAGTGCTGGTAGGCTGCTGGTTAGTTCCTCAATCTGAAAAGTGCAGAAAACCCATTAAAATACATACATATAAACTGAACGAGTTTTCAATCTTTTTTATTTATAATTATGGCTAATTAAGCACTGCAACCACTCATTCTTAATATATGTCTTTTGCGCTTGGTTTTTGCAGTTAATGCAGCCGACGTCCTTGAGCGATACACAACATATATACAAATATAACGAAATCATCAAGTGACTTTCAGTGTGCTTTATTATTTCTGTGCACGAAAGACCTCCTTTCCAGTGTTTGTAATTAACCTTTGCTTAAGTGGTCGTCTATTGAGCACCATTAACAGGGAGCACTTGGAAGTTAAGAGTCTTGTTGGACGATAGATTGCAGAGTAGATCATTTACTCTTCAGTTTACCTTTTGGGAGCTTGTTGTACTTATGTCAATCCGTATAATGTTGAAAGTTATACATCACCCAGAAATACTGTATTATTCTATAGCCATGATTGTATAGACTGGCCAAATTATGACATATTCAACAACCCAGAGCTGTGTTGATATCAACCATCACAAAAAGTAGCAACAGACTTTGGCCTATCAGGGTGGTCAGTTGTAAAAGATTTATGATTATGCGCTCTTAATCGACCTCTCAGTTTCTACTGCCTGCTGCTCTCGACTCAGAAAATCCATAAACATCACTGTGAAATGAAATACATCAACGTGTCAGTAAGTGAGTAAGTAAATTTTCCACTGCTGTACATTTCCTTTATTTAATATTCTTGTGTCTGCTGAAATAGAAGGCAACTGCACGTGCTGATGTTGCTAAGAGACTGTCGCATTCTGATTAAGTTCTTGTTGATCTGTGCACGTCTGAAATGCCTGAGGTAGCAGCTGCTCTTTTTCAGTGGAGATCCTTTGCAAGATTGATTTTCTCATCTTAAATTTCTTTACAGTTCAATTTGCTTTGCTTTTTGTGTACAAGAAAAACATATATATTACAATCCCACGAAGCGCTGCCAGTTTCCAACATTAAACTGATTTAGATGTTTACATATTGACTATTGGTTTTAACACTTGCTTGAGGGTGTGCCTTTAATATGTAGGACTACCATGCTGATTGCATGTTGGCGATTTGAAGTTCTAGCAGGAAGCTATTAGTGGCGATTTGATGGCATAATTGACTAAAATTCGAAATGTAGTTAGCATCAACTTTCTCTGATTTGTTCCATTTTAAATATGTCTTATCCTAAATTAGATACATTGTGTTTGCCAATATGACTAATGGTGCTTTTGTAAATGAACTGAAAGCAATATTCACCTGGAAATAGAGTATGATGGTCCACATCAACCCCAATACAATTGATGGCCGTCCATCAACAATGTCTGTGGAGTTGATGTTCACTAGCTTGATCTGTGCCAAAACATCATATGCAACATTTCAGTATCTCATAACAAGACCTAATAGTTCCAGATTACAATCAATTCTGGTTCCTGCGCTCACACTTCACTCTGATCTCATACATATGGATTAAGTGTGCACAATTTCCCTCAATCCTGCGACTCGCCCATACACAAAATTAACAGTATAATATATAATATATAATCCTCAGTACTACAGGATGCAGATAATCCTGACACTATCTATTCCACGTCCTGAACAAACAAGGGCAGTCACATTACGAATACTGACCGGAGATCCTCGGTAGGCAGACTGGAAGGAAGATAAGAAAAGGAGAGAGAGACACACAGACAGAGAGAGGGAGACAAAGAGAAAGAGAGCACATTTAGAGGCACTCTAGATGTGTTTGATTGAAGGGGCACGCCTCATTGACTGTGTGAGATAGCAGATACTGTGGTATCTCTGAGGTGAGATAACTTGAGAGGCTGGCTGAGAGGTGAGATCTATCACAACTACACAGGCAACAGGGATTACATCCAGCTGAGATGGGTGTAAAAAGTGACACAGGAGGAGCAAGACAGAGAGAAAGAGGGAGAGGAAGGAAAGGGAGAAGGAGAGGGCTGTACATACTGATATGATGAAATATTCCATATTATCACACAGAGGGTTATATTACTGAGGCGCTGCAGCACAACAGGTCATCGTGTGGTAATACACGCCGTGCTGTATTGGTGAACAAGCATGGAGGAAGAGATTGGGGGCGAGCGAGGGCAGAGCAGGGAGGCTTGGGATAGTGGCTGATAAGAATACATGCAATACAAGCTTTCATATTAGAAAACACAGCAGGCAATCCCGGCAACACAGCGACACGATGTTGGAACGGTTAATGTAAGTGTTTTGCGTTCTGACAACACACACAGCAAAAAAAGAGCGCAGGTCACTGTACAGTAGTAGTGGTGGTACCAACGGTATGTAGGTAAATGGTACAGTTCACTCATATTTCTCTCATATTTCTGATGATTAATCATATCGTTAAGTCATTTATCAAGATAAAATACCGATCATTTACGGGTCCTAGCTTAAAGGTTGATTTTACCGAAAATAAGTATCATTTGCAGAAGCAATTGACCTTGTAGCTACTGATTTAAAACTCTTGGTTTTATTGTGTGATGATATGGTAAAAACCATTATGCCACTGCACACTCAACTGCATTTCCTACAATATATATGCAAGGAATTTGTATCAGACGTGAAGTGACTGGGCCTCTGAAGCAAATTGTAAATAAAGTCTGCGAGACATACATCGGATTCACACACAGAGCATATTTACATTTAATATGCTGCACACATAGATTTGCACAGACACACACCCAGACATATACAGCAGAGTGCCCACTGACGTCTCATCTCCGGGCAGCAGATTACTGGTGTAGGATTTACGGTTTTAACCCTGTCACACTTGAGGAAGACAAATCAATGTCCCTGCAGACACCAGCTCATACTTATTGCTTTATTTATGTATATCCAAGGACGAGCTGGGTGAAGCTTTTGGGAATGTTTTACTAATCTCACAGAGGGGCAAGTTGATGCAATTGGATGATTACATCCAAAACTACAGTAAGTGTTTCTGGATGTAATTCTGTCAATGAAGCTGGGTAAATTGTGAGTTTAGTTTTTTTTTGTGAGGTGAAAATAACAGATATGAGAAAGAAAACTATAGCCTGTTAATATTACAAAGTGCAAGGGGTGTGGCGTCACCAGCAAGAATAGCGGATCACTTAGTTATTGTCATAGTCTGATTATTACATTTTCATAGATTTTTTTTTCCATTTATGGAGAATGGAAAGGAAAAAACAAATTATTGACAACAAATTTGATAGAGACCAAATGTGAACATAAGCTGCAAAACATACCAAAACCTGTGTTTGAATTTTCTTTTTTTCATTTCTTTATTTCAACAAAACTACTTGTCAATGTCAAAACATAGCAAATTCGTTTCAGGATAAATGAGGGATGTGGGAAGAGTAAGAGGCGGAGACGGAGAGGAAACAGGTCACACAAGGTCAGGCTTCAATGTTTTACCCACAAGGCAACAGCTGAGCAGGGGGGGAGCAGGAGGGGTAAAACAGAGAAGGGGGGTGGGCATAAAAAGGAGACGCTGAACTCTTACCTTCCTACCCTCGAGGAACTTGAGAGCTGTACCGATGTTAGCGACCCAGTGGATCCTCTTTAGCTTCTTGCCCTGCTCACATGGCTGGAAGGAAGAAGGTGAACAATGGAGACGAGAAAAACAGAGTGGGAAAGAAACAGATAAAAGTGTGGATAAAATAACACTGTACAAAATTGAAAAGGATTTAAGTTATTTTAAATGGTGCAGCACATGAGCGCAATGAATGAGAAAACCATAAATAGTGAGACAGACAGAGGAGTCTAATCAGAGCTGTGTTTGACTACAAACAGCTGGATCAATAGGACAAAGACGGCTTAGACCTTAGGCAATATTGGCCGAGTAAAATCCTCAAGATGTGTGTGTGTATGTTCTTGTTAATCTGGGCTGTTCTATTCAATTCAAACATCCTCATAAAAAGCCGATCAATGAGCATTTTCATGCAACTGTGGCTCACTTCACATGCACTGCATGAAGTCTGGAGCTCCTCGGAGATTTATCACAAACAGTTATCGCAGCAACTGATTCTTGTTACAAGGAGAAAATATTCAAAATGGCTGCATCTCTCCTGTTAATTCAACCAGTCAGATCCTTGTTACATCAGCCAAAGTTACAATTTAATCCTGAGAGATCAGAAGATATTTGAAGCCTGTGGCCAACTCACATGCTGTATGACCGTGAGACTCACCAGTTTCTGTCCAGAGAGGACCTCCAGCAGGGCCAGCAGCATCACACCATCTTTGATGTCCTCAAACAGGTCTGTCACCACCAGAGGCGGAGTACGCTACATGAAAAACAGCTTTTATTGTCAGAGTGTCTTTTCTAATAATACATTAAACAAGCACACATAAATATTATGTCATATATGGAGTGAATGCTAAGATGTTTGGCTTTTTATGGTTTCACTGTTTTTTCTAGGAACAAATTTTATGATGTGAAAAATATGTTTGTGCCCAGGGATTAATAGTTATATAAGCACATTGTTTACATAAAAGTTGCATGCCATAAATGAATACAAAGCTTTCTCAGTTTTCTTGGAATGCAAAAATCTGGGATTTATGCCTTAATAGCTTTTGCAATGTACATGAAGCTATGAGGCAAGAAGTGTTTTTATTATTCCACTTATTCCAAGAGGCGCAGTGCATAAATAACTTAAATACAATAAATACATTGTAAGACATTAATTTCAACTTGTGAGACACGGATAATGGAAATCCTTGTAAAAAATGTCCATGAAGCCCCAAAGAGTTTGGCTGTGCCAAGTAATACTGACAGCTACCGTCAGCCGTAGGCTCAGCAGCAGCTCTGAATGGGGTCTTCAAATCCTAAAATATGCTGATGATTTCAAACTGTATCCCTCTCATTGACTTCCTCCCTGACCTGACACAGACTTCTAAACTCGGGGAAATCCACATATCTCTGTTTCTTGCCGGCGCCACATCAAGGATTTCTCTTAAAGCACAGTCACATGCTGGGGCTGAGGAGAGATTTAGGGAGGGGGGGCATTCAGACGAGCGAGCCATTCACAGGGAGATTAGCGGCAAAGGGAGTGAGGGAGAGAGACGCAAGGAGAGGCGGAACTAGAGATGTGTGCATGAGTGTGTCTGTGTTCGCACGTGCAAGTGGAGTGTGTGTGTGGCGAGGGAGAGAGAAAAACACACAACCCCCAACATCGTGGATACGCAATAGGGTTATAATTGAGTAGAAAGAGTGGCAGCCAGAAAAATTATAGAAGGCAAAGAGAGACGGGACACTAACCTCACGTCTTTCAAAATTAATTAGCAAATACAGTAGCTACTCTCGCTAATTCCTCTTCTAATGTCATTTCATGGCTTTGGATATTAGAATATTCAGACAGCACTTGTGCTCCTATCATAAAGTGACAGAAGAAACACTTACAAAGACCCCTTCAAAGGGATAAATTATACCATGAGCTAATTGAAGTTAAATTTACCTATTTGTTCATTATAATCCTAAAGCTAATGAGGAAATTTCTGACTAATTACAAAATAAGAAAGTAATATCCATTTCCTCTGCTTAGCCACATGTGCTGAAAAAAAAATAAATCAAGGGCTTAATGAGCTAATTACATATGAGCCATAATTGATTGTGAGCAGAGGAGTTTCAGGATGTGAGTCTGTCTGTGCTCTCATGTTGTTCCCCTGGTACATCCGACTGTGGATTCCAAAAGATCAACAGTATGAAAGAAAGGGAGGGGCAGACACAAAAAGAAAACTGAAGGGCTTCAGTTTGAGTTGTGATACATCCAGTGCGAAGGAACAACTGACACCAAATACCTATTGTCCATATCTTTTGAAGGTACCGTTATTTGCAAGCTTGTGAAAGGGCATTATTTGCACTTAAAGCAGCAACGTGAATAACATTAACTTTGAAAATCACAGTAAGTCACATTATACTTAAGCATGAAGAGATCTACCTTTGCATCATATTTTGGTTTCATTCATTACTTTATGGTGGAGAAAAAAAACAACAAGTCAGCAGCCAAATTTGTGGCTCTGTGATGCACTGCTGTGCATCAGGCTAAACACTACCATCAGCATGCCAGCATTTAGTATTTAGTCAATTTTGACCAAATGGTTAATGAAAAGTCAAGGAGATCAATTTGAGTATTTGCGCAAACTAGCCACTGGGTGTGAGCTAATTAATTAAATGAAAACTGAGAGGTCACAAGCATAGTTGGCAGATTGAACGTTGAGAAATTTTCTAAAAAGATCCGTTTAGCTGAGTTGCACCATTGCATCACGATGTGCTGGGTTTAAATTCAGTGTGGAATGGAGTATGTCATCCACCCAATCCCCCCACTTTCCTCCACGAAAGAAAGAAGGGGATGGGTGCCAGCAGAAAAGTAAACACTGAAAGAGGAGCAGCAATCTTCACTTTCCCGCTGCTGTAATCTCTAAGAACACTTGGTTCACTGATTACTGTACTAAAGCTGTTTGCCTGAAAAACGCCCGGGCGACGATGAGACCTCCTCAGCTCACACCGGCCACTCTGTAATTAAGCTTTAACCTTCTCAGAAAGGATTTGTCAAAATGGAAACTTGGGGCTTTCCCACTGAGTTCTGCCCCCTTGTCAATCCACCACAGTGTGTAGTGCAACTTTTAAGTCTGATGCTTGCTAAAAAAAACAGTTTTAGCAGAGTAACAATATCCTCTAATATACTTCATGTGTAATTATGGAGTGAATGGGATTGTACTCTATTTAAATGACTGAAATAACCTGCAAAAAGCGCTGCCTTCCTGCTCTCTGACGATTTATACTTTTGGTCCATAACTGGTGACTTAATCTGGTGAACTACTCCGAGTAATGAGAGTCATTAATCTTCTGTATAAATTACCGGCTCCAATACGTCGTCTCATAGAAACTCTTTGTCAGAGCTCATAAGACTTCTTTTGTTGTACCTGTGGAGTGGAAACGTAAGGGGGAGGGGAGTGATAGTGAAAGGAAGCCCTCCATGCCATGTCTCAACTCACCTAACGATTAATCACATACCTTTAGGCACTGAATTAAAGACCTGTGATAACTGGAGTGGCCTAATCATCTGCATAGCCAAGGGCGTGATCTATCCCTCGGAGAGCAAAGCTAAACCAACTGTTAAAGCTTCTTCCCTCTCTCCATCCTTCTGTCTGTCTCGCTCACACCTTTTTTCTCGCCTCATCTGTCTCTTTAAAAAAAGCCTCTTTCTAAAGTATTTATAGATGTGAGACGATGCCATAAGATGCTGTTTTATCTCTGCTAGTCTGCAGAGTGGAATGGCGAAAACGCACCTCTGCATTAAAACAGACCCTACGCAACAGCTGAACTGACTTATACCCCTTACTCATCACAAAGCTCTCCGAACATTTATCAAGCTGCCATGACGACCGAGACATTTTTGAAGACAAATATAGGCCAATCAGCATCTCTATGGCAACGACAGGCATCAGGTGAAAGGGTAAGCAGTTTCGTGATGGGCGAGGAGGAGAAGAACAACTAATTTGATCAACTAGGTAGAGAGAGAGAGGCGCGAGGAGCAAACAGCGTTATCGCTCCTGACTGAAGTGTGATGGTATCACCAAATCATTGATTAGCTGAATCAGTTAATTAAAGTATTTAAATGACATTTCTCTGTGTCAAGTCATTTTATTTGTGCTTTTGGTGAAAGACTGAGACTTCAGCTTTAGGACTCTGCCAAACGCTATGTTACTGCACTTAAGCACTTAAGTTAAAAGAATAGAAAATGATATGGGTAATACACTTATTTGCGACGTCTGTATTGAAATATGTAGCTGGACCCAGTTGACGTTTAATTACGTTTTGCATCAGTGTGAGAAACAGCAAGACTGGCTAAGTCTTAACTTAATGAAATCAATCTTCTAAAGCTCAATAATTTAAACACATTTAAACATTTCTTGTTTGTTCCATCCAAAGTTTACTTCCAAAGTCAACATGCTGTGGTTATATGGGGGGGATTAAGAGATGGACTATTTCTTAGCTTAAAGTAGCTACCAGGAAACCAGTGTAGTTACTACCCCTGGCAAGAAATACTTTGGCAACGAGATGCAATTGCAATGTGTAAAGCTAAGCTGCTGGATCTGTCAATATATTTATCTTGCTGTTTAGATAAAAGTGGTAGTAATCTTCTTATTGGACCCCCAACACAACAAACAAATGAATATCCCAAAATGTTTTACTATTCCTTTACACTCCAGTCATTTTGGGAATCCCTCTCCTTGGTATCCTTGGAGTCCTCATCGTCTTTCCCCCTGTCACTCAAACTCCAGCATTTTCAGTGACCATGAAATAGCGACAGGACTGCAGCTCTACTCTATTGCATCAAAATGACTTAATAAATAAACTATGTGTTTATCTTAAATGTTATCAAAAATTCAAGGCTTTTCCGTATTGGGCTGTGTGTAATTTTCTGCTGGCACGGTCCTGAGACGTGATATTTAATATTATGTCAAGGTTTATTCCCTCTAGAGTGCTTTTCAAATGAATTTTCTGCTCCACGTCACCACGGCTCAAGGCCTCCACAGCTGTCATAATCAAATAGGAAACCTTGAGAGGAGCATCACAGATTGAAATAACACTTAATTGTGTTGCACTGTGCCATATTTGCCTTGTCCACCACGCTCATGACACTCTGTTCAAGCACTAATGGGTTAAATTGAGGAGTCTGATGTGGTATAATGCAATAATTACACGCATACGATGGCCCCTCAGCATGCAGCTGCATCAAGCGTAATTGTTTAGCATAAGTTAGAGATATGCCAGTGTCCTAGCTCAATGAGGAGGCAAATGAAGGGCAGCATTTAAATAAAAACTCCTATCTTGAAAAATCTAAATTGGTCCATATTGAGAAATATTGAGAAAGAGAGCTTACAGGCTATGAGATCTCAAATTACTGACAGTGGCTTGCAGGAAAAAAGATACACGGTGTATTAAATGCTGTAATGTGAAAGTGATAATTAGAGTGAGAGTAAATCCTTGCTACAAGCAAGATGAGATTGGAGGAATAAAGAGGAATATGAAAGGCATGCAAGTAAGAATGTGTGTGTGTGTGTGTGTGTGTGGTCTTAGCTGGCAGTCAGTCCCATGACCAGCTCCGCTAGGTGTTTTTGGAAATGGAGCAAATGTCACAGAAAGCACAATGGAGAGAGTATAGAGGAGCAAAGCAATCCAAAGTGGGAAAGAAATGAGATGGGGGAAGTTTTCAATCAACAAACACCAACACCTGTGTTTGTGTAAAAGGACAACACAATGCTGGCAGTAGCAGTGGGAATCAACCAGACTGTCTTACCTTTGCCAAGTGGGAATTGATCCATTTCGTGAATGTCCTTTTCTGCACAGCCTCCTGCTCATCTGTAAATCAAAGCCCAGAGCGTCACTATCAGTCACATGCAATAATAAACAAAGAGGGTATTAAACACAATCTTCTCATTGTCTATTGTTTTGAGAGTTGACTGGGTTTGCAGACTCTAATTAACTTTGATATTATTACCGTCGGTGTAATGTGTCTGAACGCTGTCACACCAAATCATACCTTACACTGATGTAGTAAGAGAAGGCATTTGACATTTAAAGATGGCATTTTCACTAGCTGGACTCCTCTTAGTGTGGACAGAAAATCCTGCTCGCAAAGATGCCCTTTCGATGAGAGAAAGGGACTCGCTTTTTGTGTGCGATGACATGCGCCTCAGACGTGATCCATAAGAGGGTTTTATTAATTTCTGACCACAGTTCAAGCATGCTGTCTGTTGCTGTGATACTTTACAATGCAACAATGGCCCGACAGATAATATACAGATTTAGCTACATGCAGGAAAGGACATTGTTTGTGGCGGCCACAGTGATAAAGCTCCTTTAGCAAAGGCACAATCAATAGCATAGATGTCTGCTGACGATGTCCCCTAAAAAGCCACTTAACTTAAATGAGGACGAGACATAAATCAAACCCTGTCTCTCACATGTGCATGAGCAAGCACACAATACATATTCATACTTGCATGTGCAGGCAAACAAAATCTAAAAGAGACTGTTTTAGAACTGCACATGTTCTGCAGGCTTTTTAGAGCTCACTAATTTCTTCCTGCTGTGATTTATTCTTCCTGATACCCATTTCACAGCAGTATCCATTGTTGCTAGCAGCCAATGCAATAACAATTGGAATGGCTGCATCTGTAATCTACAAATTTATGAGCAACTATTCCACTATAACGCACACAAAGCAGATCTATAGTCTACCTGGGACTTTAAGGATCCAATCATGTACATGGACTGGCATGTTTTTTTTTTTTTGTCCGTCTGCGCCACAGAGCAATATCCTTGAGATAAGCATGTTATCAGTGAACGAGGACGTCTGACACAGTGCTTTCCTTTGCCTTGATGAAAAATGCTGACGGGTTGATTACACTGAAGTTGGTTAGTGTGTCACTAGGTATTGTGGGCAGATGTGAACAGTGAAGGAAGTATGTGCAGCAGAGGTGTGTGTGTGTGTGTGTGTATGGGGAGGGTTCCTCATACATAATGCAGATACATTCACGCATAGTCATACGTGCCACTGAGCAGGTCCCCATTCTATGAATTAATCTTATGATTGGGTCTGGGAGTAATCAAATATTGATGGGCGGTAATATTGGATGAGAATGAGAAAGATTTAGCCCACCCCGTGCATCCTTGAGCAGGAACATGTGTGGCAGAGAACACGTCTGCACGAGTGTGGTGCCAGCTTCTCAGTCTCAGGGACGAGGTGACTTTGAACTATACGCACACACATTCTCGCACTTTAAGTGCGCACACACACACACACACACACATTCTTTCAATATCACAAAGGGAAACAGCCGTCCTCAGTAACTAAGCCTCGCAGCAGCATTTTAACACACTTGATTACCTTCACGGCTAGTGTTGGCCTGTGCCATCATTAGTCTGATCCACAGCCACAGAGTTCCCATTTTGACCCCCCAAGGTGAAGTTGACCTTAATGAGATATCATTAAAATCTAGTTTGTTGTCTCAGAGGCTGTGTCTGTTGACAAACTGTGATAAGTCTGGATCACAAACAAACAGTGAAGGAAGTTAAAGCGACCATTCTGACCGATTCTCTGTTCAGCTCATTTCTGCATAGTATAATAGTTAATGTGGCAGGAAAGAAATCCAAAGAAATCATAATGTCTGCTCCAATCTAATCTCATTTGAGACAAAATGCTGATTCTATTGTATCTGGAGATGGTGGAGCAGACAAGCAGACTGCCACAGGGGTCAAACAGAGAGATAAGAAATCCAACATTTTGACAGTCTGCCTGCTGTGCTGTGACACACGCAGTGAGCTGGTCGTCTGCTGGGTATGCTTGCCTCACCTGCTGTAGGCTCAGAGCTGTGCGACCTCTACACACACACACACACACACACACACACACACACACACACACACACACACACACACAAATACACACACACCCGCACACACACACAGACAGACAGACGCATGCTCTGCCAGCGAGGAAACGCCCCCCTTCAGATTTCTGCCCATTTTGCTTAACACACACCGCAGCTCGAAAACAAATCTTCCCTGCAGGGAACACTTGGTGAGGAAATTACGCTGCAAAATGCACACACTCACATACAGTGAGCACACACAGTCCATACTGCAGTACCACGCTAAATCAAACACACGGACACAGTATACCCTTCCACCCATGCAAAATATACACACACTTTCCCCGTTCCCCTCATGTTAACCACCCCATTTGGGGACAGACATTCATGCACACACTGTCCCACTTACCGCGGAGGTAGTGGTAGAATCCCGTCACCAGGTTGAGGGATGTGTTCTTTTTTGGGGAGCCCTCGCCCCCTACTCGCCGTGCCATCTTGTACCCCAGACTACGTCTCGATTCCCGCCTGTTTTCATGGGGACGTGGGGAGGACATTCACAGCAACCTCCAGAGAGAAGCCACACTTGCCCTTGCTCCTGCCCTTGCTGTCTAACCCTCCTCTGTGATTTTGGGGAGGTGTCTTTAAAGAGCACCCCAGAGTGCCAGACCCCCTGAGATGACAGCGGCGAAACTGTTGCTCAGAGGCAAAGCAGGGAGGAAGCCTTCAGCCTCCCGTTCTCCTCGTCTCGCTGTCCTGTGTCCTGTCCTGCAGTAAAGGGCTGCAGTCTCAGTCAGACCCAGTGTTTTTCCTGCCTGTTAAGCAGCTTGGGAGTGTGAGGTGAGTGTACGCGTGATGCAAAGACTGTGTGTGTTTGCGTGTGTGTGTGTGTGTGTGT
>JAOXYL010000036.1:9070333-9085052 GCA_028564955.1 Terapon puta | reverse complement strand
ACACACACACACACACACACACACACACACACATACAAAGCAATGAATGAGATGAGGATGATAATGAATTAAAGTGAAACAATGACATAATGTAAAAAAGAAATAAAAGCAAAAATGTAATAAAATAAAAACTAACACGAAGACTAAACAAATTTCACAGATTGTTAAAAAATAAAGTCGCAAAAGAGTGTAACATTGGGCTTTATTGGATTTGAGCTTCAAGCTTCCGTTTGTTCAACAGCTCCTTTATCAGGTGCATACATTCAGGTGAACAAATCCACATTTTAACATCATTCATAAATAGACTGAACATACAGCTAATACAAAGCATCTCTTCCCTGGAGGCACCAGGGGTCATATCAAAACGCCACTCAGCGGCACTAAGAGCATTAGAAAGACTCAATTTGGCTTTGAAAAAATATTTTCAGGTTGATGTTTCTGTGCTGCTTTCTCTATCAATGTGAGTGCGATGATTTAGTGTGCGTGTGTGTCTGTCTGTGTGTGTGTGTGTGTCTGTGTGATGCTTTGTGTGTGTGAGACTGCAGGAGTGGGTCAGACAGTATAAGCTCTTTATCCGGGTTCAGTGGCCCGCCACACATTACAGAGACGAGTAAAGCGAAAGGACTGGCGTCAGCACACTAAATAAATCACTGTGGCCAGAGCTGAAATTCAGTTATAAGTCTCCTCTTTGCTGTGAAATAAAAATACTGCCTGGAACAGAGCCAGAATTATCTGCAAAATGCTGTCACACAACCACTTGAGCGTATTTATGCTCATCCAGCTGGGGCCATTTTCCTTTTTGTGAATAAAAACCAATTCTTTTTGTAACCAGCAGATGTATGCCTTTTGTTTTACTCTGTCTATAACCACGTGTCCACTTAGTAATGCATTTTGCAAGTATTATTCATTTCCTTCAAATTTCCTCAACATCACTCAAATGCTCTCCTTTTCCCTCACTGAACATTCTTGAATTATTAAAGGGGGAAAAACAGGGTTTGTTGTGTCAGGTGGCAGGTTGTGTTTGTGTCTGGAGCAGGAAGCCTCCAAGTGAGAAGGAGCCCACGGGGACAGATGTCAGCATGCAACACAACAGGAAAAAACATTTCATAGATGCAACACTTCCATTGCTTTGTTTTCCCTTGAAGGTAAATGAAAAGGGATCATGAACCCCCTCCCTTCAAGAACATGGAAAAATGGTGGTTGAATCCAGGACGAGGATGACAATGACATTAAAGCAGTTGAGAAAGTGCCTTATTTTGCATAGACATGCACAAGATAAGTTGGGTTCATAAAAGGAAAATAAAATGAGATTCAGACAAGTTCAGGTGTACTTTGAATGTCAGTGCTCTTTTCTGTGATAAACTCAGCCCATCT
This sequence comes from Terapon puta, assembly GCA_028564955.1. Lineage (NCBI taxonomy): Eukaryota > Metazoa > Chordata > Actinopteri > Centrarchiformes > Terapontidae > Terapon > Terapon puta. The sequence continues at coordinate 9,083,678 of JAOXYL010000036.1, read as the reverse complement.
GGTGCTCTAAGTAGATTAAAATAAAAACGGGGAATTGCTTATTTCACTACTAACTCAGGTATGCTTTCCTCGCATTATCTGGCCGGCTGACCTCTCAGAGGTCAGGCCATTGCAATCTGACCTCCATTTAAAAATCTTCAAGCGCTAAATGGACCGCCAGAGGCAGACTTTTCCACTATCCAATCGTATTGTGACAGGTGAAAAAGAGGGACAGAGGTGTCTGCGGGTAAAAGATAAGAGCATGCACGGGACTCAAAAGTCACACAGGCAGAGGCTGAATGTGTCTTGGGGTCACAGGCTCCAGTGTCAGGATTTTATCTGCCAGTACATTGTTCTGTGCGTCCATCAAACCGATCTGATGCCACAATCAGACAGACAGACTCAGAGATCTTATAGAATAGCTGAAGGTACCGTTTTATGGAATTAGTGTGGACTAAAGCTGTATTTTTGCTCTAGACTGAATGCAATGTTTTATACTGGGGCAACAGTGTCTTGTACTGCAAATACTCCTCTCATTACATCAGCGGAGAGTCTTTGTACTGTTTCATTAAATGCTGCTGGTATCGCATGGCATTTTGGGCAATCTGCTTCATGAAGTTCAGCTAAATCAGGGTGAACACAGAAATTCCAAAAGGAGTTGTAAAAAGGATCGATAGAGTATTTCAGTTTCAATAACTACAAAAGGATATTTTGCTTCACTGCCTTAATGTTGGAATACGTTTTGACCTTCATGAAGGTGTGATCTTGGAAACAGTGTTTAGAGTAAATGAAGGCTGGCCCACCCTCCGTATTGTAAGGGTGGGACCCCCATTGACCTTATCTTGCGATATGTCACTCAAACTCACGCTGACTGTCAGGTTAAAAGAGATTATTATCTGATCTGCAACAGGAGCTGTCACTGAGAAACTAGCACAGACCAAATACAAATACCTCTTAGTACATCAACACACACACACACACGCTGTTTTATCAAACATAATGTCCTGTTACAGAAGCAGAAACTGAACCAGACATAGCCAATAAGCCCACGGGGTGAAAAAAGGCTGTGCTGGCTGTCATGCGACTGCCGCTATGGCAACGAGTCATAAACACAATCTGGAAAGACAAGGAGAAGGAGCAGCAGAATAAATAACAACTCTTGCTGTGGGTTTATCCCACACCAGCCCTACTGCCTCAGTTCTGAGGCTACGACACAGTAATGTCCTCATGTTAATGGTCTGGCAGCCTTAAAGACTGCTCTGTGTCTGTTTTACCATTCAACTGCTGACTCCCAGTAGTATGATCGGAGGGGAGAAAAAAAGATGCATCACAGCTATTTTTAACACCAAGTGTTTGTTTCGGTGTCTCAGTGTGAATGTGGGCACATGTGTGCGTGTGCATGTGTGTGAAGCTGGGGTAGCGAGAGCCACGGACGATAAATGGTGGTGTCAGAACTAAACAGGAGGCTGGCATGGCTCAAGGTGACCGTCTGCTTGGGCCTTCCTTGGCTGCGGCCGAACCATAATGTCGCCCCTGGCAACAGGATGTCGCCCTGGCGATGTGCCAAGCTGACGATCCGTGCCAGTCCCACTAGCAATCAGGAGCTTAAAAACTGGTGTGCGGGCTCTCTCCCCCCTCCACACTTGTCCAGTCTCATTTTCTTGCCTTTTTCATCCCTATTTTATCTGTCCAACACTCTCAGTGTGGCACTCATGTCTACCAGATGGGCCGACCTCCATTGCCCTTGCCCTTTACCCTCTTCCTCACCTTTTCTTCCCCCGCAGCATCAGCCTTGATCAAAATTACATCAGCAGACACTCATAAAAGTTGGAGGATTTTCTTAAATGCAGTCACTCTGCTTTGCATTACACAACCCGCAAAGCCTGAACTGATTGAGAAACTTAATCTCCTTCTGTTATTATCTGATCACAAGCAAATTGCCACAGCAGGATTATTCACAGCCTCCACACCGAAAACTCAAGCAGGTGCTCCCAACACAATGAGACTTAGCAAAGTTGTCCGCTTGATAGGCCCGGCAGACGGTAAAACCCAGAGGCGTAGGCGGGAATGTACGCCTCTGCCGCCCAAGACGTAGAAAACAGGTGAGAAATTGAAATAGAAAAAACAGTGCATCGCTTTTCTCATTAATGAGAGACAACAAACGGCCAAATTCCACAGCATATGGAGGAGTTCAGGCTGGGAGGTGTTCAAAGCGGCCTTGCCGTTCTCTGCCATATGGTGTCACTAATTGCTGTTTTTTCACTGCGACAGAGAGGTACACCAAAAGGGATGGTTGAAAGGAGAAAAACACAGGCCCAAAACTGGGGCAAAAGTTTTGATTGTTTTGATGCTGCATTGAGTGGTTACTAACAGCTTCCAAATTGAGCCTGAGGGGAGCATAGTTCATTTCATGGTATCTGGTGATTTGCGGAACGTGGCTAATTTGAAAACATTGTCCTCTCTTGAGAGAAGGAATAAAATATGTTAATCTAATCAGGCTTTTAAAACACATACAAATGGTGTCAGATTACCTGTATTTAACTCTCGGGAGGTAAGAGACTAGAATGAAATCAGGACTCCTCCAGAAAAATGTGAACATAATATCATATAACTAATTTCTGAATAATTATCCCACTGGAGAGACACGGTTACTGCAACCCCAAGAAATTAAAAGCAAGCTACACTGAACAAAGGCAACACTGATTTCATTTGTAGCTGTCACTCGGGATGAAGCGCATGATTACATATACAAACCCTGCACAATACCAAAGTCAAGGAACATGTGCTTATGTTACGTTATGTTCGACTTATGCTGCAAGCTGTTTTATGTTCAGACCAATCAAAACATGAGCGCTCCTCTTTGATTCTTACAAAACATCTTGATGATATCATCACAGGTTCAGATTGCCTCTCCCAGGAGATGGATGGCAACAAGCGCACATCAAATACAATCTAATTAGATTCCACATCCCCCTCTGTAAATAAGTTAATGTGGTCATGTACTCGGAGGAGAACATATATGGCAGAAACTCTGATTCATGAACAACAACTCAGCTGACCTCTAAAAGAAATCCATTTACAAAGAGACTTAGAATATATCTCCACGCAAGGCTATAATGAGAGGACACCCTATGCAGTTCAGTAGCCATCAACACTGTGCTTCAGGCAAATGTTCCTATGTTAAGGCAACATTGTTCCTGCACACCCTCGGTCCATCCAGCTGTGGGGATAACCACGGCAACAAGTCCCGTCTTATCTGTAACGTGTACAAGCCATGAGACACCCACAATAAAACAACTGTTGGCAGAGGGACTGTTTGGTGTAATTAGATAAAGGTTTAACCCAGCCCACCCCCAAGCTGCTGGTCAGACGAGTATTTTTGGAAACTGGCCACACTTGAGACAAAACTGCATTATTTACAGTTCATGTCATTTAGTACTTTGCAGTGTTGGATGAAAATCCGGTGCAGCTACAAGCAGTGGACTCCCTAATGACTGTATATTGTTCACAGATATATCTTGTTACTGTGCAAAGATATCTAGAAACCACAGAAGTGTTCATTAAAAATAAGGAAAAAATGAATAATTTCTCATTATTTATGTTGTTTTTTTTATGATTAAGTAATGAACTACATCCTCCTCAATGAATAATTTAACTATTTTACCCCACTGCAATGTGATAAAGTCATTCATTCTCAGCAAATATGCACTGATACAACAACCTGTCCCTGCACTGGAGAGACAGCTTTAAGGGGAGGCTTCTAAAATTAGATCAATTGGGATTCAAAGTGTGCACCCACACCTGCACACAGTGATGCAGAGGAGCCACGTGGCTGGTGATGCTGTTCTCAGCTTTCACAGGAACTGCCACCTCAGAAGCTGCACAGGGAGCTGCCATATTGGATTTCAGCTCTGGCGTCACCTGACTTCTATTGCTACTTTGCAAGTGTCATCAATCTGATCCTGCCAGCGAGAGATGCGAGACTTTATCACACAGAGACATGCTTTTTTTTGTTTGTTTGGTTGTTTTTTATGGCGGTGGGGAGCTTGTGAAATTGAGTACAAAAAAGATACACACACATTATTTATAGAGTATAAACAGAAAAGTTAGAGCAGAGGTGAAATAAGATAACAGGGCCAGAGTTGTTCATTTTCTCTGAGCTAAAGATTAAAGAGATTAAATACCATGTTGGAATTCATGTCAGTGTTGTGTTACATCTACAATGGTGAGAATAGGACAAATCAAACATGTGAGAATATGACTGTCCACAGTCAGACAGTCCTGCTAGTACAGCAGAGGGAGGGAGAAATAGACTTCATCAGCTTCTCTGGGGATTATCTTTGCTATTGTCTTCCTCGTCAATCCCCATACAGAAACACTTATGGACACACACACTTGCACGTACCGTACTGTTATGTGTGCAAGTGGATACACAGACACAAACACACAGCAGGCATATGCACGCGGAAACATGGACAGTAACTACATTCAAGAAAAAGACAATAACACAGTCTCTCATACACTGGCTCACTTAATCTAATTTGCACTGGCTGTTACTTACTGCCTCCTCTCAAAAAAAGAAAACAGCTTTCATTTAATGGCATTAAATCTTCCATACCGCATAGGTCTACACACAGACTGACAGCCGCATGCATTTGCATCTCTACTCTCAGTCATGAGAGGAAAAAACACTCCACAGAAAGTAAAGCAAAGTGAAGCACCGATAGCAACTGAATGTCAGACAAAACATGACCTAAAATGTTCCAGGGTTACTGAGTGCTGCATACTGTGACACTGCGTATCTCACTCGGTTATGTCCTTCCCATTGCACATATCTACAAGCAATATGAACCTGAATTCCAACACTCTGCAGATAAGACCTGCAGGGCAGGCAAGATTTGTGGCATTTTCACGGTTACAGTTCAATATCTTTAGCTTGTGCTGTTTTGCTGTGTCATGCCAAGCCCTAGGTCACCTCTAAAAACGCTGCAAAACTGAAGTGGAATACTGTGAGTGAGTAAGCACTTTACGCCTACCTTGCAGCTTCTGCATCACGTTGGCAATATCCCGAGCGCTGTGTCCATAGTGCCTGGGTGATGCCATGACGCCGTCCTGAGGTCACCAAAGTCACGTCCCGACCAACTCTGGTGCGTCAGCCCAGCAAGAGTCTGTGATCAGGAGGCAGATTTGGCTTCAGTAGTTTTATGTTTTCATGCTGCCTGCAGGCTGTTAACACTGAAACGTGTCCATGTTGCTGTGTCTCTCCTTTCAAGCCATCCCTGTTGCAGTAGCAGGCTGCAATCCTAACACTCTGTGAAGCTCCTCCCCTGATGATGATGATGATGTAAGCGCATACTGTATGTGTGTAGTGTATGTTCGTCTCGCCGGAGCCTTTTACTTATGCAGACAAGACTGCTTCCTGGTCTGGATGCACTGCCACCTGCTGTCCAATGAAAAGGGATGACTTTTTCTCATTGAAACATCAGGACCAATACTGTGCCAGGTATCTTCTCCTCCCTACTGGTTCAATGAAAAGTGTGTGTGTGTGTGTGTGTGTGTGTGTGTGTGTGTGTGTGTGTCTGTGTGTGCGCGTGTGTGTGTTTGTATGTTTGCGAATGTGGGAGAGAATGTGTGCCGGCAAGTGAGAAAGTGACAGAGAGGACAAGGGATGAGGAGAAAACAGAATTCGCTGCAGAAAACCTTGTTTTTGACACCAACGAGACATTTCTTAGAATTTGAGGTCATGAAATTAGTTTTTACAACATAAATGTATTCAACTGATAAGAATAGTATCGGTTGAATAGAAAGTATTTAAGTTGGATGTGACTTAAAAATGCCCTTTCTCATATTTTCAGTAAAATAAGTATAATAAAAATAGGTCACGCTTTCCTATTGTAGAATATGTTCCTCCATTATTCAGTGATCATTGAGCAGTTCCAGGATTTATCTCATGACTTCATAATTTCAGTCTGCCCTACTGCTACTCAGGTTAAAGGAGGATTTGTTAAAGTAAGAAAAAAACATTAAAAGGATTTACAACCAAGCATGGATTTTTACTGTGAAGAAGATGTGAAGACACATGACCATTTTTCATCCGGAAAGACAATCAGTGAAACAAGTAAACATTCAGTCAATACACACTCCTACATCTCTCCAAAACTCTATATCCAAGATACACTTCTGCACAGCGGATCAATCCCACTGTTTGAAATGCAAGAGGGAGTTGCGATGAACCACTGGGCTCTGAGCACTTATCGCGATGTGTAATCCCATTAGACAAGTCCTTTCATCATCATCTCAGGAGAACTCTAAAAGGAGCTGAAGGGGGGAGCTCCACTGCTCTGTCCAGCGCCTCATTCAATAAAGTGAGCGACAGAAGAGTGGGCGTGAAAAATATGAAAGCTGATAAAAGAGATCATTGATTGCATTTCCTCCACTCAGTTTTGATATTCCAATGACGTGGGAATAAATGCACGAATGTGGTGCATGCTGCATTTAATCTATCTTGAGCACAGTGTTGTGCAATCTTCCACCATCCATTTATGAAACAGCTTTCGGTTAATAAACTGGTGGCATTAAGAGCAGATTCTACGGGTGTGAGTCAACAGCAGACAATGCCATTCAGATTTCTAGATCTCTGCACAGTCAAGGCCTCCGTTTGAAGCTATGCTGTGCACTGTTTGTCTACAGTGACAAAATAAATATGATTTTTACTGGGGAAAAACACTTTTAGCCAAAATGAAGTGGGGGAGGGGTGATTATGCAAAATGTGGAATTGTTACATATCAAAAATGTTTATGGGCTAATTCCCATAATGATCACCACGTTCTACACTAAAGTTTATCCACACTATCAATAAAAAATCACATTATGGCCAAAATATGCCATATACAAAGCAGAAAAAATATATAATTCATCCATGCTGATAAAATTGCAGCTGTCATAGCAAAGCCTGGTACAAATTAATTACCTCAGTAGTTCAACCTCAACCCATTCAGCAACTAAATCATCACTTTATCTTGACAAACGGATTTATGAATCTAACCATTTGATGTCAGAATCAACTGATCAGCGTAACTCATAGTGGGATACAGTTGGATTGACCAGTTCAGTTTCTCTGCAGCAAGGACGGACTGCTGATTCCTGCATTTTTACGCAGCTCGGCTCGGGGTGACCTCTACCGTCCAGAACCCCTCAGGACCAAACACATTCAGCAAAAGAGAGAGCCGGCTCTGCTGCAGCAGAGGGGAGCGAAGAGCGGAGACAAAGCACTGGGGTCAATAGGAAATCTTCCTACGGTAGCCAAACCGCTCTCCGTTATCTAATCATTGCACAAGCAGAGAGCAGGGACCAGGACTGCCAGCATGGTAATCTCTTTCATGCACAGTCAGCAGTTTTCTAAAATCTCATTAGAAAGTTTGTTGTCAACCTGCATGTTAATATCGACATCATGACAAAGAAAGACACACACTTCTGCAGTTTGCAGTCATGTACTGCAAAATTACCTGTCCAAATTTAATCTAGTAACAGCTGTCGTTTTCTATAATAAAAGGAAAACATCTTTATAGTTACAAGTGAAGCTAAAAGGTTTTTTTTTGGTAAATCATTATCATCTTAAATTATGCATTAAAATGTAAAAATACACACTGATTATCTTACCTGGACGCTTGTTTTTTTCATGTGGAGTAAAGTGAACAGGCAGGGCCAGACTTGTTCTTTGAGGCTCTGTGAGCTGTGCTGTGGAGTTATCCTGGAGTATCACTCCACCTGCTGGTTGAGAAGGGAACACAGCAAGAACACAAAGTGGAGACGCATCACTCTCTGACAATGGCCATTTCTTTCTCACCACGTCAGCCTTTCTATAGCCGGACCACTACTGACTAGAGTGGTAGTATTCAGAACAAAACACATTTACTTCTTTTGGCTTTTTTAGTATCTTTTTACAAAAAGCTGTTTCGGAGATTGATTTAAATTTAGAAACCCTGTCCTGTGTGAATTTTAAACACTGCAGTAATATAGTATATCCTTCACTGCTGCTATAATCCTTGAAACCCTGACAAAGCTAATTACCTTATTAAGACATTTATGACTTCACCCTGTAATCTCCCATCACTCTGCCCCATGACATTTTGACAAAGCCATGAACTTCACCTATAAAGCTCAAAGAATGTCTCCTCCGCATATGAGCAGAGCGGCCCACTGCACTCCAGTGAACACAACACAATGGCCACACATACTGGTGGACTGAGTGTAATGGGTGTTTGTTGGTTATCCTGAACAGGTTTTAAAGCACACCAAACAATTAAAGGAAGTTCAAGCTCTGGTCAGAGTTATTCCCTCTCACTCTCTTTGCCAGTGAGAAGACTAAAGATTGGGTAAACCTCTTGAGTTGCTCCAAAAAGGACGAATTTAATCTGAGATTAGTTCTCATCACAGTTACACGAGCAAAACCAAGTTTAAAATGACTAAATGTATGGATGTAAACCAAAATTGAATAGAGTTTAATCAACATAGAGATGCAAAATAATACATCTACATGCCATCTGGACTGGACCAATGGAAGCTTAACTTTTGGCTGCTCTGTGTCATCTGACACAACATTACATTATTTGCCATCAGTTATTATTTTTCTTCCTCTGAGAAAAACTTGTCGATGTCCATCTACCCGCTGGAAACATCCGGTGGCAAAAGATCTCAAGGCCAGTAGGGGTTGAAAAATACAGCTGCATTTCTTCCACTGCCACGTTCGACAGCTGGTCCAATCTTCCAGAACAAATTCCGTACTGAACCGAGAGAAATTCAGCAGCATCATAAAACTCTACTAGTCTGTCCCTTCACTTTTTGCAAGGAACTTGTTTATTTTGCCCAGTCCATTTTAAAATTAAAATTTAAAAGTTAAAGTCAGAGTTAAGTGTAAAGTTAATACTGGATCACGATTTAAAAGTGGGGTTTAAAGATTTATTGATTTAGACAATACACACATACAATCAAAAAGTAAACTACATTTTAAAAAGGGTCTAAAAGAGAAATTTAAACTGAATCTTTCTTCATTTGAAGATTTGAAGGTTTCGGTGTGGCAGAATTTAAAGTTAAGCCATGATTGAATTGGTTTTAAAGAGGAGTCTATTGGTGCAAACCAGCCTTAGTATGATATACTCACAAAGATTCTGTCTGAAAATATAAAGATTTATCATCGCACTGAATAGGATTGATAAAATGACTCGCTCAGTGTTGAGGCTGAGAGGTTTCTGGTGAACTCAGGAAAGTAGAATCCAGAGCTGATGGGGCAAACGGGCTGGTCTCCATTAGACACATACCAGTATGACTACTCGCATCCTTCCTTCTGACTGTATTGATGACCTTGCAGATTTTGAGTGCAGTGGATTAAAACAATGCTGACAGCGGGATCAAGAATGGACAGCATGAAGAGATTCATCTTCACTCACTGCGTTCTGAATGATGAAGGTTAGAGGAAAACTACCTCAAAGGGAAAAAAAAAGGTTGGTGCATTGAAAGAGCGCTTCTTTTCAGTCTTATCAAACTACAGTGTTTTTACTGGACCTCTCCAACTGAGAAGGGACCAGACGTCCAACGCAGGCACTGCTGACCTGGCAGACACTGTGGAAAGACTGAGCTTACTAACAAAGGCGCTGGAAATCAGAACAGGCAAATATCCACATGCTCACACTATGTTTAACAACGCATCAGAGTGGTATAATTTTTTGCATCATTACAGCTGAGCACTTACAGCATTACCAGCATCAATTCCAGCTGCAGTTTTGAGTTAACGCTCATGTCAGACCAAGAGGCTGTGGCAACAGTGTCACTCCTGGTTTCTTCGGTGGAAGGAAAAAGTATGAGAGAGATTGAAATACCTATAATTTCTGAAAGGAACAAAAATATTGGGCAGTGTGGTGGATTTTCCAATGGTGAGTCTTGCAGCGCAGGGGTGACACTGTTTCACATTAATCAACCTGAAGGAAATGATGGGGGAGGAAGTGATTATAGCAACACCCCGTCTCCCCACCTCCAGGATCTCTGTCCCGGATAGATAAGCCACTCCTGTTGCTAATTTCAAGCAGAAAAGCAGGAAATGTGACAGCGTAGTTTTCCGCTTCCATAAACAAGACGACTGCCAGAGTCAGCCGCCAGTCCTGTGCGCCTCTGGGCTGAGTCTCCCTCCAAGGGAGACAGACACGCCGACAGAGAAAGTAAGTGAGAGAGGGACGGGAGAGGGAGAAAAGTGAGAGGACAGGAAAGAGTAGAGGCAGAAAGACAGGAAAATCCATCAGGGGAAGAGAGAGACAGGCAGGAGTTGACAGAGGAAGAGGAGAAGGGAGAAGAAGAGAGTAAACTACAGACCAGGTCTCTCTTCTTCTCCTCTAACAGAGCAGTCATGGCTGAAAACAACACAAATCTGTTTCTGGAAATACTTCAGTCTTTTGATGCTGGTGAGTGTTTTTTTTTTCTAAATTCCCTTCTCTTTTAGTCAGTCTTTTTCATGTGGGCTCTCTGATTGGCAAAACTGTTCTCTCAGGAATTCAAGCTTTAATCGCCTCTGGAATAGATACAACATGTGGCCTTGGTTTCTTTTGAAGATTACTTTATCCAACTAATTAGAATATTCAAAGAGGCCATTTTTACACATACTCTCAGCAGATCTATAAGTTACTGGTGTGTTGTCTTAAGAGTTTTTTTTTTTCGCTCTGTTTTTTCCAAATGTCATTTCCAGATGACTTTTGACCAGTGTCTCCTTTCCCTTTCCCCAAATTTAGAGAAAAAAATGTTGCTGTGGAAATATGGTCTGGCTGCAAAGTAGGCTCAATGTTTTAAACGCTTAACTATATTGAAAGGAAATTGATTTGTTTTCCCTGGCAGCAGTCCAGCCCGATTTGTCTTAGCCACTGCATTCTCTCTTTTCTCTCAAGCACGCTTATGTCGGCACTACTGCTTCCAAGGCAGAGCAAAAAGTCAGAGCCTTTTCTTTGTGGGAGTGAAAACCAATGAGTTTGTTGTCTCTGAAAAAAACTTGCTCTGGTAAACATGAAAGAGGAAAGCCTGTTATTATTTTGTCAAGGGGCACCATCTTGCTCGATGTTGTTGTTGGCAATCCTCCGCTTGTTACAAACAGATGGTTTTTGTAATCTTGGTAAGGGCATAGACTCTAATTAAAATTCCTTCCATTCCCAGGGGATGATAAAAAGAGACACTAAGACATAACGTTATTAAGGTTAAAGTGCATTTAGACATATTGCATGTACATAAGCATTATCAAACTGTTGTCTTTCACAGTGTGAAGAATAGATTAACTACAACTGTGGACAAGAACACAGAGGATCAATCAAAATACAGATCACAAAATATCATTCATGGTATGTTTCTCTCTTCACAGTCCCTCTCATCATAGCTTTCTGTGTGTCCATGGCGGTGGGCTTGGTCCTGGGGGCCTTAGTTTACGTGATCTTAACCTGGATGTCGCGACGCAGGGCAGGCTCAGCCAGAATCACCCGCCGCCCTCCTCGCCAGTCCCGCACGTCTTCCCGCAACCGCCCGGGCTTTAACCGCAACAGCAGCTACGACCGGCGCAGCAATAACAGTTTGGTCAGCGCTGCTTTCACCTTCCACCGCCAGACTTCCTCGCCGGATCACCTCGACCCACTGGGCCACAAACCCAGCTTCAGGGCCTCCACCTTCCACCCTCTGCTCCAGTGCAGCCAAATCGCAAGGGAGGCAGAGGAGGGGAGCCAGACCACGCTGCCTCGTACGCCGACTCTGACCACGTTGACTGGATCAGCTCAGACGGCAGCCCAGCCAGCTGCCACCCCGTCCAGGCCGGAGTCATTTTGGGGGAACAATGGCCTGAGGGGTTTCCACGCCACACAGACCCCTCCTCCAGCTTATGAGAGCATCATTAGAGCTTATCAGGAGACATGCACCTGAGAGGTGTGAAAGCACCAAGCTGACTCTTACTAAATGAGCCCAAAGTTGTAAGTGAATTTACAAATGATCCTGGACTGAATCTGCACCGATTGCAATGACCAGGTGGAGCTGAGTGGAGCGAGCAGGGACATCAGGATCAACTGAAGCCCGGCTCAATGCAATAGCACTCAACAACAATCTATTTTGTGCGTCTTTTGGTTAGTTAATATATATCTGGTGTTGACATAAGCATACTTGCCTATCATCATTCAATATTGATGCTAAATACTCAAAAACAGTAACTCAACAAAGTGGCAATACTTGCTTATAAACAGAAATTATTCCTTTTAAATATTGGCAATCTATATTTAGTGGTGATTGACACTCGTGTGCTTGCAAAGAACATGTTTAATTTCGACAAGGCAGAAATCTACAAATAAATACTGGTGACTGGGCATTTATGCTGCAATGCAAGACTTCTCCTCTGACCCTGCTGATTGTTTAATGACTATGCAAAAGAGGAAATGATTGTGTATGTGTACAACGAAGAAAGGCTTGTGTTTGTGTTAACCTGTCATCGACAAACTAATGTGTGGAGACAGCTTTAAACTCATTTGATGTTTTATATGCTGCCTCAGACATGTTTGTTTTTAACAGGGCTGTGGTATATGGGAGTGTGTGGCATCCAAAGTAATTTAGCATGTCTCAGTGTGTGTGCATGCACAGTATGTGAGTGTGAGAGAGAGAGAGAGATGCAAAGAAAAGTGGGCATTGTGTCAGAAGTTATTGTATTTTATATTTGAATGATCATAAATTAATGCAATAAAAGCAAGATTCAAAAGACAAATGAGTTTTCCATACAATGTTTGCGGTTTGTGGGGTGTTTGCTGGCACCAAGAAGACAACATAAGACAGAGACTAAATAAGACAAACACTAAAATATTAGAACGCAATATACTAGTCATTCAAAGAAATACTGCTTTTAAAAATAGTTCATTTTTTCATAACTGTGAGATTGTGGTGTATGTCATTATGAGAACTAATGACTTGGTCGAAAACAATGACTTAAGAGGTAAAAATTATGGAAGCTCTGCTAAATCAAAAGAATGTGAAACATCATCATTCATTTTTGTCATTATAATAAGTAATTATTCAGTGATAATACGCAATCATTTTAAGATGAAGATTTTAAGTCCAATATAAGAAAACAATTATTTCTGAGATATGGAACCAACAATGAGATATTATCTCATTAAAATAATAATAATGAGTTATTATCTCATTAATATGAGAAATAATTATTAGATACTAACTCTATATTATTTTAAGATTCTACCCCATTATTTAAAGAAATGTTCTCATTCAAATAACTTATAAAATCTTTTCTTTTAATCTCACTGGTGGAAATGAGCTTTCATATCCTCCTGATGGGGACCTGATGTACTAC
>JAOXYL010000036.1:9058352-9070233 GCA_028564955.1 Terapon puta | reverse complement strand
CTTATAAAATCTTTTCTTTTAATCTCACTGGTGGAAATGAGCTTTCATATCCTCCTGATGGGGACCTGATGTACTACAGTTATATTTGGGAGATGAAGGACTGAACTTTATTGGAGAGAGAGAGACCCGCCCACAATTAAAGACATTTAATGTGGTTCTGCAACAAATGACATGACTGCACACCGGGAAACGTTTAATATCGTTTCGATGGTGCAAACAGGCTTTTGTTTTTTAAAGCGTCTTTGTGCTCGCGTTCTTTGCGGTGGATGACGTATTATTTGTGAGACAAGTTTACGGTGTTTGAGAACACCGGGGCGCTGTAGCCAGGGAGACCAATACGGTGGTTCTTTAATAAACCTGTCGGCCCATAAACAAGGTAATGTCACCGGTCAACAATGGAGAAAAACAAACCCTAACGAAAGTTTAATGTGTCCGCTGGATACTTAAGTTAGCGTCGGTGAGCTCTGAAAGAGAAACATTAGCCTCAAAGCTACACCCTGAAGTTTGAGTTAGCTGACAAATACTTTAGCTTGAGCCGCTGTTTACCCGTATAACTTCATAGTAAGGTTATGAGTATCATAAGGCTTATTGTAGTTCGACATAAAGCTGGATGAATGGGGTTAGCCTGACACAGCTATCTTTGAGGTTGCTATTTAAATTAACTCCGGCTGAGTCAGCTAACGTCAGCTAAGAGGATTTGATCTGGATCATTTGGTGCCCATTAGTTTGTTTATTTTTGTTGGGATTCATTCATTTATGTCATGAGTTAGTTACATGTTGCTGTTGTCGCTTGTTGGCTCATAAAAGACTTGCAGTTGGATCGCCAGAGCAGTTCTGAGCATGAGATTACATTTTGCCACTGGCTAAAGGTCTGACTGTCATATATCCGTTTCTGGTGAGAGATAGGCCCTTTGTGGTGGTCTGACTAACTTCCCAACACACTGGGTGACATGCAGGAGGAGGATGTCTGCTGCAGCTCTACGCTGGATCCGCTGTCGGAGACTGAGTACAGCTGGGCCGCCGGGAGTCAAGAAAGTGTTTCAGTGGAAAGATTTAAGTAAGTTCTCAGAGGTTATTGGGCTCAGTGAGCACCTTTAGACAGATTCAGACACTTGTCTAATTTAAATCCTCTGTCTGCTTAAATATAGGGAAGGTTGCAAAAGTAACTGGTGCAATTGTCTTGGGGTAAGTGGCACTATTTACACACACACATGTTAATACTTCACTTCAGTGGCCAGGTTTGCTCACTCACCACCACTGTGCTGCAGCTTATCCATTACCTTTCTGCAGGGGCTGTCTTTTTATCACTTACGAAGTGGTGGCCTTGGACAAGGCTGTGACCATTGACACCAGAGTAATTCTTAAGGAGAAGTACAAGTCCTACATCTACCTGAAAACTACTCCCTCAGACGAAAAGGAGAACCTTACTGCAGGTACTGAATGTCATTTTCTGCAAGCTGATGGTGAAAATGATGGTATTTTGAGTTATCTTTTATGTTTAAGTGTATAATTTTGTCCCGTTTTCGTGACCAGCTGGTTACCATCTAGAAAAATGCAGAGTGGCTGTATTTATTTCTTGTATGATCACAAAATCAAACCGAATGTGCTATGTCCAGGTGCTCAGAGGCATCTGCTGTCATTACTTCCTGTCTTTCCTTCCTCGCCCTCTCTACTGTTTCCTGCTTGCGTATTTATTCAATGTGGTCACTGATCTCACTTCCACTGGTCAAGGTTCGCTTATTTAATGGAAACAATGACCTACCAACCTATACTGTGATACCAACATCCACAAACAGTGACGAAATAGCTTTGTGGTGTTTTTATCTAAATGAAATTCACTGTATCTTTTCTAGGGTTCGCACACAAAGCAAGGCAGGAACTTCATAAAGCAGCAAGGCGGTTTCTGGAAGTATCATCCAGGCTTTTCCTGCAATCACTTGATGGTAAAAAACCACACGTTTTTATAATAAATTACCAATTAGAAAATACAATTAGAAAAATAAAAGTACACAGTGTGAAACTGCAGTACGCTGTCCCTCGGCTGTCTATGCTTGGAAAGCAGAAGTTGTTGCCAATTGAAGCACAAATATTTATTCTCAGAAAAATCCAGCGGCCCAGTCATTTTTGGTCAAAGGAAACACCTGCATTGAGCATGCACATCCTGTTTTGAGTGTCACAGAGTTTCTGCATTAATGTTTATATTGTGCAGCTGGCTGTAATACACATGACTGATTGACAGAACTGTAGTCGCCACTTGTGACTTTTACTTATGATTGCATGCATTATATAGATATATAGATATATATGACAGCATTTTCATGAAATCATGTTCTAGTAAGACATCTAATAAATTAACATTTTACTTTTTTATAAATGAATAGCTGCCAAGTTGATGACACAGGGTTTGAAACAACAAGGTTTGTGACAGTTGGTTGTTGTAATAGTGTAAAAGTCTTACTCTAGATACTGGTAGTAGTCATGGCAGATAGGGTTCGATATGCAGTTAGTTGTAGAAGCCTTAATTCACACTGGTTTGTAGACGTTCAGCCAGTCAGTTTGTCATCTATTTGTATGTGTTAGAACACTTTAGTCACATCGATGCAGACCCACATGAAGTGGCGCTTTGGGTCCTACTGAAGAGGACACAGTCGGCCAATAAAGCCATCAGACTACAGGCTGTACAGGAGCTTGCAGACAATCGTCACTGGCACGGTACAATACTCAAAAACTGCTGCATAGATTTCCAGATTATACAATAATTAAAGTGAGGTGGTACTAGTTCACAGCTGTTGTCAATAACGCAGACTACCAGTACCAGACAGCATCCCAGATTATTGACCTGCGAACAGCAGTGGGTCTGGCCCGGACACCTCAAGTGGATCTTAGATTCTTCCTGCGTTCACCTGCACTGCGCGACCTGGAGGATGTAAGTATCTCTTTAGAACTGTCTATTATGTAGAATTGGGTATTGCATGTGTATCTATCAATTTGCGAGGGACACTAGCAATTCATCACTTTTGATCTTTTACAGTGATAAAATGCTAACAAAAAATTGTGGACTTCTTCACAGGGTTTTTCAGCAGAGGATGGACTGAGGCAGCTGCTGGGGTCTCTCCCTCAGTCTGAGGTGGACAAATGTGTTCAGTACTTCACGTCACTGGCCCTCAGAGAGAGCACCCAGTCCTTAGCAGCACAGCGGGTAATTAAGTCAGAGAGATGAACTCACACATTTGGAAAGTGACCACCTAGAACACAAAGCAACAGGAGAAAACTCTCTCTGTTCAAAAAAGTTCAATGTAAACCTTTCTCTTACTAATGTATACTAAAGCTCTCCTATGTTGCAGGGTGGTTTGTGGTGTTTTGGCGGTAATGGGCTACCTTATGCCCAGAGCCTCACCTCTGTTCCCTCTGAGAAGGTGGAGTCCTTCTGCCTCCAGGCACTGGTGCAGCACTCAAAGGTAATGACGGTCATGATACATGCAAACGTGTTCTAGTCTTGGGGGAAGTCGTCTGATTCCCTTCAGTAAACTGGCTGATGAATAGTGTTGTCAAAAATGTACTTTTTACTACAAAGATACTTGATATTCGAAAATGGTTTCAATACTGACTTTACACAGTATTAATCTTCTCTCCAACACACACACATACACACCACCAATCAGCTCTCACCCCCTGCTCATCAAATACCGACACTTTATGACCACTTTGACTTGCCTTCTCTCACAGCACTGTCTGACAATGTGGAGCCTCCATGACCAGCATGTTTAACACAGCAGAGTACTTCACATTTGAGACAAATGAGCAATGAAAGACAAAGAATACAAGCAAGTCATGCTACAGAGCAGTGCTATTAAAAGGTGCTAACACAGCACATTTCTCAAAGCACCTGAAGGACTGACACACTGACTTCTACAAAGAGATTGGAGTTTGGTAACAGCTCCTGTTTCACTGAAGCATTACACAAGATTGCCCAGTAAACTGTTAAAGTCGTTCTGTTGTTGGGAAAACAGTTGTATGTAAGTAAAAACTAAGTCTCAGACAGCAGAGTTTCACTTGGTAGTAAAATACTTTGACTATGGTCAAAAGGAAACGAACTTAGATGCAGTTATGCTACAGTATCTAAATTGGTATAGAGATTGATATTTTTCCAGGCATTGTATCGAAGCTTGAAATTACAGTATTGTGAAACCAATAAAGATAGAATTGTATTCAGCAGCACATCTTGTTCATAAAGTAAAAGGTAATTTAAAACACAAAGCACTGTTTAATTTTACTTAATTTGGCTCTTTTTTTACTTGGAAGTATTTAGATGACAGGGCTTTAACTGTATACAGTGAACATTGAATTTTCTATACAGATGCAACTATTACTTCAGTATATTGTCAGATAAAAACCTCAGTGAGTTGGACTCAAACCAGTGGAGACTGCTTTTGATCTTTGAGTGCTAAGTTAAATGAAAACATGTTGTGTGCAGGTGCAAAGCCACTGTGACCACATAGTTGCCAACGGGGGCCTGCAGCTCCTCCAGAGGGTTTATCAGCTTCGCAGAGACTCCTTGAAGATCCAGAGGAACATTGTCCGTATCATAGGGAATTTGGCACTCAACGAGAGTATTCACCAGGCCATAGGCCAGTCTGGTAAGTTTGCAGCTCATCTAATTATTCCATAGAGCACACTGACAAACTTTGGTCCAAATCTGGATCACTAGACGCTTCCATTGGTGGAAAATAAGTGAACTCAAAGCCCAACATGAACAATCTACATGGACTCTCTCTCACTTCCTCACAACACAACAATATGAGTGTTCCCTGAGACTACAGAGGATTTTACAAAAACATAAAAATCCATCTACATATGGGAAAATAGAAAAGGGGGTGCATCAAGGTTGTGTCTGAAACACTTCTTCAGGTAGGACAACCCAGTCCCCACTCAACGTATTATCCATCAGTCTGTTCTGTGCTCCAGTCTCTGAGAAGGCTATGCAGAAGTAATGAATACAGCGATGAAATTTATCAACTTTCTCTTTCAACTTTTTCCTCATCCCATCAGAATTGCCTGCTTTGTGAATTCCTGACAGAAGTTTTAATTACCAACTGCTGCGCTAAAGCATTAGATGACTGAGGGAAGGCAGGGAGCTTACATGCTTCTGGGCATTCAGAAATTAAATAAAAGTGTTTTTGGCTCAGCAGAAGAATCATAAAGCCAGACAGTTTGATCGTGATCATGTTTGGAAGATGAGAGAAAATGGATATTATGGCCTATTATTATAGCCCACCTTAATGACCTCAACTTAAAACTACAGGGCAAGAACAACTCTGTGTGTGATTTGGAAGCAGCTGTCCAGTCTTTCCAAAAGAAGTTGAACATTTTCAGAATGGGTCTCCAAGAGGACTGTACACATTTTCCAGCATTTAAACAAATTCATGGCGAGAGAGATGTTTCCTCTCATGTTGAGTTCATACAAAAACTGACTGGAAACTTTAGCGATCATTTTGATGATCTTGGAGAGCAGCTGTTCCTTTTCATTCAGAATCCCTTTCTGGTCAGGGATGTCATCACATTTTCACAGGAGGCTAAACAGATCTACAAGTGGGCAGATACTGGATTTCAATAGATGGAACTTACTGATCTCCAAGCAAATCTGGCATTGAGAGAGCAGTGTTGAGTTTGTGACCCTGCTATGTTCTGGCTACGGATTGTACTTACAAAAATGGCATTATACACCGTAACCATACTTTACAGCTGCAAGACAACATTCTCAATAGTTAATATTATTAAAACCAAATACTATTCAAGAATCAGCAATGAACATTTACATGCCTGTTTGAGAACTGCACCGACCTCATTCCTCCCAAAGTTCCAAATACCAGCAGGAAAGGCTTAAGCTCATTTGAACTGAATTAGGGACGTAGAATCAATGAATCTGAATGAACATAGAACTTAGAGTTGCCAGTTAACCTAACCTGCGTGTCTTTGGATTGTGGGAGGAAGCTGAAGTACCCAGAAAGAACCCATGCAGGCACAGGGAGAACATGCAAACTCCACACAGAAGGGCTTCATCATTTTACAAATATTAATGACATGCTTTATTATTTATTCAGTATTCACACTTGTTTGTGTGTTTCTCTTTTTAATACTCTCTGTCTCAGCTGTATTAACTGAAAACTGAATTAGAATGAGTGAAATATTTCCCTCTTTCTTCCTTACCTATACAACTCCTTCAGGCTGGGTGTCTGTCCTGGCTGAGATGATGCAGTCTCCTCATGTTATGCAGGCGTCTCATGCAGCGCGTGCTTTGGCCAACCTGGACAGAGAAACAGTGAAAGAGAAATACCAAGACGGTGTATATATCCTCCACCCACAAACACGTGGCAAGTAGGAAAACAATGATCTTATTCTATCATTTTATATAATCTAGTTAGTTTCATTTTATTCTATATGTAAAGCAACACCCATCTTTGACTGTGTTCATTTCCAGTCAGCCAATTAAAGCAGACGTGCTCTTCATCCATGGGATTCTCGGTGCAGCTTTTAAGACATGGAGGCAGAAGGACCGCAGTACGTTAGAAGAAGAGGAGGCGGCACAGAGCAGTGACGATTACACAGAGTGCTGGCCAAAGGTGAAAAATCCAATTTGTCCTTCCAATAATTACTGCAGAGAATTATGGATCACCACGAAATTGTCTTTCTGTGTTGTTTTCCTCCTACAATGAAATCTTTGGAATAACTTTGCTATCTGGGACATTTAGTAGTGTCTGACCTACCCAATGAAATGTGAGGTCTCACAGACTTTGTTTAATCTTGAGGAAATGAATCATCTTTCACTGTTTGTGCCACTGAGTTGTTGTGTCCTCTTGTTTACAGTCATGGTTGGCTGCTGACTGTCCAAATCTGAGAGTACTGTCAGTGGAGTATGACAGTCACCTCAGTGACTGGATGGCCCAGTGCCCTGCTGAAAATCAGAGGTGAGGAATCTGAAGTTTCTTTATGTGTCCAGTGGTGTAAGTATAAAATATTATAGAGCTGAGCAAGTGTAGGAACAATGTGGGTTTTTTTTTTTGTGACTGGAGAATATTTTTCATTTGGTTTCACACAGTTATTACTTACTTATAATGATAATCTTAATACTTTGCACAGTTTATTCAACAGCATGATTACTTAAAGTTAATCAAGCTACTGTTTTTAGTGAACTTAAATGTTGTATTATCACAAATGTTCCAGTATACATTATGAAAAACTAAACAGACTTTCGGTGAGAAAACTCTTGATGCACTCTTTTCCTTTGTCCCTTCAGGACGTCATTGGCCTACAGAAGTCAAGAGCTGCTTAAAAAGTTAAAGCTGGCAGGAGTAGGAGAGAGGCCTGTGGTCTGGGTAGCCCACAGTATGGGAGGTATTTTATTGTAACAAAGCATGTCAGATTATTACTTGAATCCCTTCAACGCAACTTTAAAAAGTGGATAGTTTTATTCTACTCCTACGTGATTGCATTTATCTGATTTAAAGTATTGTCATGCATCTTATTTTTCAATCAGGACTGCTTGTGAAAAAAATGCTGCTGGATGCCTCTGAAGACCCAGATATGCACGGGCTGTTGAAAAACACCAAGGGTATTATGTTCTATAGTGTTCCTCATCATGGCACCTCTATGGCAGAGTACTCAGTCAATGTCAGATATCTCCTGTTTCCCTCTGTAGAAGTCAGAGAACTCTGTAAAGGTAAGTGGAGCTAAATTAATTCTGAGGTCTAAAATGACTTGTGTTTTGTGGAAATTGTTCAATATCAAACATTGAGCCTTTGTGCTTGTGTCTAAGACTCACCAGCACTGCTCAACCTGAACGAGACCTTCCTGAACGTGGCCAAAGAAAATGAAATCAAGGTGTTGAGCTTTGCAGAGACACTGCCCACTAACATCGGTCCCATGATCAAGATACTGGTGGTGCCAACAGAGTCAGCAAGTATGAAACCACACGACAGACTCCACACTACACCTATCTGTGATGTTTGGATTAAATTTTACTATTAAGGGGGAAAAAGAGCTTTATGTCTGTAATCTTGCTACTTTTAGTTTTATCTTGAGCCTGCTCTGGTTTGGTTTCAGATCTTGGCATCGGGGAGCTCATCGAGGTACAAGTAGATCACCTCAACATCTGCAAGCCAGAGAACAAGGACTCATTTCTGTACAAGCGCAGCCTCCAGTTCATCCAGGAAGCACTGCAGAGCTACATCAGCCACTGACTGAAACATATGAGCACACTGATACAATCTACTGTTTACTTGAAATAGGAGAGAGCACTGTCACCCACCCATCCCTAAACCAAATGGAGACATAACTGCCTCTTCCTGTACCACATTTACTTAACCAACCACTAATGTGATGGTAGTATAATTAGAGAGATTCAGTTTATGTTACATATTAATTTCTGTGAAAAGCTGTGATGACAGAAACCTGGGTGCTTATTTTGTTCTCCTTTTAATCCTTCTTGACTGGTCTGTCATTAGTAAATCAGATACATTTTAAAGACCTTTTGAATTTTTAAAGAACATAACTACTTTGTTTACAGGCATGAAATCTGATTCTACATTTCATTTTTCTGGCACTTTTTCCCCTTTTCATCTTAGACATACAAGTTTTACATATGGCACAAAATTCTCATACTTTATTTACTTAAAGATGCACTGATTGCCATTAATGCTCCTCTGTATTTTTGACCAGAGCAATGGTTTAAGAATTTATTTTTATATTTATGTATTTTATTAACACAATATGACATGTATGTCATATTGTCTGCCAAAACATATTCCTTCCCTAAGCTTACCTCATCGACCTGTATTAATATTAGTTCAGGTTGCTTTATTTATTTATATCGGACTAATCAAACAATTGGTGTCTAATCTCCATGTGTTTGTTGCCCAAATTGCCACTAGCAATGCTGACGATGAATAAAGGTATGAAGTTGGAGGCTTTATTTGATTTGCCTGTGTACTGAGTCATTTGCACAGTTGATTCTTCTAAGGTTTACAAATATAACTGTATAAACTGTGAGATAGGATAAGTCTGTCAAATGTCAATGATGTTGCTGCATTGTAAGAACACTCAGTGGCCACATTATTAGGAACCTTATTTTTTATTTATTTGTGTTGGCTTTGTCTGAAAACGGACCACTTTATACTTGGTATTACATTATTGTCACATTATTTACAAACAGGAGGCAGTGGGATTATTAGAAACACCTCTGAATACAAGGTAGTCCAGTACAAAAAACATGTTTACTAAACATTACAAACTTTGTAAAGTTAGAATTCATGGCAGAGCTGCTGTATTGAATTGCATTACACTATACAGGTACACCTGATGAAGTGGCAACTGAATGTATATTGTTTTGGGTGTATTAGACTTTTGGGAAATGTTGTAAAGCACTGAGCAGGACTGCTGGGTCCTATTGTTCAATGCTCATAAAAGCTACTGCTGTGGAAAACTATATAATTCTGACAGATGTTTATCTAAATATTACCCAATTAGTTTAAAATATGAATATCTTATTATATTTATAGTTAATGTTACTTATTAGAATTGAAATACAAGAAGAAGGGGACCGTAAAAATATCAAACCATACTGTAATATACAATATATTATGGTTCGTGCGCTGCTTAGAATCGCAGAAGATTGTCCCTCGTTACACACCGTACAGCTTCACTTAGTACTGTGAAGCATTAGCAGAGGGAACAACCGCAGCTAACAGCTTGGTGAAGGTAAGTCTCGTCTTTGTCTTTGCTTGTGGCCATATAGCTAAATAGTCCGTGAAAGTTTGTCCTGTTCGATATTTGAGCATGTTTACCAAAATATCTCCGGAGTTACGTCATAATCGTGGGGTACAATGGACTAAATTAACGTTAGCGCTAACAGGCTAACCAGGTTCAAATCAAGAGTGAGCGTGTTGTTTATAGATTAAAGGTAATTAACTTTATTTACTGAGGCAACGGTTACTGATATTATTTAGACATAAACGTGTCTAATATTTATATGTTTATTTTATGTTTCTTTACTGGAAGTCAGTACCCTGGCTGAGTTAATCAGCTGTTACATTTACAGCTACTCTTCTTTAGATCAATCATGTTTTATTGTATTAATTGTTTTATTGTGTTGCAGGTTTTGATATTTCTTTTCTGCACCCGTCAACATGGTCAACGTACACAAAGGGGTGCTCGTTGAATGGTAAGGCAAAGTGTGAAGTAGCACAACAACTACATTGAGTGGTCTCTGACAATGAGATTCTTGAGTCTCCGGGTCCTTAAACAATGATCAAAATACATGCGAAAAAGAGACCATGCGTGTAAAAGAGAAATAGATATAAAATTAAAATAAATAATAAGCAATAAAATAAAATAGAGTAATAAAAGTCGTAAGTGTATTGAGTGTTCCTCACTTGTGTGCAGACTGTAATGACTTATTATGTTTCCTCTCATGGACTTACTGGACCAGTGACCCTGCCATGAAGCAGTTCCTCCTCTACCTGGATGAAAAGATGGCTCTGGGAAAGAAGTTCATTCTAAAGGATCTCGATGACACACACCTCTTCATCCTGGCAGAGGTTGTTCAGACTCTCCAGGAGAGAGTTGGAGAGTTAATGGACCAGAATTCATTCCCAATCACTCAGAAGTAACGTTCAACTTCATCTTTCTTGGACTTTGGACTGTTTAAGAGTTTCTTTCGCTGAGCATGGTTTGTGTTATACAGACTGAAATGCTTTGGGGGAAGGGGGGTTGGTTGTTTGTTTTGTTACAATAATGTGAAAAACCTTTTAATTAAATTTTGAAAAAGCACATGTTGTTGCATGTTTGCACAATATGTTTTGTGTTGCCTTCATTTGTGCTGTCCTTTAATTGTGTCCATTAAGAAATGTGTTTTTAATCTTTACATTTAAAAGGCTGATTTGAATTGTCCTCAACAACTGACGGTTTTTTATGGCACTGAGAATCAGAGAATCAAAATATAGAGCTATAAAAAGACAAAAGTGCATTGAGCTTCACAATTTGGTGTTATTTATCAGCAAATGACAGTAATAATGTTCTTTTCACATTTTATGTCATTTTATTGAGCTTTGAACAAAAAAATGCACATCTCTTTAGAATTTTAGTCACATTACATCAACTAATTTAACCAATAAATAGTTTAGCTGTAAATGCCTTTAGTTGATAATCAAAATTTCAAAGAAGTATATACTGCAAAGAAAATACAGTAAATTTATATATTGATATATATATTACTGTTATTATTTTCCTGAGAGTCACATTTAGAGACATCGCCTCTGAAGATAAATGTTAATGAATTTTAAAACACTCACATTTGTCTGTAACTGAAATGGTATATTAGATAAATACAGCTGAAAAGGAACTAACAGAACTATAAAACTGCCCGCAGGTTAAGTCATGAAATCCTCACAATCTAATCAAAATATTTCTTAAACCTAAAAACAACATCATTATTATGATTATTGTTTGCAGGCCTTGTTGTGATTATTATTACTTGCAACAATCATGAATTCCTCGTAGGTGGAAACCTACCTGGCAATAAAAGCTTTTCTGATTCTGATTCTGATTTCTTATTCCTAACCTTGGGGTTGACAACACTTTAACATGACTTAGGGGTAATATCTATCACGCACCACCAACATCTAAGCATTTTTAATTGTTTTTGCCACATGGCAAAAGACAAACAACCTTCTAAAACTAGTCCATCAGCCAACCACACTCTTGATGTGAGGTCTGAAGTTAGCTTAGTTTTTAACAGAGAGAGGGGGGTACACCGTTCCTGGAGATACTGCAATACCAGGTCGATGCGTGGAGTGGACGGAGCAAGCCCCTATTCCATCTCCCTGTT
>JAOXYL010000036.1:9033105-9055519 GCA_028564955.1 Terapon puta | reverse complement strand
TTACACGAAGGAAGAATCGTTTGTTTATTCAGTCAAACGCTGTTGTCAATTAAAAATATTTCTGTTTGCTGTGTGTGGATAAAAAACACTTGAGTACACTGTTGAGACTTAGGCTCTAGAGGAGACACTGAGCTGTGTCTCCCTCTGGTGACGGGATCCACGCAGAAAAATAAACTGAACTCACTTGACACCGCATTTTAATACCGACAACTTAAGAGTCCAGAGGAAACTGAGCAAGTGACTCAAACAAACAAATCTCACAGCGAGGTTATTACAAACAACAGCGTCAAGGCATTAGCGGAATTAGTTCAACTTCCGGCTTTAGTTTTCAAAATAAAATAATTAATGGCAACAATCAACGTCAAATTTTCGAAGTTAAAAACAAAAACGGCACAAATAAATACATACATAAATGCGTAATGCGTATCACCACATGTACAAATTCGCACCTAATTAAAAATAAACTTAAATATAATACATATGTAACTCTAAACAACGCCGTCAAAACCTATTGTGACTTTTGCGCGAACTTCGATGCTACAACGAAACAACGCACTATAGCAACCTCAACGTTTGAAAAGTTAATTAACTCATTTAATTGCCAAGTAAAGAGTAATATGAGTGTTGAATGTTTCTGTCTAATAATTTCCAGCGACTATAGTTTTAATTATTCTCAGTTAACTGAAAAAAAGTTCAGTGCCTCCTTCGACAGTAGGTAAGTTAACTGAGTTAGCATTAACGCCTAAACGAATTTAGCTCTGCGTTTAATAACAAAACACGACTGTAAATTCAGATTAAGACAGCGCTCACTCTCTGTTAGCATAAAATCAGTTAGCTTAGCATTCATCTGCGTTAGCAGTGGCCAGACATTTGACAAGTTCATGTAATAGCATTAGCTACCTTAAACATGAGCCATGAACCCACAACGCCAAGAGGACTTCTTATATTAAAATACATTTAAATAAGTGTTCTTTGAAAGCCTACCTGACATTTGCCGTAGATTAACTGTCGACGTTTTATCGTTTGGTTTATAGTCCAATGGTAAATAACCTTAAATAATGGTGTCTTCAGATGACCAGCAGGGGCGACCGTCTTCACCTACATGGCCAGTTTTTTTTTGTTTTGTTTTTTTTTTTACAAATTTGTGAGAGAAAACTTGCCAGGTAGCTGCAGTAAAGTTTTTATTAGATTTCTGTTGGCTGAAGTGAGATTGCTGCTGATTTTTAATCTTCAATCATTTTAATAATCATTAAACATTTATTCATAATATAATATGATAATATATATGATTATAATATAAAATACCCAATATTATCTGTTTTATGATTTAATGTGTTTTAACTCTTTTGGTGAACAGCTGCTACCACAAGCACACATGGCTCATTCAGTCACTTTGTCAATAAAATTGAGATCAGTATGTTTCAGTCCTGCAGACGCGTAAAGGCGAAACTTTATTTTGAAGGAACAGAAGCGGAAGTGTTCTCCCTGTGTAGCAGCCATGGACGAGTATCAGGCAGAAGACGAGGTGGGTTTGATTCTTACAACGATGTTTTTTTTCTTATATAAATACCTCTCAAACGCTAGAATGTAACTCTGTCTTTTAATGTTTTTCTAAGCTTGAAATCGTTGAGCCAGAAGCGAGAGAGGGGGCAGTCATGCCGGCTAACTAGCTTAAACTCTGTTTTTTTTTCTGTTTCTCAAACAACAGACTGCGTTCGTCGTTGATGAAGTAAGCAAAATAATTAAAGAGGTAAGCAAAAACTGTCTCCATTTATCCACAGGGGTGGTTTGGATTTTATCAGCTCATTATTGCTGCGAGTTTGCGACCGTGCGTTCGGTTGCTAAGGACACTGTGGGGTTGCTAGGCAGCGTCCACACGAGTATTAACGCCTTTCCGGAACAACTTTGTAGTGTTTCGCGGGTCAAGGTGTCTTATGCTGCTCACAGGATTGTGTGTATATAACACACTAGCTGTAGTACAGTGGCACCGTAAGTACATTCAAATATAAGACACTGTGTATGTAAATCAGCTTTCAGTTAAGCGCCACTCGGTTTGAATGTTGTGTGCAGTCGGTGGAAGCAGCCATCGGAGGAAACGCCTACCAGCACAGCAGAGTGAATCAGTGGACCACCAGCGTCGTGGAGCAGTGCCTCAGTCAACTCAGCAAGCTGGGGAAGCCTTTCAAATACATTGGTACGCACGCTCCCACCACAGTGATGTTAAGAGGTGAAACACTGATGTTCAGATGGCTTCTGGGCTATGAAGTTGGTTTTAAAAGTGTGTGCGTGTGTTTTTTTTCCACAGTAACCTGTATCATCATGCAGAAAAATGGAGCAGGCCTGCAAACAGCCAGCACGTGCTTCTGGGACAACTCTACTGATGGTAAAATAAAATTAAACACCTCTGTATTTTTCATGT
This sequence comes from Terapon puta, assembly GCA_028564955.1. Classification (NCBI taxonomy): domain Eukaryota; kingdom Metazoa; phylum Chordata; class Actinopteri; order Centrarchiformes; family Terapontidae; genus Terapon; species Terapon puta. Next base: position 9,053,100 of record JAOXYL010000036.1, on the reverse strand, counting down.
ATGCAGCTTTGAATGTTGTATGAGTGATTTGTTTCACACATTTAAAGTATTTCCAGGACAATCTTGTAAATGGGTAAATAGAGCAAGTGCTCAAAGCTGATTTTATTTCTTTTTATGTAATGCTTTGAGTTTTTTTTCTGTTAGTGACTGTCAATGTGCTCCTGGGCAAGGCAGCCAACTAAATAATGCTCTAACCTAACTTTAAGTGTTCAGTTTTGACAAACCAGTGGTGTTAAATGTCAAGCTGATATGGTCGCTGATGTTGTTGTGCGTTACTCCCAACAGGAAGCTGTGCAGTGAGATGGGAGAACAAGTCCATGTATTGTATCGTCAGTGTCTTTGGGTTGGCCATCTGAACCACCTACCGTGTACCTAAAGTGTTTGAAATGTGTAAGAATTTTTTTTTGTATTTTCAAGAACCAGCATGTTGTGTTTGCTGATTTTGGCTTTATTTGAGTAAATGTTTTTATATTAAGAACATTTGATTAAAACAATACTATGCTGTCTTGTATTTACTTTGCTTTATTTACACATGACATGACAGAATGCTACATGTACAGCTTTTATCTCATAAAGCAACAACAAAAAAAAAGGCAAGAACATCCAACATAAGAGGACCCACGACAACTTGAACAACCTTAAGTAGTCATAAGCTACATTCACACTCAAAGAATCAAAACTGTACATCTATTTTAAAGGATTTACAACCTCAGCCCATTTAGAGGAAAACACCAGTGATGTAAAGACAAGGCACCATCTTGATTAGAATACATGTTGAGAAAAACAGAAAAACATTTTGTTTTGGCTGTTTTTGTCCATACGCTCCAGTTTCATAAACAATATGGGGGCAGCAAGTCTCATTGCAGGCAATATAAGGAAAGGTAGGGGGCAAAAAAAGTGTTCTGCGTAAGGCAAAATATATTTGGCCACTGGTACAACTACTGCATGTGCTGGGATAAGAAATGTTTAACACGAAACAAAGTGTAAAATCCATCCACGCAGGCAGTCAGATAATACATTATTCAAATGTTTTGTTACAATAAATAAAACAGACAGTGCAATTGCAATTACAAAAGCCCCTTTCCAAGGGAGGAATGGGTAAGTGTGTAAAGAGATTAGTGGTACCAACTCCAGTTAAGGCTCTCTGTATCTTTTTTAAACATGTCCGAGTACAAAGAGAAATTGTCAACGGCCAATACTGCTATGGCACTTGAATTCCCCATTCAACAGTCATGTTAGTGCTGACGAGCTGCTGTGTGCCGTTAAGAGTGCACTTAGGGCTGTTGCAACTTCTTTACTTTCTACCACTTGTGTAATGTCACTCAGCTTTGGCCACATGCATGCAATTTCATTCATCTCAGACTGTCAGAGAGCAGAAAGGAATGGCAAAAACAACACAGTGCAAGTACAAAGAGACAACATTGGTTGAAGAAAATTAAATGCATTAAAAGCTACATTGATTTCTCATACACAAACACAAAAAAAATTTCCCAAATTAATATTAGCACTTTCCCCAATCATCTACCATCAGGTTATGAAGAAATGCTGGTCACGTCGAAAAAATGTACAAATTGGTAAAAATTTTACTGTTTTACATGAATTTTTCTTTCCTTCGTTTTCAACAAGACTGAAAGAATGAAGAAATACCTCTGAGTGGCAACATGCCTCAACTTCCTGCCAAAGTACAGTACATTCAGTAGACACGGAGTTTATCTTCCTTTAAAAATATATTTATGTACACTTGCAGTATATCATTTCATATTACCAGTTCAGGTACTCCTTATTTACATGTACACATGACAGTTTGTTATACTGTATTCTCATATTTCAACAGGGACAGATCCCATCAGTCACTGTCACTCTCATCCTGGTATTTGGCGGTTGCTTTGATAGCGCGTCCATTTTGTAAAGGCATGTCTTCATAATCGCTCCTTTACAAAGACAAAAATATATACATTATATCAGTTGATTTTACAGAGTAAAAATATACAAAAGCATTTAAGGTAACAACAAATGCTTACCCATATATTACTTCATCGTCCGAGTCATTTAGCATGGAGAAAGCAGGGTTATCCTTCAGCTGAGAGTCTGGGAAATTAAACAAAACCAGTGAGTTTGATGTGTTAGGTCATTTGCCACTGCGCCAAAACTGTGCTGTGTTACCCACCATAAAGTGCATTTTTGGAGGGGGAATACACAAATGCCAGCGTGTACAAGTAAAAGTTGAGCAGGCCATAAAATGACAGAAATTCAGCTGGTATGTCCAGTTAAGGAATAATTTATCACTATTTGAGACAACAACTTGCCATCTCACCTGATATATACATATGAAATCATTACAATGAGTTTGAAAGGATATAGTTTTGGTAATGAGTAGACAGCTCAGCAACAAAATTGTCTTGGAGTGCCTTGGCACCAAACCTCAGGTAGAGAATGACCATGCTGGAAGAGAAAGAGCAACAGGATCAAATAAAACCAAACTAACACAAAGAAGGTCTCTTTCAGGTTTTGTATTTTCCTTAACAAACCTTATGACCAGAACCACGAATGTCAGCGCTGTCAAAAACCTGAGCCGCAGATCTAGTAAATAAAAAACACACAGTGCACCAATGTTATCAAAACAAAAAAGGAATTGATGCAGCATGCAGAGTCATGCTGAGCTGTGATACCTGAGTAAGGCATGTTCTTGAGTTCAGAACACGCTCTGACAATCAAGAAGACCAAGTAGAGGATGTAGAGGGAGACTACAATCAGGAAGAAGATCTTCATGCCCTGGAGAAATGACAAAGGACTCATTCACTGGGAAAATAAAGACATAAACCCTGACCATGATAAATAAAAAAAGTCTAAACATCGTTTACCTCTGCTAAATGAAATGTAAAAAAATGTTTATTATTTATAAAAATGATCCAATTAATTGGTTAAATTTCCATTAAAAGGTCACCTGAAAGTTTGCTATGTCCACTTTGTACTGATAGGTAGGGTCCTGGAGCTCATTAACCCTGCAAATTCAGAAAAGGAGAAGAGCTCTTTTCAGCCATTTTGTGATTCTCAATTTGAATCAGACTGCTCGTGGCCAGCGAGGCCAAACTTACGTTTGCCATATGCCCAGTGTGACTGCTGAGAGCCACAGGAGACCGACAATGATCAGCTTGGGCAGGTAGAACGTCAGACATTTCCTCTCACCCTGTGGCAATGACATCATGAAATGATACTTGTAAGGAGCTGTGAATGAGACAGAGCCATTGAAAGTACAAGGCGTAATGCTGGACTGACCTGAACCCTGATGCCGTGATAAACACAGAGCCAGAACAGCAGCAGGGCACAGAGAAACAGAGCCTGAAAGAAAGCGTCCAACGTTCCCGGAAACCAACTGTTCACCAGGAACGACAGTGGGAAAAATGGATCTGCAAAAAAACACAATAGGCAACATGTCTGACCTTAGGAGGGGAGCTCTTTTAAACTGTACAGGACAGATGTAAAATCTACAGCCAACACACGAAACTGCAGTTCTTTTGCTATAAATAATGGTGGTACAATGAGGAGGCCTGGTGGGTCAATTAAAAAGGGGAAAAATGTGAGGAGAGATTATATCACAACCACTCACCGTTGTAGAGTAACAGCAAAGGCAGTAGGATAGACATCCACTTCTGTTCGATGCCCCAATCCCTCATAGAAAACTTTCTCAGTGAGTGTGCAAACATACACTGGGACATGCAAAGAAAAGAAAAGCTTTTTTCAGTCATACTGAAATATGGATCATGTGAACTTCATTGAGATTAGGCCTAAAAGGTAAACCGTGCTCTTACAGTCACCATGAAGGTCAGCACCACAAAGACAAACCGGAACCAGATCTCCACTTGCGAGAAGGTGGCGTTATATGTTTTCCACTGAGGAGGGAAACAAAAGAATAAAAAAGCTGTGACTGACCTGGAAGCTAATGTCATTTTGAAGACAGAAAAAAAAAAAAAATCAGTGGCATCATTTTATGAGCTGTAATCTAAGTCCTGCCAGTATTTGTCACTTACCGCAAACTTGACTTTGATTTCATATGTGATATTTTCAAGGCCTTTAAAGCTGACCATCACATGGTACTGGGTGTAGTTCAGATACCCCAGATGGAGCACAATGATCTCATCACACTTCTGTACAGAGACACACAAAGAAAAAACACACAACGTTGGTCGAACCAGCAATCACACGGTACTGCACATCAACAATCTAACATTATGTCCAAATCCAATACTATGCTCACCACTGCAACCTCATTTTATACCATAAATAACATTTCATACATTCACACTGCTGCGCTACTTGCTGCTGTCTGGCTAAATGACTTATCTTGCACATTGTGAGAGAGAGAGGGATGGCTGCTTTGCTGACTGACACTTACAGCCCCGCAGTGTAGCGTTCGCGATTTCTGGTGCACATTGTTGATGTGCATCACGCTGGCATCTTGCATCAATCCCTTTAGCTCCACATTAATCTCAAAGGGCTGTTGGAAGTCTCCCACTGACACGAACAGAAAAAAAAACAAATAAACAAACAAAAAAAAAACACGTTGTTAATACCGAATCAAAGATTTGTTTATAAATTAACAACAAGAGAAAGCAATTTCAGATGTGTCATGTTCAACTGTCAAAGTACACAGCTATTATCAGTAGCTCACTCTGCGTTCTTACTATTGCTGTGTTCAGCCTGCATCACACAGGTGAGCCATAGCTGCTGGTTGTAGGTGGTGAGGGGTGGAGAAGTCAGATTGAAGGGCCCAGTCTAAAAACAAACAGCGAATGACATAATTAATTTACAAACCATTACATGAGCACCTGTTAGTGGAAATCATAATAACATTCATGATTTAGGGCAAAGATGAAATCACATGTTAACACAATACAATACAATAAGAGTGGAGGCATAAGGGTTAGAACCACCAAAAAATAAAACAATGTGATATTAATAAAATATTAATAGTAGAATTGCATTTAAGGGATGAAGCAACATGTGAATAAGGATTTTTTCCACACACATGCAAACAAATGCAGGAATCAGGAATTTAGCCCTCAACAGCCACATAAGTGATGTCAACAATCTGTACAAAGCTAGTTCAACTAAGGGTTTGTACTTAGGGGACTACGGACCGTGGTAAGTAGCACATAGCACAATCTATTGTCACAAACACACTTGCACTCTTGCAGAAGTGAAATGAGTCCATTCACTATAAGGATCCCTGGCATATCAAGCGACACTGATGGGCACTGCTTGCCATTACAGTAGAGCACCCTTTTCATCTTACCTTGACTGAGTTTTTTTTGAGAACCGATTGATCAACATTGAGCTCCTGCTCTGAAATAATCTTTGGACCTAAAGAAATGAAGAATACACAAAAAAATCCATTACAAAAAAAAGCATAGCCTCCAAAAGGGAAGTGAAACCATTGCCGACCTAAAAGGTTTACTCAGACATTGCATGTACAAGGCGTGACTACAAATCCTTGGGCTGATTTAAATGTTGATCCAATACACTTTTTGTCAGCCAGTATCTCCTCAGTGTCCTCAAACTGTCCGTTCTATGTGTGTGCTGATAAAAGTCATGGTGTTTAAACAAAGGGCCTGGCACTATTGTGGAAAGAAACTGACCCATTCTTGTGCCCAGGTCATCGAGTACTAATGCTCTGTCACATCAAGTGCTTGAGCACACAGGACCATTTTAATTCTGTGGGATTACACAATGTGTAGAGGTAGGCAAGGGGAGAAAATTATCTTTCATGTTAACAAGTAAAGATACTGATACCTGAATCTGGCAGAGTGCATGAGTTAGTGTTGTTATCAGAGCTGACATTACACAGGGCGAATGATTCACTTCCTCTGTATCTCTGTGTTAAAATGAGTCCGTACCAACAGTCAGATTAGTGCAGGTCATGCAGACAGTTTGTTATCAAGCATACCTGCAATCCCAATGAAGACTGTGAGGGCAAAGCAGATCAGGAACAAGACGAAGACGAGGACGAAATGTCTTTTAGACAAGGTGTAGAGCCGCATGGGGGCCAACCTGCCACAGGGAGACAATCATAAGAGCCATGGACTAATAGGAGTGTTTTTTCTGTAGTTAGTGTTTTTTTGTCAGCCCTCGGGGTGCGGATATGTCAACACTGCTAATAGCCTCCACGCTACTTTATGCTAGCAGTAACAGCTGGCAGAGAGGAGCCGCACACTGTGTTTTAATTCTTGCCCTTACACGTCAACACATCCGGGACGTGTGTCGTGGTTTTGTCCTCTGAACACTTACCGCTCCATTTGTTGCCGTTCGAAGTATCGGCACCGAGAACAGGCGTTAAATTCTCACAACGCGTCCACATCCGTGATTCAACACATCAGCCTGCGACACGGAGGGTGCAACGTCATCGATAAGGGGAGGAGCCGTGTGACGCAACGTCAGCATGGCGGAAGAGAAAGTGGAGGGGGGATCTCGTTTGAGTTAGTAGGCGACGAAGCTCCTCCTCCTCCATTAAAAAATATTATATATTTATATGATATACAACTATATTCATATAATTATATGATGGCATATATAGCATATTTAATATATTTAAATTTCTGAAAATATCAAACATACGTGTTGGTCTGTGAAGCTGCCACACAAATATAACTTTAGACATTAGACATTATTTTGTTCATGGATGAGAAATGGCCCATTTATACAAAAGATGTAGTGGTTTTAAGGTAAGTGTGGTCCATTAGCTTCGCGCATGCGCAACATGACAGCGTCATACTTATACTGACAATATTTAAAATGAGCTAAAATATTTTTTAATGAGATGTTCAGACGATTTACTTTTATTTATTTTATTCCAAATTTAACGTGCACATTTGTATTTAAAAGCAGACATATGGTGTTTCACCACCATTTAATGGCTGAATCCCCTGCCACAAAGACACTTGTTGCCTTTGGTAGGAAACAAGAGACCCCTGCTTCGTTTAAAATGTTTCAGATGTTAGTATACAGTGTAAATATATGTTTAAAGTAAAGAACGACTGGAACTGAATGGATTCTAATATTATATTGGTGAATCTATTTTGGATCTGCTCTACTCTTCGGTCTGGTATAATAAAAATCTTAAATAAAATTAGCAAGAGTTATTTCTCAAAAATCTGCGATGAACACTCGTTTTTTTTATCTGCCATCACAATCCAACAGGCCCGCAGTTAAATCTTAATTCACATCATGCAGATGTGCCGCAGCAGGACGTCTCATTGTGTTCGCGGGCAGACAGGAGACCCACCTGTAAAAACGATCATCTCTGTAAGGTGTCAGATCTTCCTTCAGCTCGTTGTAGGCCTCCTGGATCTTCCTGCAGAAGTATTTCAGCTCGCTGTACAGAGGGTTTTCCAAACCGGATGAATAGTCGTTGTCCATTATCACACCGAGCCGTCTGAAAATGGCGCTGTGGAAACAATCCGCGGCCTACAGAGCAGCGCGGCGACCTGCCTGCATTGTTCCGCTGTTTAATTGAAAGTGCAGCCGAAGCTGTTTTGTTTGTGTCGGTTCACGGAAAGAAAGAAAAAAGCTGAAAAATAAAATAAAGAGGGGGCGGAAGAGCCTATCCAGCACAGGGGATGCGTGTCACGTGACGAGAGTTCAGCACCACGGACAGAGACAGGCGAGACAGACAGACAGACAGACAGACAGCTGATGATGTTAAAATACTCTAACACACTTTATCAACATCTCTACAGACTGTGGTCAAGCCTGTTAAAAGGTATTTTATTAATGTTGATTAATATTAATGATGTCTTAATGCCTGACGTTATGGCCGACATGTTATTATGAGACTGAGCACGTTTGAGGAAGGGAATAAGAGAGAGGGCACAGATTAGCTTTTATTTAAAGAAAAAACAAAATAAACAAAAAAACATTACAACTAATTGGAATTTAAAGGCACTTTTATTTGATCCAGACAAATCAATCAAAAAGGTTTCCTAAATAATTTTCCATATTTTTTGTAAATATGAGAATCTTTTGCATAATTATTAGTTAAATAATAAGTTATAGATGGTAATTCTCTGTATAAATATGAGCAATGGTGAGAAATCCATGTAGCATCATAAGAAAGTTTCTCATAACTTTGAAATAGTCAGTTTTTAGAGTTTCAAGATCCTGGTATTGTGAATTCTCACTTAGTGCTTACTGTGACACTTTGTACTGGGCCACTGTTTAAAGTCTTAGCTCCAGGTGTGCTTTCCCTCGAGCACAACTCAAAAATGTATGTTGTTTGTGACTACGGAGCCACCTTTTGTAAAGCATTTAGTATATTTAGGAGAGAAGACACCACATTTTTTCTGAAACAATGACATTTTATTCAAAAGATGCGTGACATATACAATTATAAAATAATTTACATGGCATGCCTTACTATCCATTCACTATAAACGTTCAGTCACCAAATCAGACTCAGATTCTTTTCAAGTGTTTTTGTCATTTAAGTCTACATCTACAAATACAAAGCACATAATCTTTTCTAAAGAAAAGCCAAATCCTACAATATCTACAATAGGTCATCTCATGAAATCAGTTTAAAGTGAATCCTTAACCTAAGTCCATAGGCAATTCTGAACATGAACTCAGTGGCTTACACTTGTGAACTTATGTGAACAATGTGTGTGTATGTGTGTGTGTGTGTGTGTGTGTATGTGTAAGAAGCCATGACCACACACATTTTAAGATAATAGATTTAACACTGATGGGGTTGGTAGACTGCACAGTTGAATACAGACACACCTCGACTTGACAGTTACACTCTACATAACTAGTCTACTACACTAAACTGGGCACTTACTCATTCACATCTTCTCCATCCAATGCAAACTTCACAAAACACAGAAAACTTGCTCGTTCCCAACCCTCCCAACCCCCAACCCCACCTTCCCATCTCACAATTTCGGCTACACTTGTAACAATTATTTTTTTCAACACAAAGAAATGTTCGGAAAACTCCACAATATACAGTATGTATAGATACTATATCTCCTTTAGGAAATAATCTCATAAATAAAATATACAGACCAGAAACTGAGATGCTGATTTAAAAGAACTGTAACAAACTATGGTAAAGTGATGACAAAAAAATGTTTCCCCTAAAATATTGCACAACTAACACAAAAAATGGATATCTTCTTTATGACATGCTCATATTCTTTTCATTATTTTACGATCAGTAGAGACTTATTTTGAAATTCTTTTTCAACCACCATCCCTACAAACCCACATCCCCTCTAACAGACATGCATCTTGTTGTGATATGGAAAGATCACACTAAAGACTGTATTAATCTCATCAATTCAGAGACCAAATCAGAGCTGGTCCAAAGTAATAGCTTTCTTTATATCAAGAATTAAGTTACACTTTGCTCTAGGTCCATTTTCCACCATAAAATTTAGCAAATGTATATTTTGGCACAAATGTTAGGAGGTGACCCTAACCACATCTACCTAATATTATTAAGCCTAAATACTACTGCCTCACTTTACTGATTTGAGGTACAGTTTGATGCAAGTAACAGCTATTGCAAATATTTGCAATGTAACTAATAATTTACTCCTGTCCCTATCAGCTGGCCCTGCTCTGTGTCCTTTGTTCAAAACAAGCCTGACTGCCTGAAAGAAAGAGAAAAAAACCCAGCTTTTCTGATTTCAGTGTCAGCTTACTAAATGAACAGATTTCAATAGCTTCATCCTTCATTGGAGTTGACTTCAAAGATTCAGTGACAATGATTTCAGCTTAACTGTTAACTTTTTTTGTGGTCGTAGCTGTCGAGTTTAAACAGTACTACAGCTTCAGCCCCACACCTGAAATTACACTTGAAACACAGTGGAGACGGGTGTAAACAGACATTTGTCAAAGTCACCCAAGTGTCTTTACAACATTTACATGTGACTGATATGTATTTACATGACTTCTGAAGAGAGTATGAAATGGCATAGGTGAAATATACAAAAATATTTCCTGTACCTTGCTTACATGTTTAGTGCGTTTTTTTTAAAGAGTAGGGACAGCCCTCCCCTCAACTACACACTCACTTCACAGAAGTGACAGCAGGTGACACATCACTTCATGCCAGAGTTGTTCGATCCAGGCCTTGGCAACTTTTCTTTTGCGCCCATGTCACCATATGCAGATATTTCACTAAGCACAGGATATGTCAGTCAAAGCTATTCTGTACACCTCTCCCACCTGAATGACTCCAGGCTACACAGCAACAATATTCAAATTCAGCCACCAGTCTCCCAAATAAAACAGGTAAGTTGAAAACCAAGTTGACAGGGTATGAAGATTGTATATCACAAACAATGACAATAATGTTAAAATTCAAATCTGAATAGATAAACAACAAAATGTACATATAAATTAACGCATGTAACATAGTTAGATAGAGTAACATTTCTTGTTCCTTCAAAGTCCCAGGAAACCATGTGGAAAAAACTGCAGTTCACCTCATCTATATTTACTCCTTGACATTCCCAAGTTTCTAAACAGTGACACACCTTTCACAACAGTGAAAAGAGTGACTCTTAGTAGTGCTCCTAAATGATGCATAAATCTAAGCCTCAATTCCAGCCCAGATAGACTGAGATAGTAACAAAAGGAATGGCAGAGAGCAAAAACAAAAAGACCCTCCTACCCTTCACCATGTGTAGTCATTTAATAAAATCCTTAAAGCAAAAGCAGTATAATAAAGTGGTGACTGTTTTACTTAAGTTTTGTACAGCAATGGATTTCAGTGCCCAGTAGTACCTGTGCGCTCTGGGGAAAAACAACTTTGACCTCCAGAGTGTGGTTTTCAAGTATTACTGCTGCGTCTTTTGAAAACTGCACCTCACCAATTCCACTCTCAGTTAACCGAATGGTTATCATGTCTATAAGCTTCTTCTAGCTAAAGCAGCATTTATTTGCATGGTGATTACCAAAGCTCAGCTCTTTGGCCCTACATGCATTGCAAGGTGCCACCAGCTGCCATACAGAGCAGATTTGAGGGCATCCTTGGCAAATGCAGCCAATGCTTATTGCACCAACTCTAGTGGCAGCATTGTGTAGTGCAGCGTGATTGTATCTCTCTCTATGACCAGGGCTGATTTTAGTCCTCAAAATCAATGGTTATTAATCTCAAATGAAACAACTGTGCCCTTTCAACAGATTGCATTTAAATCCCAGATATAACTCAGGGTAAGTAGGGACAGGACATCTCATTTGAGGCGCTGGGTAACATTGGCTAAAGCCACTGCAAAGGCCTGCACAGCGGAAAAGGGATACTGGAAGTCCAGGATGTAGGCATTGCCATCAATCCTGCCAAACTGCATCACCTGTGGTGGAAAAACAGACAAAAAATGTTAATACTGATTGCAGGCCAATAAAGTACTATAATTGTTTTCATGCACAATATACTTCTAATCAGCAATACTTACAATTATCATTTTAGTGTGAGAATGACATGCAGTGGGTAAAACTTGAACTAGCACCCTCTTACCTGTCTGCCCTCCAGTTCAATTTGAAAGTTCTTGGCAGACTCTTGTGTGACGCGTCCACCAAAGTCCAGCTGGTAGACCTGCGTGGCTTCATTCCACAGTGGCTGCTTGTTCGCCATGACATACACAAAGCCCTGGCTGCCCAGCCCTCGGTCCTCCTTCTCGTTGGCCTTCCGACACTTGATTTCGTCCAGTTCACTGGCAGCCCTCAGATTCCTTTTACTTTTCCAGCCTTTCTTACTGCTCTGGCACTGATTAAGCAGTTCATCCCCACTGATGAACAGCTCTGGCTCACTTTCTGAACTGTCTTGGAACTCACTATTGGCAGTGGCTTTACTCAGCTTCTTGGCCTTCAACTGCTGCTCTTTCTGTCCCTTCAACTTCTTCTTGTCCCTTCCTCCCAGCCGTGGACTGGAGATAAGCGAGTTGAAATCACCCAAAGCTCTACCCTCCTTTTTCGACTTGCCCCCCTCAGCCAATGGAGGTACATTCGTCTCCTCAGCACGGCCGTCTGCCCGCTTGCGATTCTTCTTGCTGAACTTTTCTGACCGCTGGGGCACAGGGCTCTCAGTCAAGGAGAGCACCTCCTGAAAACCTTCCCCAGCCTCTGCCATAGCCTCTTGTAATCCTCCATGGCTCTGCAACTCCACTGGTGGTGGTGGAGGGGGTGGTGGGGGAGGAGGAGGAGGTGAGAGAACATTTTTGTCCACTGCCATGTGGGAGGTTTTGGGTGGTAGGGGCACTGCTGGACTAGACATGGGTGGGCAAGAGTTATAAGTGCCCCAAGGAGTGTGAAGGGCAATAGGGGGAATGGGAAGGCCAGCACAAGCACTTCCCCCTGGATACATGGGTGGAAGAGGGCAGCAGGCTAGGTTTGTCAGGTTTGCAGGGTAACCAGGCGGTAAGACAAGGGTTGCATCCTGCTGTGAGAAGGGTACTGGTGCAACCACCTCCTTTGGGGAAGAGCAGGGGCGTGGTGACCCTGGGATGGATTGGAGCTGGCCTCCAGAATAGGCATTTGCTGGAGGGTACTGAAGGGAGATTTGGTAGCCTGCAGCTGCTGCAGCAGCTTGGAATGATGCGGCACTGGGGCTGGTAGGGGACTTAGGAGAAAGAACAAAAGGTAGCCTGGACACATCTAAGTGCTGAGCTGGGCTGAGAATAAGTGGGGGTGGCTTGTGGGGTCCAGGGGGCCCAGTGGGATTTAGTGTTGCTGTCCGTTCCTGTGGAACCCACACCTCCTCTGTGGCAGCTGGGTCCCACTGATAGGGAGGGGGGCGTTTTACAACCATCCCTGATGCATCATTTCCTCCAAGTGCCAGATGCCTCAGCGACTGGTTCAGTGTTTCATCCTCAGTAAATGCTGAATTGACATAATCTGCCCTATCTCTGTTACTCCCTCCTCCTGCTGCAGTCCCAGATCCTTCAAGAGAGCTCAGCAGGTTGTAAGAGGACTGGGAGGCCAGAGGAGTAGTGCTGTTGGAGTGAACGATTACTGTGCTGTGTGGTGCCCCATTCCCTGGAGGGAAATCCTGTCTGATAATAGTTCCCCCTGCTATGCCATTAGTGCTCCCTGGGGCAGTGCCTCCAACACTAGATCCACTGCTACACTGACTGCAGGTGTATAAGGCTGTGGGCACCCTCTGCTGGAAAGATGCTGCTAGTGTACTACTATTTTTAGCCTTAGGAGGCAGTGGTCTAGGTGGTTCCAGCATCTGGGAAACTTTGAGAGCGGCCTCTCGGCTATTCCTCCTGAGTGTAGCATGGATCAGACTGCTATCCAGCCTCTGTCCGGGGTTCCTACCTACAGAACTACTCTGATTTGCTGGGTCGGGATATGGGGGTGGGTCTCCACTGGGTATAGAATAGCGAGGTGCAGTGAGTCTGTTTAAAGTGGCAGAGGTGTAGGGCAGTTGGATCTTTTTATCAGTTGAGGAGGAGGATGAGGAAGAGGTGACCCTGAGAGTGGCAGAACTGCCAGGTCCCTGGACTGTGTAGACATTCTGATTGCAGACAAGGCGTGTTCGAGGACGACATACTTCCTCCACATTTCCACTGCTGTCAAATGTTGTTATCCTCTCATATCCCAGTGGTGTGGGGTACTGTGCTTGTTGCTGACCTGAAGGATAAAGAGGAAACTCTCCCTTCTTCAGACAAACGTCACCAGGGGGAGGAGTTCCTCCTCCTGCTCCAGATGTAGAATTGGAGGCTGCAGCTGAGGCCGATGCTGAGGCAGCAGCGGCTGCTGCAGCAGCCACAGCGGCAGCTACTGTACCAGGATAGGGGGGTGGAGGGTTCATCTTGCTGATCTCTAGAGGGGCACTGAATACCACTGTATCACCCTCAGCCAGCTGTGGAGTTGACCGAGTTGTTTTGATTTTCAGGAGGTGTTCATGTTCACCCCCCACTGCTCTTTCAACCACTAAATCAGCAGGGTGAGGGATCTGTATCTGCAGTGCCCCTGGCTGGAGCTGGTGCACAGCTACACCTGAAGGCTGTCCTGATGACATGGTGGGGACAGGAATTTGAATTTGTAGCTGCTGCTGAAGTTGATGGTGGTGCTGCTGTTGTTGCATTTGATGTTGCTGCTGTGACTGCTGTTGATGATGCATTTGTTGTTGTAGATGCTGCTGAATTTGTTGGTGCTGCTGTTGCAGTTGTTGCTGTTGCTGAATGTGCTGCTGGAGCTGATGTTGATGCTGCTGCTGTATGTGTTGGAGCTGCTGCTGAATGTGCTGCTGTTGAAGCTGCTGCTGCTGTAGCTGCTGCTGTTGTTGCAAGTGTTGGTGCTGGAGCATCTGCTGCTGCTGTTGGAGCTGCTGCTGTTGCTGTTGCTGCTGTTGAAGTTGCTGCTGTTGCTGGAGCTGTTGTTGGTGATGCTGAATTTGTTGGTGGTGTAGCTGTAGTTGCTGTTGTTGCTGTTGTTGTTGTTGTTGTTGGTGCTGCTGTTGCTGTTGTTGATGGTGACTTGGTTGTTGCTGCTGTTGTTGTGAAGGATGATGAGAGGGTGGAGGTCCCACCATTAGGCGACCCATTTCTAGTCCTCCAAAAATTACTTGACCAGGACTAGAGTACCTGGTGGGAACAGTGTACTGGGCCGTTAGGATGGGGTCTTGGTTTTGGTCTGACCCACCAGCAGCGGCCCCAGCAGGGGTTGTTGTGGGATTTGTTAGCACATCAAGCTGAACATTTTGATTGGCTAGGAGCGATTGGACCAGACCAATGCTTTGGGCAGGGGACATGGCCTGAGCAGGACTATGGATGGGGGCAATAGGGATGTTGACAGTGCAGGGCGGGTTGTCGTCTGCTCCACCAGCAGGGCCTGAGACAGGCAGATCATCTTCATCCTCACTGAAGACATTGGGGTTGAAGACTGGCAAGTTGATGTAGTCCATGGAAATCTTGCGCACCTCCGGCAGATAGATGGTCATCTGTCTGGGCTGCAGGTGGAGTAGACTTGTCTTATAGATGACTGACGAGAGAGGGCGAGATTGGCAAAAAATTACACGAAGGCAATTACAAACTAGGACTAAATAAAATGAGTTTATCTATGTATTCAGTGCTAGAGGAAAAGTTGTTGATTAGTTACCTGCACCAAGATTGGTTGGCAAGAATGTGGCCAGCCCCACAATCTTGAACTTTGTTCCCCAAATATTGGATGTGACCTGAGCAAGGTAATTCTGCTGCAAAGTAGGAACAAACAGTATATTATTTTATCTAAAAATATTTTTAAAATCTACAGAATAAATTAATTTACAAAAGTGAAATGTGTTAGCTTATCTACAAACAAATTTGACATAATAACAGTGATAACTAGAATTATTATAATTATTAATTCAACTGAAATAGTGTGACTTTTACCTGAGTGATGTCATCGAGAGGAAATTCCCTCCGTGTTAGACTGGGTGATCCAATTGAGGGTTTCCGAATAGGTAATCGTGGTGATCTGGAGATCTCTTGTGTCGCACGGGACAGTTTGGGTGATTTTCTGGGATCAATGTTGATTCTGTTGGTAAAGGGACAAACTAAGTCTCTACAGAGAAGGTAGCAAATAAAGAAAAGAAGGTTTAGGCATGCAATGAACCAAAAAAATAAAAAGAAGTGTAGAATATTTAATTAGAATCTGACATTTACACAAAGGGTTAATAGAGAAAGAGAGGTCAATAACTACTAGGGATGCCACATGAACTTCATTTTCAAGGTGTCATGAACAATTAATTTAATTTATTCAAAGAATAATTCTCATATATTCATGCTGTTGGAGGATGGACAGACAGCAAAAACATCTAAAGGCGGTTCCCTGCTATCACAGGAGCATCTAAACTGCTTATTTATGGGATTTATTTGGGAAATAAATACTGTAAAATAGTTCTTGATTCAAACAGAATATCATGCAATATGATTTGTTTAATATTGTGTGAGATAACCCATCAATCACTAATCCTTGATATAGACCATTGACAGCTCATGGGTCAAAGTACAAAGGTCAAAGTCTCTCTCTCACTCTCGCAAACAAGACTGTATGTTGCAGCATGCACACACACACGTCAGGTGTCTGATTACCTTGGCAGTTTGGGGGATTTGCTGCCTCTGGATATCTTTGGAGATTTCTTGCCAACCCAGTCATCACTCAACTCAATGTCACTGGAGTCTGAGCAGTTACAGCTGTCGATCATGGCAGATATCAGACTGTTGCTGTAGATTTCATCTGAGGATTAAAAAAAAATGATGCACAATGTGAAGAATGGAGCCAATTCTGAGTAAATAGATTGTAAATATGTAGTTCTTATAATTTGATTATAGCAGGCTGCTGTTTCAAAGGATATAACCTTGTTGACTAAATTAGGGAGGGAAGATGGAGCTCCCTTCTTTCTTCCCCTCCTCCAGCAAATGGCAGTCTTTGGAAATTATTCCAATATGTTGGCTTTGAATGATATCTATTTCCACTACCTGGAGGCAAAAGCCTTCATCATTTTTCCAAACGTGATGGCAGCAGCAATGTTCCATCACATCTACAGAAAAACCAGACCCATCCAGTAGAAACTATTGTTTCTGTGGTTTTGATTCTTCTCTTTTTCATAATTTATAAGAGGTCTGTGAACCACCGCTGCTCTAGTTTAGGTCAAGTTAATTTATTTGATGGACATTAAAGTGTGGATGGGCTGGAACCATTTCATGGCTGGCTTCATTTATCACTGCGTGGGGAGTGTGCGGGTTGATTTATGAGGAACCCAGGGGCCATCAGAGCCCCCATTAAGCAGCTTTTAATTAACATGGGTCCAGTCTGCCCTATGTGACTAAAACATACTCACTCTCTGAGTGCCAACTCAAGAACTTAAATAACTGGAAAAGTACTGGAGCTGGCAATATGTCTGGCAGCAATACATTTAACACTTCTATTTGAATCTCTACAAATGGTAAAACATATATGGATGGTATGACTAAATCGCAATTGTAATGGTATTACCGAAAACAAAGAAAATACATTTTGGTTCTTTACTTTCAGGTCAGTTACACAGAGGGAAGCTCAATGAACATGGACATGGAAGTAACACATTCTCATATTTTAACCGTTATTAAAGCTGAACCAGAAAGCTCTGTTTTACCCGTTTTTCCATCTGTCTTGGGGTCCATAATGACAAACTCTGGACGCAGTTTACTTATTCGTCTGCCTTTGAGGATGGGCACCAGACCTCCAAGGTACTCCAGGTAGAGGGTGTAGCAGGGACCCCCCACCTCAGGGTTATCTTCCGTACGCTTCATGGTGCAGTGCAGGCGCTCATTTCCAGATGTTGGGTAGCTCACGAAGTCACGCATGTTGTTGGGGTCTGGGATGGGGGGCTGATAGAGAAAACATGGGGTTTTGGTGCAATTCAAAATCTAATTCCACTGCTACCACAATCACTTTCTTCAGATGTCAGAAGGTGACATCTGTGACAGAATTGATATGTGTCAAGTACATTTAAAGGAAGCTCTTCACATTTATATTTATGATTTTAATGTATCGTGCAGCCTCTTCTTGTGAGTTACCTTAATGGTGGGGACAAAAGCAGTAGTGACATATGAACAGAGGCGTGAAGGCATAGTGAGCTTGGCAACATCTTTTTCCTCTTTCACTGCCGTGGCAATGCCCTGCTGGCAGAGTAGCTGCAAGCTGGCAACCCGGTGCTCCACTCGCACAACATACAGTGCCGGGCCACATGCCAAGAACAGACGAGAGTCCCGGTGACCCCAGCACAGAGTAGTAATGGGGCGCTGCAGCATGGCAAAGAAGAAACATGAATTAACATGAACACACAAGATTGTTTAGTTACATTTCCTACATAATGACCAACATCATTTCAAGGTTAGTGTCTAGCTTAAAATATGAGTAACTCTTTCTGACTCTTATGGCTGATGAAAATCCTTCTTGAAGATTGCCAGCATATCTTGAAATTCATAAACTTTCAATCCAAATGGAAAGTTTGACACATAGTTCTAAATTTTGCATTTGAAGACTTGCTTATTAGCCAGGGTCATCCCTTTTAAAGTTAATCACCTGTGCTGGTGTGTCCAGTGTGTAGATGTGTTCACCACGAATGTTGTAGAACTTGATAATGGCATTTCTGGTGGGGGGAGGACAGGAGGGGTCGGTGGAGAGGAGGGTCCTCTCCATTCCCGCCACTGCAAGGAGGTCCCCCTGCGAGCACCACTGGACCACCACATCTACAGCACAAGTCATAGGAGGAAAAGGCTTGTTATGTCATGCACAGCCCATTTTGATAAAAACTAAACATGGGTAAATTATTCACACACAATATGTAGGTATATACAGGTATAAATATGTGAGAGAATTAAGCAATGAAACAAAGAAAAAGACAAGTTGTTTGAACACTGAGAAGACACCCACATACCTTTCAGACCGGTACGGATGAGGGTGGGAGAGAGGTCATCATAGTTGTTCATCAGACTGATGTCTCCAGAGGTGAAGCTGACTGTCAACAGTGGTTTCTGGCTGTGCACTGAGAATCAAGAATACAAACATCTTTGACAGGTAGCAAGAGAGCAACACAACGGCACCTAAGAAAAAAATATATATACAAATATATAACTGGCTTGTTTTTACATTAAATGTAAATGTAATGTGGTACTGATAGTGAATAGAAATCAATGGAAAAGGCAGTTACAATTATACACAGCTGCACAGAATAAAATGCAAAAATGAATTGCACATACTCCAAGAGGTAAAGCTCTAAATAATTTTAAAATAGTGCTCAAGTTGGGGAATTAATTCACAAAGACAGCTCAACTGGCTTATGTTTTATGAGGAACAGTGATTAATATGCATTTCCAGAGTGGAAATTAGTTTGTGTATGTGTTTTATGATGAGGTAGTTGGGGGGGGGGGCTATTATGAGAGAGACAAGGACAGTTCTACTATAAGCTGTAATTCATTTTCATTGAGTTTTGGCTTTGTCCTATTCCCGAGAATACACACTAGCACTAACACACACACTTGTGTGTAGTTGCAAAGAAGTGGCATTCTCAGTCAAACTACTATAAATAAAACACCTTCAGACGACCACCCATACATTTTCCATTAAAACATTCTTGAGTCTGTCCTTCTACAAGTCCTGCGATGACCCAAATACCAACACCTCTGCTTTTGACTTTCAGCCTAAAATAGTTACCACTCCCCTATAATAATCGGTTTACAATGGGTGTGGAATTAAATCACATATATGGTGCTGCTATAAATGGAGCATGTTGTGCTGTGTAGTGATAATGGGTCATCATCATATATCATGACGGCAAAATCTGACAGGCAGATGAACAGGCAGCCCGGTATCTTGGTCAGGTTGTCGACTTGAGAGATGATTTCTATTGGGGCCAATCAATTACTATTGACTGTTTTAATTAGTGAGTTAGAGCATAATCAGTGTTCCAGCTAAGGCCAGCACTTTTCAGTTTTATCACTTGTCCTACGGTGAAGGGAGGGAAAAAATAGCACAGCAGGGGAAGGACAGACCCTCACCCAGCCTTAGCAACTGGGACTAATTAAGCTCCAGAGAAAAAGGAGGCAAAAAGACAAAACAGGAACCAATAAAAATGAGGTTGTGAAGCGAGGCTGGTGTACACAGTGAAAGCAGCAGGAGGGTGAGTAAAGCTGAGCACATGCAACACTTTCTCTGCTTGCATCCTGGTGCACCAGATACATACTGGCCATTTATCTACTTGCACTGGACAGTGAAGTCACCAGATACACCAAGCCAGCACAGGAAGCCAAAAGTGGAAAAGTTGACATGGCCTGTATCATTAGAGAATTAACAAAAAAAATCTAAATAATGGCAGTGTATGGGGTGTGTTTATCTTGTATTTTTTTTCTCCAAGATGAAGACTGTTAATGAATGCTGCTGTGGACAAAACATGCCCTAAATCTCATGACAACATCCACACAAGCCATGGCATCACACTTGAGTACCAAGGCCATCATCATTGAC
>JAOXYL010000036.1:9016757-9033005 GCA_028564955.1 Terapon puta | reverse complement strand
GGGTGGGGTTAAAGAAAGGCCTATTTAAAATACCTTACAACACACAAGAGTTTAGTGACACACACTTTTCTACTGTGACATCTACCGCTGTTATGACAACGGCTACTGCACCATTAACAGCAAACAGGAGGTCCTGGGGCAACATCAGCCCATTGTAAGGGACTCTCTAACACTGTGCTCCTCCTTCATTTCAGCTGTAAGATTAACTTAATATCTGTTGCAGTTAAAACCAAACAGCATACTGCAAACATTTTTTGAGTGATTAAAAACTCATTTTACTTCTGGTGCAAGGAGAATGGATGGGAAATTGTATTCTCTGGCACACAGGGAGAAGAAGCAAAACAAAAGACAGTCATCTCTCTTCTTCTGGTCTGAGATATAGTAGACATGCTGTTCCTGTACCCCAGCAATCAGCTAGGATCGGCCCGCTGGAGCCAGGTACCCAGTGACTCCACAAGGCCACCATCATGTTCAGCACCACACATTACTGTATCTAGTGTGGACATGATTTCAAAGTCAATGCAGTGCTCAGAAATTATTTCACCACTTTTTTTATTTTATCACTTCTGAAAAATGAAGTGGCGAAATTAAAAAGTCAGAGAATATCTTACATTTCACTCAGTATCTCTGAAACGGTTCAAGAGAACTTGCCATAATAATCACATTACTGCCTGTAATGTTATTTTATATTACTCTTAAGAAAGACAGGCTGTTCACAGATGGTCCCACATCTGGTCCCACATCTGGTCACACAATGTGAATGTACTTTCATATGAAACAGTTGAACTACTCTACTTCTTCACTAGATTCCCATACAGGCACAACTCCTCACAAGGTATAGCTATATTGCCCACAGGCTGTACATCAGATTATACTCACGTATCACATCTGCTCTGGAGATGTTCCATCATCTTTTTCAATATGCAGAAGCCACAAAGGCCTCATTACCCTAACCAAACCCTTAGCAGCTTACCTTGTGGTGGGGAGTAGTCGTCAGAGTCTGTGTCGCTCTCACTGCTATCCTCCACCAGGAAACTGGGATAGTTCCAGGACATGCTAACAATGCCATCCGACTCATGCAGCAGAATGTGAGCCAGCATTCGCCCATGGCAGTCCATCACTATCACCTGTCCATCGGCAGTACCAAACAACACCTAGAGGAAAAAAGTTTAAAAAGGTTATTGGTGGTGCGTGAAAAAGAACGAGAATAAAATGACAGAAACATTGCAAACCCTACACGCAGAGACAGAGAAACAAAGATGAAAAGGGAGGCACACTTAGAAACAGAAAAGGAGGTGACAGACAGAGAGCAAAAAAAAGCCAAGAGAAATGCATATCACGAGGAAAACAACTTAGAGAAATAGACATAAATGGGATGAAAGCACAGAACAAAGACAGAGACAAATATTCAGACTGAAAGTTTGATGATGTCCAAGCTGAGCTGACATTTTCACAGCGTGAAAGAAAAAACATAGCCTAACAAAATCACAACACGTTCAAGACAGAGGATGCTTGCTGTCGCTCAGAGATGATCTCCCTCAGGGCTCTCTGTCTTCTGAATGACAAGTCCCCGTACTCAAAGTGGCAAATGAAAACCTAAAACTTCTACAACTATTAGCATTCAGACTTGCGTAATGCAAGGCACAAACGTTGCATCAATCATAATTCTGTGGGGTGTGTATGTGTGCGTGTGTGTGAGTGTATTACCTGCTGGTCATCAGGGGTCCAGATACCACAGGTGATTTGGCTTTCCAAGTTGATCTCAGAGGACCAGTGCCTCTGTCCGCTGACTGATCCCACCAGGACGAAGCCGTCACGGTAGGAGATAAGAGCCTGGGTGCCATCGTGGGACCAGGTAAAGTCGCTCACCTACAGGACACATGATGAGATTGACAGGTGTGCTTGGTTATTAAACAGCCTAGTTAGTAGTTATTGGGAAAAAACTACCTTTGTGAACACCTAAATTGCAGCCTCTGATGGATCATTTTAACTCTCATTGTTTAATGATGAACTAAGTAACATACGACTTATCAAAGAGTAGATATATTTTTTCTTGAAAAAACACCAAGAATGCTGCAATTTAAAAATGTCACATATAATGGTAAAATGGACTGTTGGTCAGAAAAAAATGAGAGATCTGAAGATGCCAGCTTCAGGTCTGGGAAATTATATTGGGTATCTATTTTTTACACTTTTCTGTCATTTAATTAAAAAAAAATACTTACTGAACTAATCATTCATTTCAGCTCTGAAGCAAACAGCAAGAATGACAAACAGCTCGCTATTAGCAATGTTGAAGTATGCTAGGTACCATAGTATGCTCACTAAAAGGGCTTTGATGATTTGTGAGCAGTAATTGAAATTAATGAGATGTAAAGACAAACACAGCCTCTAGGAGACACTAACAAGGCATTTACACTTGTCACTTAGTCTTGTTAATCTGGATTCTCTCCGTTTGTCCCAGTATTAAAGTCCCCAGTCAGAATAAGGCAGAAAAAAGTAAATTAAAACAAGTGTCTCCCACAACTTAAATTGTGGTTGCCTCTGCTAATATCATTATAAATGAATGCACTTGTACAAAATAAAACCTTGACCGCTAGGGGGAATAAGCAGAGGCACTAGTTCAAACTGTACAGGCCATATATTTAAAAAGAGGCAGTTGTGTTTAGACTGTCATCTGTTACCTAAATTGATCACAAAAGATGAGATGCTGACAGGATATGTCAGCTCAGCAGATGACAGTGATTGATGGATCGGGCCTTTCCAGCATGTGTTGGCTTGGTGGTTATTAATTAAATCGTGCAATGTCAAGCAGTTCTTTTCCCTGTTTTTTCCCCTCCATGTTGGAAGCAAATTGCAGTTACAATATGGTGGGAACTTGCAAGAATAAATTGCTACTGACATTTCATTATATTTATGGATATACTTGTATAAATCACTACTTTTCATTTGTTGTTGCTAGTATTTGTTTTGCTCTCATTACTGTTGTATATTCTGTGTCTATTAGCTATTTATATGCACTCCATTACATTTTCATGAATACTATTTTGATTTCTGTGCCTACCTTCCACATTCTGTCTCAGTGCAAAGTACATTACAACAAGTCTAAGTAAAACTGCAAATTTAGAGATTGATTTCATTTTTGTCCCATCCCTTTTTAATGGTTTTTTTTTACCTGTGCTCCACGGTCATTGACCAGCTCCACGGACCAGCGGCCCTCATATTGGATCCAAACGAAGATCCCTCCATCTGTATCACAGGTGGCCAGTTTCTGGAAGGGCTCATTCCACCGCACCAAGACCACCTTAAAAGATGCAAAAAAGAAACGATAAAAACACAGATAAGAGAGTCTGTCTGCATCATCATCTACAACCCTGACAGTGTTTTCTAGTGAAATAAGTGTTTTCAGAGATATGCAAATGAACCTTCCAGATTATGTTGTGTGCAGTGTAGCAGTCAAGTATTTAGCAGTGGCCTTCCTGTGACACAGCTTCACCCTCCTAACAGATAATGAGAGATGATCAACACAGAGCCTTGTCAGACTGCCCTTGATAAAGACTCTGAACCCTCTTCTGCACACTCACAGCAAGTTGCTCTAATTTGGAGCGTCAGCTGAAACGCCTAAAAGGCAGACAGTAAAATCCAAGTTCCCACATTTCAGTGAGCTAAATTTAGCATTGAACCAGATGAAAATATATCAAAAGTGGGTTAACCTCATTTTGAAAAAGTCGCAAAGGAGCTGCTAATATCCTAAATATCACAGACAATGAGATTAAAAAATGTATTATCAGTGTTGTCTAATCATATCACACAATTTACTTCTTAGGAGTTATTTTTCTATTTTCATTTTATGAAAAGCACTTAGTTTGTCCAAATGTGAATTCCTGATTCAAATGGAACAGTAATGATGAAAACAGAAAGTGACCGTTACAGATGTTACAGAGGAAAAGAAAACAAAAAAGAAACTGAAGTGATTGAAAGCATTGAATGTCCATAAAGAAAATGCTGTGTGTCTGATCTTTAAACCACAACAAACTGTCCAGCCTGTAACATCAGTGACTCACAGATGTATAAGTTTCTGTGTTTTTCAGTGGCTACAGAAATGGATTATCATTAGCCTAAGGAATGAGTTGCAAAGGAGGAAAAGTGCTGACCACTGGAAGAGAGCATTAGAGATCAAAGAGTTCATCACATCTTTCTTGTCAGTGTCACCCATCTTAAAAGGCACTCATTACAATCTCCATCCAGCCCCCTCCCCTGCGTCTCTATCTGTCTGGTCTTCTGTAGCGTGACTCAGCCTATTCCCAGAGGAATAATCCTAAGCAGGGAGAAGCTCTGCTCTCGCTGAGAAAAACACGTGGGCTGTACACGCTCAAACACACAACACAAGGCTGGTTTTAGTGGGGCTTACGCTCTCTGAGTGCAAGTCCAACAGATCAGCAGCTGAAAGTTGGATAAGCCAGGCCCAGCCCCCACCCCCTCCATCCAACAACAACAACATCATACACACTCTAATGTATCCGCTGTCTAGGGGAGCAGGTGTCATGAGCTGTGTGTTCATACCATTTTATATTCCTATGACAAGAAAAAGTTATGAAAAACCTCAGTAATCAATGTTTCTGCTCAAGCTGCTACCCTACAATGTTTTCTTATGCCAGTGCCACTTGATTGGTTAATAAATCCTTCTAAATTAGAAAAAGAGACAATCTTTGCAAAAATAATAGTTATGCTTTTAAAAGTATAGTAGACTGGATTTTCTGAAACATATCTTGCTCGTCTGTGTGAGATTTTTATTGAGTTTATGTAGCACAGTAGAGGCCTCCCACCTTGAAATAAAAAACTTGCCTCTGCACAGATTTAATTAAATATAATAATATTAGACTTGAAAATGGGCACTGGAGCTGCATCACACAGTCAAGGCCACGTATTTAATGAAAGAGCTGGTTGTTTAAACTGTCACCTGTAACTACACTAACAAGTTCAGCTCAGCAGGTGATTGACTAATTGATACATCACAGTGTTTTCGCATCGTAGTAAAAACTGTGAGCAGCAAGACACATTGTTGGGGAAAAAATAACAATGTGTGATGAAAAACAGAGAAAAAAAATCATCACTATATGATAGAAAAAAATCCTAGGGAGTTTTTCTTCATTTAGGTCTTTCCTTTAAAAGGTAAAATAAAATCCAATAAAGTCCCAACAGGGGTAAAAGAACATTCTTTGTTTTGATGTAATTACAGCAGCACTGCCAAGTTAACACTACGAGTTACCAATAAAATTTATTCTGCAGAGTTTCCCAACAATTCTCACTTTGTACTTGTGCACTGTTTAAGGTTTGAAGTGATAAATGATGGGGTTACCCTGGGTGAACACTGACAAACATGTTTATATGAAAACACCATGTGCAGCCCTCCAGTGTAATGAATGTACAGTAGGATTCATCGCTCTCCTGGCCCTGCTCCCTTAGCAGTGAGGTGTCCTATGAGCCAGGATTTACCGTGTTTTCCCTCCTGCTCCCAGTGGTATAACTCCTAATGTTGCTCTATAGGTGTGTCCCAGCTGGCATGCCACAGGAAAGAGGACACAATGAGACCTGGCCTCCTACAGGTCTGCAGCTATGCTCTTTATGCCATTCTGACTGAGTTGACCATATTCACGGCCCATTAAAAACATCCTGCCATCTATCATTCAGCCACAGTAGCCACCTGACGCAGCAGTACTCACTGGGTGCAGAGCTTTGGAGCTTTGGCTGGAGTATTGTCAAAGATAACACATTTCCACGCTCAAGGATCTCACTGGGGAAATATAAACCAGTGTTGTTACTCCACTTGTGCACTGTCTGCAACCTATGGTGGGCAAAATGGATTTTCCGGATGGTATTATACATTCTAATTCAGTTCCAGCAAATGCAGTGAGCTCCAGTTTGCATAACATCATTCACACATTGTAGATACACAAAAAGGTGAATAAGTTTCACCAAAATGAAAACAAGGCACAGGGTTTAAACATGTCCTGCCTTGCATGTGAGCCCACTTAATTGCAGCCTCATGGAGGTGAGAATAATCTGTGTATGTGTAAATTTAGCTCAGTGTGGAGATTAGCGTGAGCTGGTCAGGCATCCCGCGAGGGAGACAGCTGAGCGCTTCACCTCAGTGTGACGCAGCGATCAGGGAGATCAGACATCACATGGAGACGGGCAGGATGACAGTGAGCAGCCACAGGACAGTGAGGGGCCAGAGGGATCAAGGGCAGAAAGGCACGTGCACATATGTAAAACACATACAGATTAAAAAAAATCTTCACTAATGATCATGTGCTGCACGGTCAAAGACAAGTACTGACGAAAATGGATCACTGTGCAGTAGGCGATTAGTGCCCACATGCTCAAAGAGCCTTTTAAAAGTACCTTAGAATGAAATCTAACACAACACAATTTGACATTTTAAAATGGCACAGGGTTGTAGGAGGACAGAAGCACAACTGACAAATCTAAAGCCACATCTTTTCACGCTTGCCATCCCAACCGACACCTTGTGAGAAGAGGAGACTAAACGTTTCCGATCCCTTTAATTCTATCCTTTGGCCAGAGCATGGCCATTGACAACTTCTGCTTGGGAAACTGGCACCGTCTACACTCCTGCAGCGCTGTTGTCATTGCAGCCCCGGACTTTTGCTGGGACTTTGAGACTGGGAGCTGAGGTGACCCTAGCAATTTAACTGAGACGAACAAATCAAATCAAGGGACAGCTTTGGGTTGCATCAGAGTCAGCAGAAGTGAGAGGACACTGTGACAGTGCAGTGTCATGGTGGTGCAGTCGTGAGCACATAGGTCCATGGCAACACTGGTCCACACAGTACAGGAGGTTTCCTTTTGAAAGGCTATGCATAAGAGGCTGGACTGGCAGAACAGCTCAACGTTTCAAAAGGTTTAGCTTTATAGTTTAGCTAAATATTGCTTGTCACAATTCACCTTTTTGTCCTCATCTATACATATGTATAACACATGATGAAGTGGCACTACTTAAGTACACATGAAGTTGCTTTGAACAAAAAGAGGGTTTATAGCCAAAAGCTTGGAAAAGTCATAGTTAAAAAAAAAAAAAAAAACGCAGTTCAGTTCATATTAGTCTCACATTGGGAATTTTCTCCGGATTGCAGACATATTCATCAGTGACATAGAATAAAAAACAAACAAATTAGAAAATGTAATATAGTGAGAACTATTTATATAGGTTGACAGAGAAATGTTGGTTCCATGCTGCCCATTCTACGTGAAGGAATTTCTTGACAAATGACTAAAGAATCACTGGAAAGGGTTTGCTGGCCACCTTGCTGGCAATAAAAATCAAACAGTGTGAGCAAGCAAGACGGAGAGATGCTCCCTTTTCTCTCCACAAGCCCCTCTAAGCTCTCCTCTGATGAGCCTGGCCTGATATTAAATCAGACACAAATCTGAGTTAAAGAAAAACAAACGTTGATACAAACGTAAGGAAGCCAGGATAGACGAAGCAGGGCTAGAGTGAATTGTAGAGCAGAAAGGGCAATGCGATGGGACCTTCAGCAGAGGTGGAACCTACTATGTTTATGAGAAGAGCAAGCATGTGATAAAACCTTAATCAATATCAATGTCTGATAATAGCATTTACATTGGTTATTACTGGGTATGGGGCAATGTTCCAGAAAAGTAGCTACAGGGAAAATATGTACTTTGAGCATTGGCAAGGTGGACACGCTGCAGTTTAACAGTGCATTTTTCATAATCTTCATTATTTCTATAATCATTATTAAATGTATGCAGATAAATTTGTTGCATTTTCTCCCAACAGTGCAGGTCTTCAAGACTGTTGGGATACACAGCTGATAAAGTACTGATCAAAAATCAGACCAAATTCCAGAAAGATTAATAATATAATGATAATCTATTGCTGAACAAACATTGCTCTTAAAGAGAAGAGAGCCTGCACTGTACAGACCATGCTGTCCCTCTCGGAAAATCACGAGCAAAAAGACAAGTACACCTGGAGCTGAGGAAGCAGCTGAACCTGGGTGTTATGCAACATGTCCTCTCCCAAGGATGGATTAGCACACTAAAGCTATTTCCACTAAGCACATTTGGGGAGACCATTTTAATGCAGTGAATTTGACATGTACTCTTCAATCAAGAGGTCAAATAAGGGAGAGAGCAGCTAAAGGTACTCAAGAAGAATATGTGTAAAAGCAGGGCAGCGACCGTCACAGGGGAGGAGATCATGGCAGACAGAGGAGGAAGAGGGGGACGAAGGGCTGTGTGCAGGGTAAAAACTACTGAGACAAAACCAGGGAACACAGATCAGTATCTGGATATAGATGGTGATGGAAGTGGAAGCAGAAATGCAGGACAGCCTATTAAAAGTGATGACTTTAACTGACTCCAACTGACCTCAGCTTGTATTTCAAGAAAACTTGTGCTGCATTCTGTCAGACTTGCAAACCATTATTATGGTCCCGATTAAGTCTGAACAGACAAGTTAGTCACACAGCACAAAGGAAGTCATCAAGAATCCTGTTACTCCTCTCTGCCATTTTAATATAGCTGTGTAGGACCAAGACCAGTGCTGGTTCTTACACAGGCCCTCTACCGGAGATAAAAACTGATTTATTTATGAGGCCTCGCCAGGAAACAATTTTTATTGCACGGAAACGTCACGCAGCACAAGTGAAAAATGAGAGGCAGTGAGGGAAACATAGCAGTGGGGTTCATCTAAGAGAGTGATTCATTCCCTCTAATCTATCACAATCGGTTGTATCAGTAGAAGAGTTCAGAGACCCCATGAGATTTGAAAGTCAAAGAACAAAACCACACCACAAATCTTCAGTGCTTCCAACAGAATGCTAAAATATGAGCATTTCTGACAACTCTGTTTTAGCCCCACTAATTAACTGGGGCAGCAGGCAAAAACTGTTTTTTCATGCTATGGTCAATTTTGAGATATACAATACTTTGCTTCTCTACCATGTCTTCTTACAGACTAGTAAGAGTTCTCATAGTTTTGCCTAAACTGGGCCTGCACCGTGTCATGTCATATATGAAAGCTCTGTTTCTCCTGCCCAGTGTTACCATATCCAAATATGATCACTTCCTTTGTATCAGCAGTCAATCATGAAAGAAGAAAAGATGAAATAATGTCAACTTCCAACAATGTGATTCGTTCGATACGTAAATCTTTAAGAAAAGCTTACAATACAAAAAATGTTGTCTTGATGTCGAGAATCACCTCTGAGAGTTTCATGGTTATACCTGTTAGCTAATTTCTTCCCCTATTCACTTGTAGTGTCTCGCTTTAAAGCATAGAATGTACCTGTTCCTTTATTCTTCATTTATATGTCAAATGAACTGGCACAAAGCATTATCACTGTACCAGTACTAAAGCAAGGAGCATCAGTCTCAGAAACCAACTGCACTGTTGGGTTCACCCAGCACAGTGAAGTGGTAAACATGAACAGGTGCCCTGGGGTCACCACTCTCTGCTGGATTATGGCCTTAGACATTTGTCCCATTTTGCTTTAATGAAGAGCCTGTACCTGCCCTTAGAGGGAAAACCAAACAGGGCCTTTGGGGAATCTTCCACCCACAGCACTCATGGGACAAGTAGTAAGGTGTGCATGTGTGTGCCAGTAGTAGCACAAAACTTCACATCTATCACTAAAAATGATGTGTCGGACAAAAAAATGAATAAACACGATGACATTGTTCCGCAGACCTGCTCAGGCTGCATATTTTTAGCAACCAAAAGTGATAGCATCCCCCCTTGAGATTAGACTTAATGTTCTAGTTTATCTCATAGCATCCAAGCTCAACAAACTGGAGTTGCACTGTGATTTCTGAATGTGAGACACTGTAGCAAAAATACAGCGGAAATAACTGGAAATAAAAATATTTCCCTCGCACACAAAAGCTTAAGCAAATATATTGTAAAACAAATAGCACAGCTAGCAGTCGATGGGATTCTGAAAGACGGTTTGCCCAAAACCTGTGCTGCAGCCAACATTTCCTCATCAATGCTGACAGTCATTGTCAAGCCTGTCTCGGATGTTCAGCTCTCGTGGTGAATGAATAGACTCCCGGTGACTAGCTGCTCAGTCTGTTCAGCATCTAAGTGCACTGTTAAGAAGGAAAAAAAAACACCTGATTGTCAAAAGCGGGGTTGATCTATTCTGATGTGTGCCCCAGAGGGATTACTGTGCAGAATCAGAAGCACAGTCACATAAAAAGATACTAAATGTACTGCTTTCATCTATTTTCAATTTTCAAAAAGTGTGATGCAACTGACACGTCGGCTGCTTAAGGTCAGCAGCTGTTTAAATAACAATATAAAAATAGTTTCATGACATTCAAGGCCAAATTTTGTTTTTATACACACTTTTTTACTGGCCTAGTTGATTTATTTTTAGTCTAAAAAGAAGCTTTACTCCAGCAGGCTTAGACTGTTGTCTATAGTCCAATCAACCCAATGATCAACCACCTTTAATCAGTTTGGAACAGAAACCAAAAAAGTAGTCATGTTTAATAAAAAATAAAAAAAATTAAAAAAGACTAGTGGTGAGATGGCAAGCTGCAGAAACTATTTTGATCATTTTGTTCCAGTAAAAATAGCTAAATATTAATTGGTTCAAGCTACATATTTATATATATTGTTGGATGGTTCTGACTTTGCCACTGACCAAAAGCTTATTTTTTCTGACCTGAAACTATTCTATGGGACAAGAGAGAGAAGACTACCTATCAAACTGACAACTCACAGACATCGAACACAAGCCCCGCTACAAGCCAGTCAACTACAGGTATAAGGAGACGCAGTTAATGAAGGTGATAACAGCAGCATGTAGGCATGTCATGTATAGTGTATGCAATGCAATTCACACCCAATCAACAATGAGCAATCCAACAGACCAACACCGACATTGTGTATAATCATAAGAATATACACATAAACACATTTAAATGTTGTTTATAGATGGTATGAAAATGTATGCTAAGCAACGACGCACCATGAAAAACTCAAAGTGTAGAATACAAAGTAGTTTGCTCCTGACGCCAACTGTGAAAAGACAGTTGTGGGAGACAGAACAAAAGAGCATGGCACCACATGCATACACCTTGTTCCCTTTGAAGCTGTTACCTTGTAATTATCTCTCACCCTGGCTGAAGGGGAATTAGACATAGAAGGAGGAGGACAAACCTTCATCAGGGATGTACTGTGGGCCTTGGACCTGCAAAACCTTTTCATTATCTGAAGATCATGAGACCCTTCAGACAAAAAAAAATGTTATTGAAAGATAACAGCTGAGCTTCACTGCAACAAAAGCTGCTTTTATCCAAACTATCTTGTGTGCCATGAGTGCAGACATTTTTTTTAATCATGTGTAAATAAAACCCTTTATCCTGGCAGTGGCCATGCAAAACTCTAAAGAAATATAGTCCTCTACCCGTCTGCCCTCTTCCTAACAGATGTCTGACAGCTTAAGATCCGCCCTTTACTTTACCACATTGCTTGCATTGGGCCAGGTCCAAAAGACACATCAATTCAGACGCTCGCTTACATTAAAATGATCACAGCACACTCAGATCTATACATCAACAGGAATAATGGCCAAACTTTAGGATGCTGGCATGGGTATTGATTTTGGCAGGACAGGACCATCCTACGGGATGAGAGTTCATGTTGCTCTTTTTTTCCCCATGTGCTCAGTCATAACATGACTTGGGCTAATTTAAGTTAAAAGGACACTCATCACCAAATGACGACAAGTGCTCAATGACAGTGTTGGCGTTTTAAGGACAGGACGGTCAGAGAATGCAACTCTTTTTACTGCTGAGCATGCAGCTCTTCAAGACAAGGAAAGGTTAAATGCTAAATGGCTAAATGCTCTCTTCAAAAATGAAATTATTTTGGCTTGGTTTCTTTTTTTACTTATTAAAAACACATTTTAACATGTGGACAGGACTGTAAGCTATATACCAAAGCTCTTGGAAGTCATTTTCTTGGTGGTGTACTGTAAACTGCAAACACTATTCCCTCCTTAAACGAACTGGGATGGAAAATGGCACGAGTGAACAGATCTGTCAAAACTTGACAGAATTCATTAGGCGGTTTGATTTCCACCACTGTCAGAAACCCCACATTATGCATAGAATGGACAAGTGATGGATTCTGCATTCCCCAAAGCATTTATTTATTGCTTTATACTAAAGAGTGCTAGAGCATTCTAGTGTGGAGGTGGAGAGGACATTACTGGTTTCATTACTGGTGCTGGAATAAGGTCAGAGTGCAGTGGGGAAATGTGCATTTTTCTGAATGAATGAATCTTGACAGATGAAAAAAAAAAAAAAAAAAGACATAAATGTTTATCTAAACAGCATTACAGTGAAGTCAGAGAAACAAAGCCGTAGGCTATATGAAACTAAAAACTATATAAAGCAGTACACTACATGTGATCCACCAGACACTGATGATCATCATGATGGCAAGATAGTGAAAATTATTTAATGAACACTGAAAGCCAACCAACCCTATGAAGGGTATAAAATATGACCTCCTTCCTTCCTATTACCTTCAGAAAATGTACAAGCCTTTGAAGAAAGTTTGAAGCTTTGTAAAGACAGGTAGTTCATTTACTCCCAGTTAAAAGTTTTATTCTGGAAGTTTTATGATTTGTGATATTGAGTCATACAAATAAAACTAAAACTAAATTCAGTGCTGCATCTGCAACACCAAACTGGGATCAAATCAAAAAGTAATTCATCAAACACCAATACCATCAGCATCCACCACAGCGATGTGGTGCATGAAGTCAGTGTCACATATGAAAAGAGTTTAGGTTTAACTTCCTCCACACTGCATGCACCAAAACAACAAAAGGGAAATTTCAGTAGTTGGACCACATTCAAGTGAGCAGAGTTAGATGACATTTCTGCTGCGCTTCAGTCACTCTCTGCAGGGATTCATCCACTCTCTGCTCAGCTGCCTTATAAAATGCTGACACAGCACCTTGGTCCATCTGACCACCAGCTACACCCGCTAAAAGAGAAAACACAACCTGTATGCAATCTCCATTGTGCTGAGTGGAATATCCATATACATTGCGGGCAAAAGACTCACATTAGGTGGCTGATATTTCCAATAACAAAATATGCGGTGAGAAATGTCAGTGAGAGTGGCCATGATGAGAGATAAGAGCAATGCCAGAGAGTGGAGCAATGGGATATTTTGACTAGCAGCAGTTAACAGATATAATACAGTGGTGTCATGAGCCACTGAAGACATACAGATCTTACTTGCGACAAATATTGATTTATTCTCCCTGTTCTAGAGAGAACAGGGAAACCACCTACTACAGAAAGGCTAAAAGCTCTCACCCTCTAAAATCAGAGGGTCTGACACTCTTCAGCTATAGTGAAACATCTTTGTGCTGGACAAAGGTAGACAAAGACCCATAGCTTCAAGGACATTGTTCTACAAAACGTGAAAGAAAAACTGTTAAGACTGTGGTCTTCAATCATCAATTTTGTGAACAAAGAGTGTTACTAGGGATAAAAAGAAAATATAGTTTCAGTCATTTGCATTCCAAGTGCAAAGAACTGAGGATGTCTGAGCAGTCTTGTTTGAATGGGAATCATTGGGATCAATAACATATCATCAGAAGAGTAGATGTGCACAGCACATGTAGTATTTCTTTGTGATATAGAGGAGTATTTCAATTACAAGAGGAGAAGATGCTGATGTTTTTTAATGTACAGGTTCATATCTTTAATAGATTAAATAATAAATTAATTAACATTATTAATTAATAAATTCTGCAGCGCTTATCTAATACTTCCCAGCTAAATCCATAGCTACAATTATGGTAGGATGGGGGAAATATTCTATTTAATTATCTTAAATTTGAAAGAAAAAAGTTTTCTTGTAAACAAAATGAGACCCCCACGGCAAAGCATCACCAAAATGTTCCAGTACCGATTGGGGGGCACATTTCTACTGTGATCAATATTTCCAGGATCCTACATTCCAACTTTTGCAATGATTTTATTAAATTCAGACTTAATGTTATTAGACGTTATTAAAATGTCCTTTTCAAAAAAGAAAAAAGAAAAAAAGAAACAGTACTCAAGAGGGAATGACTCAATATGCCTTTTAGCCCCACGAAACCCCTCTCACCTCACTGTTGTGTCCTCTGAGGTTGAAGTTGACTCTCTGCGGGGTGGGCCGATCCCGTCTGCAGTGGCTGGATGTGAACGTGACCCCGACCACTCCTCGTCCATTCCCGGTGGCGAGCCAGCCCTCCTCGTAGTAGCGCTTCCTGCACACCGGTTTCTCCTTCTCACTCTTGGGCACCCGGCCCTTCCAGGACAGGCACAAGATGTTGGAGTCGCTGCAGAGCACTGGGCCATGCTCCACGGCAGCGAACATCCCTGCAGCTCTCTTACTATCCCCGTGGATAGGGGAAAAAAAACCCAGAGAGCAGTCAGGGAAGTGGTTCTGCGGAGGAGTCGGTACCGTTATGAGTGCCTCTCCTCCTCTGAGGTTACCGCTTCGGTGTCAGGTGTGAGGCAGCAGAGACCACTGTGCATAGTACTTGCAATTTCACCCCCCTCGGCTATCTTGGTGATTTGAAATACTGATTGGAAAAAAAGGTGAGCAGTAACAAATCTCTCCAAAAAAATAGCTCTAGTGAGGTCACGAAGCTGCAGATTTTAGCATTGCTGAATTGAAGGTGACACACGGCCGAGTGGGCTCCACACACAACTAAAAGAAAGGCACTCAAGTCATGTTTGATCAGCGAGGTGCCTTGCTGGTGCTGTGTCAGTGACAAGGCAACAGATGAGGAGTACCAGGGAGTTATTTAGAAATCCACTGTGGCTGATTCAAGACTCTTGCGGGCTGATCAAATGCAAACACCCCCACCCCACACACACACACACATACATACAAAAAAGCTCTATCTTCTAAACTCATCAACGGGGAGAGGCATCCATCACATTCAACACATCCCAGCGCTTCCAGTTGATGCAAGTCTCTGTCCGGTCCAGTTCAACGTGTCATCTCTGGGCTCCGTGTCCTCCCCGTACAACCCCGGCCCCGTTTGAGAGAGGAGGAGGAGGAGGAGTAGGAGGAGGAGGAGGGGATGGAGCAGGATCTCCTCTCCATCAGCTGTCAGCCTGCAGGAGAGCCGCTTCTCCCCGTAGCGTCATCACGTCCGCCAGTCAGCCTTTTCAACCCGCTTTGGGGATCCCATGGAGGACTGCTGGATAAGAAAATGTCATTGTCACACACACAAAAAACAGTCGCTACCACATAAACAAACGTGTTATTTAATAAACAAAAAAAATACATGCATAAATAAATAAAAAAAATATATACAGCGGGCGGTGTCACAGCACAAACGTGTAAAAAGCGTCGAAAGCGCCCACCTTCCGGCTACAGCCGTCCATTTAAATATTAATGCGCCGGCTTAAAATTACCGCGACTAGTTGAAGGACTATGCTGCTCAGCGGAAGGACATTTAACTAATTTCTGAATTATTTAGGCAACTAGCTCAGAAGACTCGTGTATCAGCCCAGCTCCTGTTTTAATAGTCTCGACACACACCTTGATGTACCAAAGCGGCCTCTCGCGGCTAAACGCTTAAATAAACATTCAAAGGAGGAAAACAGACGAGAGGCAACATAACAACATAATATGAAAAAGACACTTGTAGAGGAGAGCCAACGACAGACAGCGGGCTTTAACTAACGGTCGCCCAGAGTCGTGACTGTCATCTCACGATAAAACAGAACACGGTGGAGAACTGTTGTAAACGACATTTAAATTAAGTCCCATTATATGGAAATATAATAAATTCGAGAATGACTAAATTGCAGACAAATGCCAAAACAGTAGCGCTAGATATATTCTCAGTGAAACGGTAAAATGTTTGTTTTAAATGTAAAGAAACACCCAACCGACAGTCAACCGCCACTGGAGCCCGTCAGTCGAAGAAACACCGACACATCACCGACAGCTGCCTGCTAGCTGCCTGCAGCTAACTGGCTCCTGGATGCTGGAGCTTTGCGGGCTCCGACATCAAAACATGTCAGACTCATCTCTCCTCTCTAATATGTACCTGGCTTTGTGCGGCTCAAGCTCGTCTAACTAAACGAGACGCCCCGGGAAGGCAGCTACCGTCGGCTGCCCGTGTTGTCACAAAGAGCAGCCTGCTGTATGTGTGTGTG
>JAOXYL010000036.1:8992853-9006975 GCA_028564955.1 Terapon puta | reverse complement strand
AAAGTATCACTCAGCAGATCTTGGGAACATGACACCACAGCGCTGCATTCACTGCATTGCTCTCCATTGCTCTCCATTGCTCTCCATCAGTTTGTTTGACAGACTGCGCAGGCCTCATGCCGAAGCAGGTGACAAGACTGTGAGTTTAGCACAGACAACTGCAAGTCAAAGTCAATGCTAGGAAAATTATTAATAGTGCCAAAGCCCTGATCACTACTGTAAAGCATCTGTAAAGCAGTGAGACAGTGGAACGCGGATGATATAGGGGAAAGGTAATAGACCAGAAGGGGGATGGGCGCCAAGCATTTAGGGAATTCTGATTTTTGAAACAGGCTTTCAAACTTTGCCCTGAAGGATCAACCGCCGCAGAAGACAGAAGCATCTGTAACTTGTTTTTCTTCCAGTGTACATTGGCTGAAGATCCAGCAATTCCCACAAGCTTAAGGAGGTTCACACACTGGCCAAATATCCTTTGACAATGAACCATATTCTAAGATAAATTAGACATTAAACATAAATCACCACACTTCTTCACCAAACAAAAAAATCCCTTTAAGGTCTGAAAGACAGTTGTGTTTGAAGTGTTGGGATCAATTTTAAAAGTGATGAACAGCATGTTTCAGCGTCCTCAGACTTTTTTTTTTCTTTTCTTCGAGCCTGCATCTGCAGTTTATCTGCATTTTTGTTGTTTTTTGTCCCATATTTTCCTCCAATCTGCATGTACATGCCAGCTGTCAGGTTATGAGGTAAACAATGCAAAGATGTATGAGGCCAGCAATAAAAAGGCTCACAAATACCCCCTCTATCATGAAGCTGAAATAGTTGAATTTTTCTCAGTCACTTTGAAAGCTGCAGTTGCACTGTACTGCACTATAATGAACGCTGCTGCTAACACTGTCTCCATCTCGTTTATACCAAATGTATCCATATGTACCTTTAAACCCATCTCCACTGATTGGAACTGACTGTGGACTTAGGATGCTTTGGAGCCAGTCATGCATTTGACAATGACGATGAACATGAAACTGTAAAGGATGCAGCCACGGAGGCCGGACAGACACATACATTATCACGGTGATATTTTAACGTGAATTAGCCTGTTGGGCATCGTGGAAACGTTTTTATCCTGCTCCTGAGACCAGCTGTGCGAGCTCTTAAATATTAAACCCGAATCATCAGAGGGCCCCTGGGCAACAAACACTCCGCCAAGTGTCTAATAATACTCCTTAATACTGCTCGGCTGACGAGAGCGAAGCACGGCGAGATGAATTATTCTGCAAAGCGCAATACAAGGGCGCAGACCAATTCCTGGACTAAGCCTCGCAGAGCTGCCCCGACACAACATGCTGTTTCCAAAACACTTGCGTCTTTTTAAATACAATGTCTCGGCGCCTTAACAGCCTCCGTCTTACGCGAAAATACGACACAAAAACGCCTCATAACATGTGTGAATGTAAATATTAGTCATGTATGAAAAGGGGCGTTCCCGTGGTTTTCAAACGCTTTGAAGCGCAGAGAAGGGAGGACTTACTTCTGTTGCAGGCGAGGTAGATTCGAAAGTAATATATTTTTTCCTACTTGCTAATAAAAATAAAAAAATATATTAGAAAAATAAAAAAAATGTACAAAATTTCCCACAGCCTCTGCAGCTCCTCTGCTCTTTGAAATGGCGGCTTCGTCACAGCAGACTACATCCCCGGTCTCTTTGTGAGGAGCACATTATTCGAAAGCCACGCCTACTAAGGAGCGAATACCAGTCTCTGATTGGCTAAATACTGCTATCACTCAGCTTGCGCTGCGTTTCTTTGCGCTCTGATTGGTCGAGTCTGCTGACGTACGTTCTAATTGTATTGCTCACCCTTAAGACGCTTCATTAATTAACTGGGCCACTAATTCAATGAAAATCACTCATTTCTTGCATATTT
Source organism: Terapon puta (assembly GCA_028564955.1). Classification (NCBI taxonomy): domain Eukaryota; kingdom Metazoa; phylum Chordata; class Actinopteri; order Centrarchiformes; family Terapontidae; genus Terapon; species Terapon puta. Next base: position 9,005,050 of record JAOXYL010000036.1, on the reverse strand, counting down.
GAGTAAAAATTTTTTTTTTTCAAATATGTGCTTTGTCTAACTGTGTACACTTGGTAAACAAGTATAATATATTCTATTTGAAATATATAAGTGGATAATGAATAATGTAATTCACCATTTAGGAAAAAAAACAACAGGGTTGATTATTTAATAACTTTCAGACACAACAACATTTTAACATGTCATGCTGTTACTTGAGTAATAAAATATATCAGAGACAAGTACAAAAAACTTTTAAAGTATCAACAGTGACACAAACACATAGGGATATTGGCGATAATCAATAAAGCTGTATTTCACACCCACTGAGGTGCCTCGAGCGAAAGATATACATATCAACAAAAAGCAAACTCTTTCTCCAAACATTTAATTCATTATTCCAACAAAGGCAGCCTCATATACAAAAATAATTGCCAAGTGCCCGTTAAACAATATTTACACCAAGAAAAGGGCAAAAAATATGAAAACAAATGGTTAAGTTCTTTTAAAGCTGCTGCGTTACTCATCAGAGGAACAAAACCGACTCCGTCACACGTCCAGGTGAGAGCCGACCCGATGCGTAAAAGTGATCCGTTTGCGTCCGTTACGCGCGGCTCAGGATGTCCGACAGCTTGTTGATGTACTCGATCGTGTACTTGAGGGTTTGGATCTTGGTCAGGGGCTGGCCTCTCTTGCTGTAGTCCGGCGGCAGGTAGTCTCGGAGTTGGTGCAGGGCCTCCGCGAGACTCCTCATCCGCATCTTCTCGCGCTCGCTGGCCTTCATGCGCCTCTTGGTGGACATCTTGGGCTTTCCCAGCCTCTGCGCCGCCGGGGTCACCCCGCGTCCCGAGAAGCCCAGCGAGAAATCCTTGACCTCCCGGTGCCCGCTGGAGAAGCACATCTCCGGCGAGGAACACATGGAGTCGATCGAGGACTCCGGTGAAGCGGACTGGAGCGAGTCCTGGTCCTCCCCGAAGGCGCCCTCGCGGCAGCTCCACTCGGAGAGGATTTTGGCTGTGACGACCTCCAGCTCCATGTTAGAAATATCCAAACGCTCCCAGACGTCTACGCAGAGAGGGGGACATGAAGGGCAGGTGACAGGCAGCTTCTGCGGGGGGGATTTTGTTAAAGCGTTTTTATACAGAAGCAGATCTCCGGAGGTTTATGGGTTCACAGCTCAGGCGCAAAAAAAAAAAAAAAAGTTCAAAGAAAACCTCAAGTGCCAAAATGCGACCTTCCCGAAGGACGTCGTTCGTTATCACGAGGGTGTGAATAAGGCGAAATAGACGGATAATGTGATGGAAAGAAAAATAATTAGATTCCTTTTGTGGGGAATGACTCTTTAAAGTCTGCACGGCGACAATTGTCAGTTTGATGCGATCTGTCTAATGAAGGAATGAGAGGATGCTTTTTCACCTGAGACCTTCACACCTCGCTGACAACTCAGGCCTGCGTGTGTCTTCAGTCTGGAGGTTGTATAGTCAGAAGATACATAAGTCAGCACTGTTTTTAACTTCTGCAGAGTGTAGCCTTACAGAGAAAACCTGTCTGTTAGTGCAATTAAATGTTCAGATTCAGTAGCAATCATTGTCCTGTCTAGAAAGGGTGTAATTAAAGTCCAGAATAACTTAACATTACTGTCCCTTAAACGTGCTTATTGTTCTGCTCACCACCTGTAGTGATTTAAAGTTTTCTCAAGAAAACTGTGCATGGCTCAATATACTTTGGGAGACTGGGAAACCAGCTTCCTTATCCTGACAAACTGTGCTCACTTTAGTAAAAAATACGATTTAAGACCCAGTCCTACTGAAGTGAGTTGTTATTTGGGCAGAGGATGCAGCTGTCACCAAGCTCCTGCCAGACCTTTCATGTCTGAAAAGGTGTGTAAGGCCTCACTCATGATCAAGGGGACCAACACTGGCGGGTTGTAAAAACCAATGGCTCAGCGTCCTCGGTGTCCCCCCCTTCAGCTGCAGCCCCTTCTCTCTCTGGCTGTGTTAAGTGACATGCAGCTTGTCAAAGCACCGGTGGGAGAAAATAAGCACATGTGGTGCTTTTAAAAAGGCATTTAATGCTGAGAACTGTGCTAATCCACAACTGGTCCCCCCTCATTTACATAAACTTTTCTTTTCAGGATCTGAGCAACAGGCAACAGTTAACTTTCCTGTAACTAAATATCCTTAAAGCTTTTCAATTCAACAACATATACTGCAACAGACATTTTATGATGCCATTTTTAATAAAGTCTTTGCTTTCAATTTCAGGCGTGAACAAAAATCTTTGACTTAAGGCCTTCTCTGGAGCTTTCAAAGCACATTTCATTTATTTAATGCTTAAAACCGTGTTTTGCACAACAGGATCACAGTGAGAGATTTTCACACAGGTTAGACTTTTACTTTTGGTATTAATTGTTTGATGCATAAAACATGCAAATAGTAAAGAAATAGCCATCACAGTTTCCTAAATGATTATTATTATCAAGAGTTGCTTATTCATTTTCTGTCTGCTGACTAATTGGCTCATTGGTAGCAAGTGGATCTATTTTTTATTGTCAAACTCCAAGCTCAAAAGTAAACATTCACATTCGGCAGAAAACAGCTGCCATGATCTTGTCCATCATCCTGTAATCGTGCTGCTCACTTCAAGAATTTCAGTCTTAGTCTCTCTGCCAGTGGTAGTGGACTCTCACTACAAAACACTGAATCAGTGCTGCTGTCTAACACAGTGACTGGTGAGTCCGGAGTCTGAGGGAGCGTGTCATCATCCACATTAGCTGACAAGACATGCCTGTGTGTGCTTTTAGTCGCTATAGGTGGCCTGTTTATCTCAGTGTCCACACTCTGCCTCTGAGGTTTTGGGTGTGTTAAGGTGACAGTGTGAGTTGTTTCCACCGATGGTTTGGTTGTTTTAGATCTAGGAGCCAGTTTCAGGGGGACGTCTGAAAGAGAGCTGCCCTTTAGCTTGCTTTTGGGCTTGTTTTTAGCTTTTCTCTGAGGTCCAAGCTGCTGGTTCTCTGCATCACTTTCCTCACCGGATGAACACACACTCATGCACACACTCTTCTTGGTGGTCTGCAGCACGTCTTTGTCCTTGGCAGCTTGACCTGGGTCAGAGTGGCACCTCTGTGCTGAGATGGACGACGATGAAACGGCTGTCTTGACAAATTTAAATCTCTGAGGAGGCTTCTGGGGGCCATTTCGTTTGTCCTTTGTCTGTCTTTGAGCTTGTACTGTACTCTTCAGTTGCTGTTTTGAACTGTGAGTTTCTGTTTCTGCCGTATTTGTTTGACACTGCTGTTTGTCAGCGAGTGGTTCTTTTTTGTTAACAGTAGGTTTTGTTAACAATTTACTGTCACTGCAGCCTTTACTGGGGATCTGTCCTATTGGTTTCGAGTTTGAGTCACAATGAGAAGCGTGTTTGAGAGGGGCTAACTCACAGTTAGGTTGTTTTGAGACCACGTCGTTGGCTATTTGGATCTGGTCTTTTGCTTTAGCTGCGTTCCTCATGAGCACCCTGTCCCTCAGAGGACACTCTGTGTAGCACAACTCCACAGCAGATTTAGAGTCTGTTTCAACGACGTCACTTGGGCTTCTCTGCTTGATGTTTTCGCCCTCGAGTTCACCGTCTGCGGTTTTGCTCGGCTTGGGCTCAGTGGTGTGGTTTGTAGCTGACGGGTGGGTTGGAGAGGATGTGAAGGACAGAGCATCCCAGTCGATATCACTCAGGTGCAGAGCGTTGATGACAGCAGAGACATTGGGTGAAGTAGTGGCTTCTGATTCTGCACAAGGCAGAGGAGTCCTGGGGCAATCACCCACACTGCTGTGGTCATCTCTGGACTTTTTATGGTTCACTGGAGTGTCCACAATCACCACTTGTGTGTTGGAGGAACTTTGAAGGGTCATCTGAGCCAAGAGGGCAGAAATACCATCAGAAGCATCACATGGCTTCTCCTTTTTACTCTTTTGCTTCTTCTCTGTAAAGAAGATAAAAGGATGTCAGAGTTTAAACATAAGTCAAATAAATAAACGGGTACAGTGATATTCAGTCATATTCACTCTTTTACTTTTTCAATCTCACTAGCTAGTTTTCCCACACATTAGGAAGTGAAGCTCTACAGGAGCTATGACAAGGTTGGGGGTGTTGAGGGGCGCAAAGTACAACTTGCATAAAGTGGCAGCAAGGGCTGCGAGACAGACACCTCTTGGCTGCATCAAAGCTTTCAGTGTGAACCAGTTGAGCTGCCAAACTCTACATTTTCAGGTGTCAGAGCTGCTGTAATAGACAGCCCTGAAAACAAGTCAGACCTCCAAGTGCCTTTGATCAGGACGCCCTTGTCAGCTTAGTGTGGGAAGTCTTGAAGCTTGTCAAGTCTGTGGGGGGGCTCCCGTTTTTTTGTGGAAAAATGAAGCTACATTTTATATCAAACACTGACAATTTGACAAAAATATTGACAGGAAGGTAACTGACATAATATTCCATGTTTATGGACTGATATGCGTTTCTTACTCTTGGTCTTGTTTTCTTCAGCCAGAGCTTTGTCTCTCAGGTAGCTCTCCACCACCTCTGGATAGGCCACACGGAAGAGAGCCTCCTCCTCTACTGTCCTCACCTCATGCTGATCCTCTGCAGGCTGATCCTCAGGAAACACGTAATGTTCTGTTAAAAAAAAAAAGAAAAAGAAAAGGAAAGGAAAGAAAATGTCAAGGTCAGGTCCAAAATAAATTCTCATCTGCCACAACTCTCACCAGTGTTAAACCAAAATTTCCACTTGTGGTGTGCCACCAGCACCAGCATTTTGAGGAAATGGAACTGCAGCTCTATCATCCTTTATTCTGTCCATTATATTAAAAGTTTCACTTTAAACGGAAAAAAGAAAATAAAAAAGTGATTTAAAAAAAATGTACAAAATCTTATTAATATTTTGTTTACGATGATGTTAGAAAAATTTGCAAACTCACATTTGAGAGGCTGAAACAATCACATTTTTGGCACCTCTGGTGTAATGTGCCTTAGTAATTCATTATAATCTAAATATATCTCAAATTAAACTAAACTTTCCAATTCAACAATATTTGCATGTTTGGACCGAAGACAGGATGATCAGGGACCTTTCACCAGGGGACTACAGTTTACAGTGGAACTATGTTTTCATTACAAAAAAAAAAAAATCATGCATTCATTGTTAATTGAAACAATGATACAATTCCTATATTTGGAATATTCTGAAATTTATTGTATTTATAAATCCTATCAATAACATAATATTTTAGCTATATACAAATACTGCATATAAGATCGCAAACAAGGAGCCATAATCTGAATTAGTTGATTGAGACTTTCTCAGGCTGGTCATATTGGGCGGGCTTGTTAGTGAGCCGGACTTTAAAATGACAGATTTCCCATCCTGGGGAGGAAGCCAGTTTAGCACCTAGTGGCTGTTGTGACTGATCTATCACCTCTGAAGCTCACCTCACAGCCAGTCACTAACAGACAACCCGGTGACGAGCATCCCGCAAACCAACCTCCTCTCTACGCAGCAGTCATGTCACTCAACAGCAGAGGATGTTTTCTTAAATATCACTTTTTATTCTGATTTCCTGAAAAAAGACAACTGCAGGAAACAAACTGATGACATCACTGCAAACCGCATCTGTTATTTAAACTGACCTGGTGTCCTCCAGATGACTTCGAAGCAAGCAACGCCATTCCTCACTCTTGGTTTCAATATTCTTTAGAGGAAAAAAGGTTCATTCATTAAGCATGGACTGAAATAATGTTTTAGTACAACAATGTTTCTAAAATTAAAAGACATTTTGTAATTGTTGAAAATTGGACTTGTAGGACTACCTGAGAGGCTTGACTTGGGAGGACATTTCCTTTCGATATTTTCTGTTCATCAGCTCTGCATAAGTCATCAACACGAGAACTTTTTCGCTTGTGTAGTGCTTTACCCACTCCATTTTGTCTTGGGCAAATTTCTGGAAAACACACATTTTTACATGCAACCCTAGAAGAGATAACTGACTGAACAAGCACTTCAAATAAATCCATTACCTGCATCAACAGTAAATTTGGCTGTCTCCTCCTGAAATGTGACACAGGTTTGTCCTTGGAAATGAGGAACTCATTGATGATCTGCCAAACGTAGTTTCACAATTAAAACTCACATACTGTAATTTATTAGTTATGAAACAAAGCACAGATAAAAATAGCTCTACCTCTGTAAAGGGGAACTGTTGGTTTGCCAGTGTTTTCCTAAGAAACAGAAATGAAACACTCCAGTGAAAAACTGACTAGAATATACAACTTAAAAATCACTAGTTTGCAAAGTCTGACTAAAAATGCTTTAATGAATAGGCAATTGTTTTACATCAAACTAATTAATTAATAAACGAATCGCTTTAGTACTTAGATGGTATTACATTAGCATTATAATGATGACAATGATTGAAAGACTTACTATAATTTTACTAGTCTTTATTTTCTTTTTAATAATATGTTGCCTTTATACTTGCCTTTATACTTTTGCTTTAAATGCTTTTAGATCTATATTTTGTTTCCTAATTTTTCTAATAAATTAAGCTACTGTTTATTTACAGAAAGGCATATACTTTCTAATGTTTGCCTCAAAAGATGAGGCCTGGCGACTCTGTTCGTAGTAGTGCCAATCGCAGGGACACTGGTAGTCAAAGTCCTGTGGTTGACAGAAATGTTTACTGTCGCAGAACACACAGCCACCACGTTCATGTGCCTTCGCTGAGCCTGGAAAAGGGAGGAGATGAGTCAATATAAAAGTGACAAAACAGGAGAAGTAGGTAAAAAGGGAAAGACAAAAAACAACAACACACCTTTAAAACTCAACACAATACAACTTGAGACCCACCTATCACATACGTGTACATTTTAACATGACAGCTTAAATTGCTTAAAATTAGCCATGTGTGAGGCGTGTCCTGTCAAAGACGCCCCCCCTTTTGCTTTTCACCTCTTATCAGGGTCAAGGGTCAGAGTTCAAAGCAGGTCACCACTTACCAGGATGTCGACAAACATTGCAGTGAGCAACCTTCTTCACAACTTCCTTAGACGAGCCTGCGTTCTCCCCCTTCCACTGGATGAACCTGAGGTGATCAGAGAAAGGTTACAAACACAACACTGATCGCACTCTTGCGTGAAATGTGGAAGAAGAATGCTCAGCTGTGATTTTTTTAAAAATGGTGTAATAGTGTGTTTCCTACCTCTGCAGGAGTGTTTGTCCTTTCAGCATTTGGACAAGCCTCAAAGCGTGCTCCTTACCAACACCTTGTATGCCCTAATGGGAGAACAACAAAGCACAGTTATCGTAAGTCATTCATGTGGCTGACTCTGGTGTTACAAATTTCAGATTTAAATGAGTTTCCCCCACTTTAGGAATATAATCACAGCCGAGGAAGACGGCCAGACCGACGAGATTCTCCCTGGAGAGGTTTAACTCTGTTTGCACCCTGGAGGTCCTGTAACAGTCCACCTGCGGGTCCTGGAGGGGGCAAGAAAAGTGTCAAAATGCAGGATTAGATCTTGCAGTCACAGCTTCAGAAGAACAATAAACAGCAGGTAATTTAAAAAAATGATTAATGTTCAAGTCCATGATCCTAAATAAATGTTAAATACCCATCACAAGTTACCACAACATACAATTTTCCTACTTGGTTTTGATGAATCAGCCGTCAGTTTGTTAATTAACAACTGATTTTGCATTTGGGTTCCACTTTCTCCTGTTTTTTTTTTAAACACTGGATATTTCAGATGAGCTCCTGCAGGCATTTACTTTACTGTTCATGTTGAAGCTCCTGTAGATGGTGCGGGCTCCATACAAAAAGGCGTCGCCGTCGTTGGTGATGCAGCCGTCCACCAAACCCTGTGAGTCCAGGTAGGCGCACATGGCCTCCGCCTCCCCGGCCGCTGTCACCCACGGCACACCGAGATAGTCCAACATCTCAGCACACTGCCAGACAGGGGCAAGAGGGGGGCGAGAGGGGGGCAAAAGAGGGGCAAGAGTGCTCAACATGAGTTTGTTTTGACTACATGACTGTGATGAGAGAGTGCAGGAGACAGGAGGACCAACCTCTCTGAGTACAGCTTTAAAGCGCCCTCTGCTGGTACTAGATGAAGCTTTGGGGCCAGAAGCCTTTTTGAATCCTCCGTATCTCGTTTCTGTCCTCTTGCTCATGGTTTCTGCTTTGAGTTTGGGCGCTTCTCCCTCCATCACGAACACCAGCTTCACCCCCATGAGCGTGAGGGACGACACCCTGAAAAACAAATTCCTGGACGCAACAGAGGGCGAGAGAGAGAGAGGGGAGTGCGAATGAATGTTAAGGACGGGAGCTAACAGTGCTATTGTAGATGTGAAAATGTGACATGTACCTCAGGTGGGGCTTGGTGACCCTCCCCGCCATCGCCTGGACGTGCTGGGCCTCACACACCCATAAGCTCAGGTCGACTGCCAGCGTCTTTCCGCTCAAGCTGTAGAGCGGCACCGACTCACGAACCGGCTCCACGATAGACCACAAATCGTGAACGCCCATAACTGCGACACGACTGGGTTTGATATGTTTTAACAGGAGGGAACGAGTAGAAAGACGTCTAAAACGAAGAACACAGCACCGGACAATGAGCAGGAGGTTTTCAAATTTGTGGCGCCGCTGGGCCGCGTTCCAATTCGTTCAACCTCTCCGTACTGCGATCCCTTGTTCTAGCATTAACTCTGACAACGGTATAAATTAAGTGATTCAGACATTCAAACCTAAGATAAACTACGACAATACTCTTTATATGGTAAATTTAGCACTTATTTTTTCAGCAAATAGGACTGCAAAACACAAAGGTGGAAAGAAAGGTAATTCGATCAAGAAGTCGTTCGAGGCCTGACGTTGTAAGGCGAACGTCACATTAACGCGCCTCCGTGTTCTTGTTGCCATGGATACGACGCTCTTGCGCTCAGGCTGAGGGCTTTTATTTTGCTGTTTTGTTTTTCTTTTCAGCCATGGAATCAAAAATCCACCTAGAAATTGTGGGGTTATTTAAAGACAGTAAATTCCATGTTGCCAAAAGTATAGCCGAGGTATACAGTTAATTAGTTTTTGGTTTCTGAGGTTTACATAATCGGTATGTTTTTTTTCACTTGAACTGTGCTCAACAGGGACTAAAGCAGAAGTTTCCTGAGGCCTTCCTGGATCCAAAGATTCAGCCCCTACTCGAATTTGACTGGCACACTTATCTGTGCAACAAAAGACGGGTAGGTCGCCTGATTTTAGTTCAAATTATTGATAAAACATCTGATGAAAAAATGAGGTGGTGGAAGTGAGAAGACTTGTGAAAAGTAAAGTAAGTAAGCAGATCTACTCAAATATAGGATTTAATTATAATTTTCATGTACTTGTCCTTGCGTATTTCCATTTGAAACTACCTTATATTTCTACTCCTATATGTTTAAGAGAGAAATACTCTACTTCCTACTTTAGGACTAGTTATTCATATCATTATAATACTACTACTACTACTGATAATAATAATAATAATAATAATAATAATAATAATAATAATAATAACCATGCATTAAACAGAACATTTAAAACTTGCATACTGTTGGGCAGTATGTTTTATAAATGATCAAGTATTTTGCATATGTAATCTTTATCTGCTACTTAAAATGATTGATACTGGGTTCACTTATGATGTTTACATTCTGACAGGTTCACTGTCTTGTTTTATTTATACAGTGTGACAAATTTTATGTGTTTGATAGAAAGCAAATTACATATGTGTATAAAATGAGTTAACGGATAAAAAGGTTTAAAAAATAAAACTAATTTTAATTGGGAAAGTCATCTGTGATTAAAGCTCTCAAATAATCTCATACTTGTTATTTTCCACCATTGCTCTACATTGATGACCTCATTTGAAATGATTGATGATTATGCTACTGTAAATAATGGAGGTGAATGTATAAACTGCAGCAGCTTGCCCCACTATGTCTACAGCTAAACACACCCACACAACACAGTCCTGCTGTAGTTTGACGTTATTTGGTTATTCTGAAATGCTGAATCACGTTTTGTTTTTCAACACTTGTGATTCAAGGAGCTGCGTGGTGAAACGTGGCAGTACTCCAGCAGCCTGATGTGCTTTCTCAACGGCCTCCTCCTTGGCGATGAGAAGGATCTCGCCAGCTGGGCCAAGAATCAGTGGAGTTTCAGTTTCACTCGGCCTCAGGCCTTCTATATGGCTCTCACTGAAGACTACTACACCAAACACCTCCAGAAAACTGGGGCAAGTCAACACTATCGCTTAAATAAATATAGGTCAAATATATAGGTGAAAAATATGAGTTTATTTTCTGTTTGTTTTTTAGGAATTTAGTCTTTCTCGACTCTCTGTAATTCTATAAATTGTATTTTTTACATTTCTTTTACCCTGAAGCATTTATATAAAAACATGCATGTGTCTGTCCTTTATTATAGCATCGGTTTGTCTTCATGGAAATTGAGATAGCAGGAGAAACAGTGGGAAGGTTATTGTTTGAGGTGAGGCACATAACGTCTGTGTTTTCTTAAGCTTCTTAACTATTTGCTAACATCCTTTATGGTCGAATTTGTGGTCGAAAACTGCTGATAGGATACGAGAAACTGTATGGTGATTATGGAGCTGCAGCACATTAACGGTTCACATTGTTCTCCCTCTCCTCAGCTGTTCTCAGATGTTTGTCCAAAAACGTCAAAGAACTTCGAGGCGCTGTGCACGGGAGAGCGAGGCCTCTCTCAGAGCGGTTTCCCACTTTGCTTCAAGGGCTCTGTGTTTCATCGTGTAGTGCCCAATGGCTGGGTGCAAGGTGGAGGTATTGTCCTCAGAAGTTCTACAAATATATGAATTAAATGGGGATTCATTAGGATTGTGGTTGTAATGGATTTAAATATTATTGTTTCTGGATCTTCAAGGCTGCATTACAGCTGAGTGATGTCCTTTATGTACAGGAAGTGAAATAAGCATCTAACTTCTGACCTACATTACTCATAATTTTTGTTTAGATTATGATTAGATTTAGGTTACAAAACACTGTGAGAACTGAGGAAACTGATAAAAAATATATATATCATGAAATGATGTTTTTTGTTGAATCACTGTGGTCTGGAGTCACTGTTGTAACCGTATCTTTTAATTTTGCAGATATCACCCCAGAAAGGAAAGGAAACGGAGGGGAGTCAATCTATGGGCCTACTTTTGAAGGTGAGAAACAGATAGACGAGCAAAGACATCGAGAATACGACGATGAGCATTTACATATGTTCTTTCTCTGTTAGATGAGAGCTTTGCTGTGTCCCACACTAAACGGGGCACTCTAGGGATGTGCAATAAGGGTCCACATAGCAATGGATCCCAGTTCTACATCACCCTGCAGCCCACACCCTGGATGGACAGGACCTACGTCGCCTTTGGGTATGTATCACCGATTTCACTTGACTAACACCTGTTTAACTTCCCAATTCTGCATAATTCCAGAACTCTCACACAGTTTTGCTGAAGCTGAATGTGTTTATTTTTCTGCTCTAGTCAAGTGGTTGAAGGTGTCGACGTCCTCAGGAGATTAGAAGAAGCTCCAACTTGCAATGAAAGACCAAAGTATGACTGTAAAGTGAAAGATTGTGGAGTGTTTAAGTTTTAGCTTACTACTACCTATTCATTAGTTACTTGTGCCTTTTTTATTTTTTTTAATGCTTCTTATGTAGTTAACATGTAATGTATGACTTACATTCACATACATTCAAATGCAGAGAAGATTTTTTTTGTCTACCAAATGTATTTATTTGGCATTCTGTTGGAACTGTGCACTCGTAAAATAAATTTTGTGTCTTTGTTAACAAGCATTTCATCACTCTTTAGGGGTTGACACAGCAACAAATATGTGTGAGAGAGATAATATTAGAGAAAAATTTATATTATATAAAAATGTAACAAAATTGGGCCATTTGTGGAGCCAGTTGTTTCTGAAGTCACATTGTAATGACCCTTTGATCTCGCTTAATTACCATTTTGCATCACGTAATCTATTTAGAATGAACAAATATGGGAAAATTCAGAAGTTGAGAGGGAGAATAAGAAGCCCCTGACAATGCTTGATGGAAACAGGAAATAAATGGATCAACCTATCACTGAAAACATGGTTAAACATTATCACCAGAAACAAC
>JAOXYL010000036.1:8971266-8986369 GCA_028564955.1 Terapon puta | reverse complement strand
AAAAAAAAACAAAACTCCAATCTGTCAGTGGTTGCATGTAAATAGATACCTTTATTTTTGATAGCCTGACAATTCGTCCTTACTTTTACTAGTTACTTTCTTTTAAGCAGACTGTAGATTATCGACGGGAAGACACGTGAACTTCTGGATAAAATGCTGATGTGGTGAAGATTTGTGCAAAACAGGTTTCAGAAATGCCCAGCTTAAAAAAAAAATCAAGGGCTCTGATGAGGGAAGCAGGATGGAAGGAACGGCATCCTCCCAAGTGCAGGATGTGGGCGCATGTGAGCAACTGCTCCGACCTTCCTGTGGAGGAGATAAGAAAAGAGAATTGCCTCCCTGCATTATCATGTTGATTAACTGTTCGTATGCACAGAGAAAAGTGAGAGGCTGACTGTCGGATGCAGCTATGTGAACATGCTTTTTAAAATCCAGACTGTAGGCCGTTGTGTTTCGGACACTCCTGTGATTATCTGGTTTCTTCTTGCTGCTAATGATGGTGTATCTGCTGCCCAGTCGGCTCAAAATAACTCAGGATTGAACTTCAATGGAGTTCTTTTGCTCTCGCTAACATAAGACACTGAAATCTACTTTAACCGCTTAAGGAAATGTGATTATATTTATTATATTCATAGAAAGCACGAGCCGGTCATTTAATTCATGGTACCTTTTTGTCTTTTTCAGTATCTGTTGGCTGTTTCAACATGAGTTCGATGGCAGTGAATGAAACCTGCAACAACGTCAGCTGCTCAGGTGAGTCTAACAGTATAGTCGTGAAATTAACATTTCATATTAACATGGTCTCTTAGGCCCAAGGAGAATCTGCAGACTCTATAATTCTTTACGAAGAAACACTTTTTTATGTTTCTTCAAAACCCTCTGCAGATTCTGTTTGGGATTAGCGGTGCTCTACGTAATGTGTCAGTTAACGGTCACCTCTGTGGGTCTGTGTCTCATCTGTTGTCCATGTGTTTGTCCAAAAGACGTGGCTAGGTAGCTAACATTATTTTCACTGAGAGAGGGTTGTTAACCTTGCTGTTTGGGTGGTGTCTCTCGCTTTTCCTCTTTCACCCTGTCCTGGTGTTGGCTCCCTGTCCGTTCACAGTTGCCACCACGCCTTCCCCTCCCACTACAGCCCATACCCCTGTTGTCACCACCGCCACTAACGGCAGCGTCACCACAGGTAACCAGTCCTGAAAATCCTCTGCTACTCCCTGCTATAGTCTGTGTTGTCCAGAATATGAGGTGGTTTATAGTTTTATTCATATTTCTTAAAGTTGTAATCCTTAAGAATTCCATGAAATTGAACCCTTTTTGCTGCAATGTATCATCTGTTTTTTTTTAGCGGTGATTACTTGTGTAATAACGTAGTAGTTGTTATTGTTAGGGAGCGAATCCAGCGTCCCCCTGCTGGTTTCAAATTACCTCCACATGCACAAGGGATTCACAGGAAACGATGTAATGCAGCTTAATGTTTTAATTTCATCTCACTGATAACGGCCTCTTTTCACATCTTATCAGAGCTGTATTAGGTTAGAGCTAACTACAAACCTCAGCTGGCAAAACACAGCACATAAAGCAGTGACAAGAAATGCAACATTTTTGCCCCCACGGTTGTTTTGTTTTTTTTTTTATCAGTGGATCATTTGTTTATTTGGCTGCTCTATACAAAATACATCAGTATTTGTGTTTTTGATAAAGCAGCTGCTGATACCATGAACAATCTCAGGTGTCTGCAAATCAACCATGAATTCTTAAGGATTACACCTTTAATGTTGGCTTAAAATCAAATGGTGAAAGGCTAATGGGCATTTTCTCACTGTGACCCCAAAACAGACAATACAACCATTATTTCCACTGTTACTCCCACTCACAGTGGTAACACCTCCACTTCTGCGGCTCCGATCTCTACTACAAGTAAGTCTCATGTTGTGATGAAGTTTTTAAATGTAGATAAACAAGAGTAACTCCCAATATCTCCATTTTGATTTTTCGCCTGTTTTTTTAACACAGCTGGAACCAGCTCAAGCACCACACCACTTACCCCCTCTCCTGAGCCTCACAAGAACACCTTTGACGCTGCAAGCTTCATCGGTGGCATAGTGCTGGTCCTGGGCCTGCAGGCAGTGATCTTCTTCCTCTACAAATTCTGCAAGTCCAAGGACCGCAACTACCACACCCTTTGAGGCAGCCGCACTTTTGGATCCACGCAACTCGACCTTTCCCCAACCAACAAGAACCTTCCAGAGAAGAACACCCCACCCCCTCTCCACATGCACTCATCACAACGCACTCAAACAGTGTTTTCAAGCAGTTTTTTCTAGATCTTTGATGTTTGTGCCACTCGTGGTTTAGGCCTGCATTTGTGCTGCCGTCGTAGTCTGTAGTGAGGCGCCCACATCGCACTAACTTGTACAACCTCACAAGCCTTGAGCATATGGAGAACAACATCCAGTGTCTACTCCCACCTCCTGCCATTAGTCACTCTGCGAAGACCGTTTTCCAGCAAATCAAGGGGGGGTGGGGGATTGCGTTATTGACAGCCTCTCTCCTCATGATCCCTCAATTAAACACACCACAAAACAGTTGAAGAATTACTCACGTGTACAAAGTAGCTTTCCTGTTGAAGCTTGGAAGTAGTGCAGGTGCGAGCTGGTAGCTTTTTTTTTTAATGTCTTTTTTTTTTTTTTGGTCTTGTTTTGGAAACACTGTTTGAGTTCACAACTATTCTTAAACGTGACGACTGCGATGATTTAGTATTGCTTTTAGCCTGTTGAAACGTGGGCAGTTTCCTCCTCTCCCATTCAGCTGTCTCATGTATTTGTGCTCACAGACGATGTAAAAGAGGTAGGGTTAATTACAGTTGGAGGGAATAAAAGCAACACCCAATCATCTGGAAAAAAACTGGCATTTAGGAGAGCTGTCTATTTTGTTCTCGTTCACCCAATACTAGTTGTTAAAAAAAAAAAGACAACTGCCAGTAGAGCAGCTCAATGCAATAAACCACATAACAGGTTAATCTCCCTTCCTTCAACGTCCCAAATGTTCATTCTGGTCTTTGCCGACATCAAAACCCACCTACTGGGGTGGCTGACGTTGAGCTGGCCCTTCGGCCCCGCTTGTGTGGAGGAGTCAAAAAAATGGCTATTGGGTCGAAAAGAAAGATTGTAGAATATTTCAGAAATATGAATAATTAATTTGTTTCAATAATGTATGGTAAAAAGAATGAGGAGATGGCATGCACCTTCTTGATGTGGACAGTGATAGCAGTGAAGTGCCTTTAATGTCCAGAATGACTTAAAGAGAGAAATTGAAGAGGAGGAGTGTTTTCTTCCTCGTAGAGGCCTGAATGATTTATCATTTATGTTTCTAAGAAAGAAACCGTATCGCAGTGCTGATATTCGTGAGAGTGGTAGTATCCCAGCTGGACTGAAGAGCTTGTTATTGTTGAAGAATACAGTAGATCAGTGTCACTCAAAGGCCTTGGTCAGTCAATATTGAAGTTTTTCCCCCCCCTCTAAGTAGAAGACTGCGTTCAGTGCATGAAACCTGCCGTCTTCTCACTGGTGATCTTGTGTAAATGAATCATTTAAAAAGGTACTCCCATTTTTTATAGCACCCAGTGCCGCCCAGATTTCCTCCCATGTCACTCTTTATGTTTCAGAATTCATTTGTAAATTGTGTTTAATTTTCAAACGTAAACGATGAGCTGGCAGGAAGTTGTGGATCGGCTATGAGGTGCTATAAATCTGGAGTATCGTTCGTGTTTTTTTGGGTGGGGGGGGGCTTAATTTAAACACATGAGCAATGTGCATTGATGTGAACGTGGACAGTTTGAGGGCTGGTTTGGTTAAATGAGCGTTGCACCTCTGATCTCAGACTTTTGCCGTGTAAATGAGAAGATTGTGAATGAAGCGGCCATGTTTGAGCTCAAGTTCTCTAATTAGCTTGCTGCTAACTGTGTGATTTTTTTTTTTTTTTCTTTTTTGTCCCTCCTGTATATAGCCATATCCTGTTTCTGTTTATCTTCTAGGTTTCAACTTGAGGAAAGGCTAAATGAAGGAGTGTTTATCAGTACATTTTGCTCGTAGCAGCTTGTCAGTGTCAAGAATGTTTTGTTTAATGCCTCTTTTTTTTTTCTTAATTGCATGCTGGATGCTCGGAGTTGTGATTGTTTTCCCCCCCTCCCTTTACGTATGCTCTTAAGGATTTATACTCACTTAAAAACCACTTTTTTCCAATTTACTGCGATCAGCCCATATGTTAGTTGAAAGAATGCCTTGAAACAGTGTGCATTAAGCCAAAGTCCTCAGTTTTGGCATGGAAATTGAGCATTGCACTGACAAGCTTTGTTTGTAAGTTTTTGTCTTTTTAAATGTTTTCATGGTTCAGCCAAAAAACATTAAAAAAAAATCTGATGCTTGTATAGATACTCTTAAATATTAACTAGATAATGAATGAATAATTATCTTTTTTTTGTATGACCACAAACAGTTAGAGATTCATGAGTGCAAATGTTTCTTTTTGTTGGCTTGAGGACTACATGTTTTCTGCTGCTTACAATTAACACGCCTTTTAACCTGATCACCTGGTGGCATTAGGCTACAGCCCAAAGACCCAACGATATGACAAGTTCTGCTTTAACTGCACCAATTTGTTCATTCTCTGCATGCGGAGAGCCTTTCGCCCCAAATTTAGAGAAATATTTGAGTTTTGTCCACAGCTGCTGTGCGGCGTGCTGTGTAACCACTGGATCCAGTCACTCTTGACTCTCTCTGTGTTTTCGACACGGTAGCTGCATTCCTTAAGAACGCAGCATCACATGTTGGCATCGCGGTGTGTCAAAACACCTCTGGTATCTACGGATACCAATAGATGTCCATTGTGTTGCCTCTCTGCAGCTTCCCGTACAAGTTACTTACTCAGTCTGTGCACCTCTTAAGGAAAAGTGCCTTATTCAGTTGATATTCATATATATAGTTGTAGTTTGTAAAATGATATGCCACACCTATTAAATATCAATGGGACTCAGCACTTTCAGACCCCTGTGAAGGTTTTCTGTGTTGTATTCTGCTTAAATGTCTGTTTTTCATCCACAGCCTTAAGTGCTTGATCAAACCCACAGAGCATTTTCTGTTGACAAGCTGTCCGGGCAATTACTAGGCTGCTTTTGTTTCTGAAAAGTTTTGTTTGTTGGCTGTATCTTGTACTTAGTGGCTGGGATTTGAGCAGCATTTAAAGCGGCCACATTTTGACCAATCACACAATATGAAATGGGTGTTTCAAATGCTGCTGAAATGTCAGTAACAAGCTTGTGAGTGGAAAGGTTTTCAACTAGATGAAGCCTGGTTGCGGCCCGGACAACTTCTCACCAGCACGTATTGAAATCACTCGGTAATGTTGTGACCACAGCCACAGACCTCTAGTGTTCTTCACTGCAACATTTCGTTCACAATGCAGTCACGCGGTGACCTGAAGTTCACTTTGGTTGTAATTCTTAATTGTTGCACTCAATGGCTCGTTTTTATTTCTTCTGTCCAATCTGAATTTGCTTGGTCATGGAGGGCTCTCCTATCAGTTTTCAGCCTTGCAGTGTTCAATTTCAAGAGCGATGAGTAAAAAGCTTTTTGATTCCCTCCTTTTGCCCTGTGGCTTTATTGCTGTGTGCACACACTGAAGTGCCATGGATTTTGCCTTTTTCTGTTCAAGGCCATTGGTCTTGTAGGTACGATTTTTTTTTTTTGCCTTTGCTCCCACACTCACAGCCATATGTAGACACTTTCAGGTACCACAATGCGTCCTGAAATGTTTTCTGCTAATTTTCTGCCCCCTCTCTCCCTTTTTCTTTCTTCCTCTCAACCCTTTTTATTTTGTGCCTTGTTTTTCTAGTGTTGCCTTTAGTTTCACAATGTAAAACCAATAAAGTTTGAATATTGTTAAACAAATCAGTGTATTTACCTTCATTTGATAGCCACGTCAACTTTCTTGGAGCTGGTCATTTACATGACAAATCACAAGTGGGACGACAGTACCCAGCCAGGTCTCCCTGTAAGGCTCAATCGCCATGGTTACAATTGAACGGGTAGTTGCCTGGACAACAAAAGGTATCAAGTTCAGGCTTTGCTTTGTCTTGCCCTGTGTGCGCAGCTAATGCAAGGTCAACAAGCTCTTCTCTCTCTGAAGAGGAAAATAAGTATTCAAATGTTTTACTTAAAAAGTAGTGATACCATAGTGTGAAATAGTTTTTTAAAAAGTTCTGCATTCAAATTTTTATTTAAATGAAAGTATAAAAATATAGGAAATAAAATATACTTTAAACAAAATGACTGATTATGCATCAAATGGCCCATTTTAGAATTTATATTATTACATTATAAGTAATGACGCTGTCATTTGTTCATCACTTGAAGGTTTGGTAAATGTCTGAGTTTATCCACCAGTCAATAAGTCAATCAATAGACTGATCCTCAAAGTAACTAAATTTATCAGATAAAAGTATTAAGTTGAGTATAGAGTAGCAGAAAATATTCAAGCAAAGTACAAGTACCTTCAAATTAGTTAGTTTCCACCACTGTTAACAGCAAAGCAGTGCTGTATAAATCATTTAATCAAATCTATTTATAGTATCTTGCAGTATGTAGGCATTTGGGTATCACCTTTGAACTCTAGAATAAATCTTAATATTAGACGCTGGAAGAAGTTTCATATTTACGTACATGTGTAAATGTGTAGTAGTATGGTATCTCATGTCTCATCTAACTCTCAGCAAGTAACAGAGCAAGTGTATTTTTTCTCAAACTAATAGGGTACGTAACTGGTTGAGAGCTGACTCCTCTGTAAGTATCCCTGGAGTGTATCTGGAACAGCACCAATATAATTTGCAGGCATAATCAGATTCTTATTGACATACATTTTTGATTTTGCACATGCAGGATCCTCCCCACCCCATTAACACCCTCCATCTCCTAGAATAATAGTTCCCCTTCTTGGGTTCAGACTCGAGATAAATCTGAGGGTTCACCAGATAATTGAAAAAATAGATTTGTTACACATAATTGTTTCATCTCCTCTGGCCTCTGAAAATCCCTCATATGAAACAGCATTAGAGGGAACTGCAGCAAAATTCATGCCTGCAGGGCCACAACCTGTGACTAGGGGTCACAAGTGAACATTTTAAAGGGTAACATGCCCTGAAGGTTTGTAGAAATTGTAGAAATTAGTTTTTCCTACTCACCTAACACATGTTTGAAAAGGAAACAGGTACAAAGTTTTAACACCGTCACTGACTGTCATATACTTTCCAAAAGAAACCACATCTCAATTCAAAACAACCTGCTTGTTCCTCCCCCCCTGATAGGACACTTGTGTGCTGTGTCCGAGGTCAAGGCAAGGTCCTACTTATGTAGCAAAAACTGTTCGCTCCGAAGGAAATGTCGAAATGTCGACTGTGCGTGCGTTGTGTATGTGCACACGCTAAAGTATCACGGTCCGCACACTTGACTACATTCTTGGACGAGCCGTGCGCGTACGAAATGTGTTGTGCTGAACAGACTGTTATTCTTCCAGTGGCCCCGAGTCCCCGGCTGCCACGCTTTCCCAGAACTAAAAGAATTACAGGAGGGAAGGTTTTTTTGGACAACCACATGTCCCACAATGTCTCTCTCTCTCTCTCTCTTATGCGTCCATTAAAAACAATCTGTAACCCTGAACTTAGTATGTTTGCATGAAGTAACCAGTTTTATTCAGTCACTAAAGACATTACTTTTCCTCCACAGGAACGTGACTGCAGGCAAATAAACACCTTCTAGTTGTTTGTACACTCCACTGCAGACGAATCTTCCAGAGATGATGGACTCGTAGCTGTTTATAGGCAATCCTTTCGCACACCCACAAGAAAATGCCTCTTATGTACCCAGCCCTCCTACATACACTCCTCTCTGAACACACAACTGCTATTCAACGGCAGACAAAAAGGACGGGTGCGCAGTCACAAGGTATAAGAGCTGCAGGGTCAGGAGAGTGGATGGAGATGCCGTATGTGAGCATGGAGGGGCCTCGGCTTGCCTAACCAGATTCTGTAATCTAATATGGGAGCGCTGAGAGACAATGCATTACGTTTAGTCTCTCTCTGACACACCAGCTCTCTCCATTTAACCATGCAGTGAACTCAGTCATGCCAAGAATACCAGGACCAAGCAATTTTAGTTAGATAATTAGCTGAAAAGCCTGGATAGAGAGAGCAATAGTAACGTCATCAGCTGTTTTTTTTCTCCCATGACCCAGAACATTGGATAAGACACTTTTATTTTTTTATTTCAGCTGGAGGTTTGAGGAGTGACTCATGTCAAAGGTGCAAGTTGCTCATCAAAAATGTGACCTGATGAGACAATAAAAACGTTGACCGAGGCCTGATAACAAGGTGACAATGCAGGAATGTTGGGAGGCAGCGTCACGTATCCGATGCCGCCGTATATATAAAACTTTTTTAAAAGTGACACGATTTAAGAAAATGTAAGTCTCAGCCATGCCAGAAATGTGTCACATCATCTGACCAGACTGCAATTCAGATGAGTAACAGCCATAATTTATTTAAGTGAATTGAGCCATTTTAGTTGAGCAAAATCCTTGGCCTCAAAAAAAAGAAAAAAAAACGGTCCTCCCACTTTACGATAAAAACCACATCCGTTCGACCTGCGGTCTCAGCTACATTTATTCAGCTGTCCAGCCAGCAGCTGCATCAGAGTCCTCAAAGCATTTGGTCCATCTCTATTATAGGCTTTTCAAGACAGTAGGAGCTTGCTGCTTCTAGCCTTACCATATAAAGTTATGTCTTATTATAATTCATGCAACTGCACAGTGTGCCACAAGTAAAAAGCTGAGCACTGCCACCTAGTGGTTCTCTATATGTTCAAAAAATCCAAATAGTGTAGAATTGGGAGAAACTACGCTGGCAAAGGTTAAATGTGGACAAAAATTGTATTTAGAATTTAGAGACAAAATGAGCTTTATTAAAATTTTAAAAATAGATTAGTCCAGCTGCATTTGACATGAGATATAAAAGATAATAGTTCATAAACTACACACTCTGTACCTATGGAGGATCCTGTACGTGCAAGACTTCATTAAAGACAATCATCTGTTGTTTAACAGGTTTGATGAGTTATACATTATAAAGTCCTGTGTAAAACACAAAAAACACTTTATTTCCTGCTTTTATTTGTTACCAAAAGTCCCAGCTGTAACATCAAAGCCAGTACACAGAAACTTCATGTTTCCCAGGAAAGGTCGTCTTGTTTTAGGCTGTTTCTGAATTTCTGCGTCTCCTTGAGAAGCTGCAGGTTGTTGTGAGGGGTCCCACCTTTCTTTGCTCTCTGCTTTGCCTTAACAGGAGAAGGAGAGGGTGGTTTGATCCCACTCAGCTTTTTAGCTGTTCGTTCCTCATCGCTTGGTTGGCTCTGTGTCAATTTATGAGCCTGTGCAGGAGCCGAAGTACAAAAACATTAGAAACATTGCATTTAGTGATGGAGATTAGCTGACATAAACAGATGCTGGATTGCCTGGACTGTAATAAGTGATGGTTCACACATACTGTCTGCTGGTGTTTGCGGAGCTTCGTGATCTGAGCTCCCTTCTCCTCCATCCTGGTGACCAGCTTCTCCAGTTCTTTCTGCAGGTCTTGCCTCTGCTCGCGTTGTGTGGTTGCATCTATTTGACTGACCAACTCCTGATGCTCACTGCCAAAAAAAAAAAAAAAGTTAGGTTACTAAATGTACTAAATGTGTGAAAGTAAGTAAAATAAGCTTACTCACAAACTCATCTGTCCTAGCTCATCCTGCAGAGCCAAGAGCAGGTCAGACAATGAGCATCGGTCAGCCTCCTTGTCAGGCTCGTGTGAAGCGGTAAAAGGTGGAGAAAAATCCTTCTGGAGGCTTTTCTTGGCTCCACAACCAGACTTATGCAGAGCGCTCACTCGTTCACACAGTTTAGGTTGATGGTGCTTCATCATGTGAAGTATACTTTGTATGTTGGCATGGACTGAATGGCTTGGGCTTGTCGACTGGGGCGGAAGTAAGCAGTTGCATCAAGTCAAAAAAAGGAAACAGTAAATAATAAGTGATTTTTAAAGTATGCAATGAGTAACAGAATTGACTCACCGTTCCTGCAACAAAGGGCATTTTTTGGTGCTTTGGACCGCTTGGTGACGACAGCTCATTCTGTCTGAAGGTTTTCTGAGGTAGAAGACAACTGCTATCACTACTGCAGCATGTACAAACAAATGTTTTCCTTGCAAACTAAAAAACTAAGTGCAGGTAGTTAATTAGACTTATCAGCGAGAAAAGTACCTTGTTGGGCTTTTTTGTTTTCTTCTTCGGCTTTATCTCTTCAGTACTTGGCGCAGACAATCGAAGATTGGTGTCCAGCTCCTTCTGCAGCTGTGGATAGAGCAATAATAGTAATGTGGTTAAGGTCAGGAAATGCTCATTTCTTTTTTCCTGTTTCAGATTTCTTTTTTGGCATGTTACTATTATTAGACAAAAAATGTATGTGACTTAACACCCACTACAGACCACTTGATAACAACTAAAAATAATGGATTTTTTATAGAAAATCACAATAGTACAACAAAAAGCTATTTCTTTGCATTTACTGCAAAAAATACACATGTTGCTATACAGAGGATTAAAAATAAAAATGTGGATTTCTTTATTATTGTTACTTCAGTTACTAAAGTGTGTGTAGACGGACCATGTCTGCTTTCTCCTGCACAAGCTGACGTTCATGCTCTTCCTTCAGTAGTTTTTGCTCCAGGATAGCAAGCTTTGCCTGAAAGCAAAATTACATTGAAATGATCTGAAATATCTTATCACTTAGATTCTGATGATCAGTGATTAGATCACTTAGAAAAGTGTGAATCACCTGTGCCAGTGCTTGAGTCCTACTTAATTTGAGACACTCTGATTCAAGCATCTCCAGCTTCTCTCGCTGAGATTGGGCGTTTGAGCTGCTCTGCTGCTGGTTCTGCAGTGATGCCTAGCAGGGAGGTAACAGAGTATACGGTGGATTAGTTACAAATATTTATAATACTTAGAGTTCGGTCAGAAATGCAAGGAAGGAATAGAGCACAGATGATGATAGCGTTTAGAATATACCCATAACTTATTATCCTTTTGTAAAATAGTTAATTCACTTACATTTTAAAATATATTAAGCCTTTTTTCCATGATGTAGTTTCTCTCCATCACATTAACCTTATAGTTAGCATCTACTTTTTATTAAAGACTGGCTAATAACTTTGCTTTGTAATCTGTTGGACTACCTGATTCTCCATGAGCGTGTTCCTCTCCTTCTTAGCATTTTCAACCATCTTCCTCATGTACTCCAGCTGCTTCTCAAGAACCTTACACCGCGCCTCTGCAGACTGAAGCTTCGAGTCCAGCTCTGTTGTCACAAACACAGATAGACACAATGATTACAAAAACAAAAACCTGCAGAAATACCTGAGAAAATAACAGTATCTCCATTTGCATACTCCATCGCTTTACCTTTCCGGCCAGAATTATCCGTCTCAGGCAGGCTGGTTGCTGGTTTACCGGGCACCGTGGAGGACGCTGCAAGCTCTTCATTATATCGAGCAGTGTGGGAGTACTGCTTGTAGGTCCTCTCCGCTTGCTTCCTTTCCAGCTCCAACCGCTTGATTTTCTGCTGGAGGGTCTTCAGTGCATCGACGACAGCTGCAGAGGAGCGAACAAGAACAGAAAAGCACATCTTATAGCTGTGACAGGAGCAACAAAAAAAAGCTGTATGAGATGACAAGATCAGCGTGGCGGGTTTTGCCGTACCTCTGCTGTCAATGTTAGGTTTGGTCTGAGACCCCCGGGGGCTGGACATCTGTGGGTCCACGCTGACAGACGAGTGTGCGGAGAACTCCAGCTGCCTCTGTGCTGGTAGTATTCTGTCTGGAGGCTGGTAATAGCTCCCGATGTAGCTGTTTTTAGAGGGTGAATCAAGAATCTGCAGACGAGAAGAGAAGGGGGGTTCAACTAACTAATGATGATGTCAATGGTTTGGTCCTGAAAATCAAAGAAAGTTTCATTAAAATGAACATGAAAAAGCTCCCACAGCTCAAGGTGGAGTCTTCAAATGAGTTGTTTTGGGTGACTTGCAGTGCAATACCAAATACAATAAAGATATTTATATAGAAAGATTCACATAAAGCAAAGAAAACAGCAAATCTTTACATGCAGCTTCAGTTAATATACTGTGTTTAAGAGCAAAAAAGCAGTTTCGTCTTACATGCAAACTATATGGCAACAACTTAACGCAACCCGATTAATCGACCAATCTTTTAGCACTATATTCGTCTATAGTGCACAACTATCTGAGCCAAAGGTGATTTTTTCCCCCAAAAACAAGCTTACCGTTACGACCGTAATATGAATTTCAACATAGCTAACGTTACGAAAACCGATTTATTTACGATCAACTCTAAGGTCATTTCTCATTTTAGCATTTAAATCCGTAATCACTTGTAAAGGCATTTGCAAGCACACAAAGCGCAACTTAAGATAGATAAAAGAGGCAAAAACAATCAACCTCTCTAGCTAAGTTTTGATCTATCAGCTGAAGGGAACCGAGGGTAAACACCGCCAAGGCTAACGAGTTAGCCACACTCGCAGCTAATCAACGGCCGATTATCGAATGTTACCTGCTCGTTGGAAGAGTCCATCCTGTGTCAACGGAGGGAGACACTAGTCTCGAAACAATCATATGTTTGTGTTTTAATATCTTCAGCCTGGTGGTGTCAGGTGGAAATGACTTCAGGGTAGCTCACTGACTTTGCTTAGCGATTCAGTTCTTCCCCGTCTGTCACCACCTGCCAGTCCGGACTTTTTAAATTTCCCTCCACTTTGCCGCCGTCGTCGCTGTGGTTCCGCCTGCGCACCTCCCGTGTTGATGTGTGAAGGTGTTGACACAATCTAAGCCCTTAATATCACTTAGACATAGGGGGAAAAACAAATGTATCGTATGTGGTAGTCTGATTGTAGCCTCTATGTCCGTTCTACTTCCTCTTAAAAGCAGCCACGCACTTTACATGTAAAGAAACATTTTAACAAGCCGATGAATAGATAGATGCTAAATTCAATGTATCCAAATAACATGTTCAAATGCATTTAATACAAACTTACATGCAGGGAATTTCCCATGGTGAAAAGTGATCTGCCTCAGACTAAGTGCTGTGAATATGCCCACTGTTTTGTAATATTTATAATAAGCTTATGCTTCATGAAAATCCCCCAAACCTTGCAAAATTATTGGCAGTATTTCCTTATATTATAGCTTTTATGGATCATAGGTATTTGTACCTGGTTTGGCCAGAATGATGACTGAAAAGTGGGGTAACATCAATAATATTTTATCATTTTTTTCATTTTGCTTCTTTAAAATCGGACCATGGGAAATGAAGAGAAACAGGAGTATTAAACCAAAGCAGAGGACAGTTAATTTTGATTTGTCACTCAAATATGACAAGTGTTACCAGTTTCCATTAACCACACACACACACACACACACACACACACACACACATGCACACATGCACACATTCAACAAAATACAGAGAACATGATCCCAACTGTGGCTGATTAACATATGTGATTTAAGATATGGAACAATGAATCATATTATGTGAAAACATGCGCAGCTTTCACCCCCCCCCCCCAAAAAAAAAACCCCTGCTGAATCCATTTGGTTGGTAGATTAAGAGTCTTTAGCTAGTGAAACAACAAATCACCTTGTACACACTGGCAGAACAGTATGCAAATAACCTGCTGCAGCTGAAGACAGGTGTGCTGCAGCAAGGGAACAAAGTATTTTCAGTCAAACTTGTTTCAGTGTTTGTGTTTCCTCTCAAGATAAGTGCAGCTCATGTTTATCTATGTTTGTTTGTTTTTTTTGTCAGGGACACCTTTGTCCCTGACACAGACTTACATTATGGCCAACCATGATATAATTTGAACTTATTTTAGACCATTTTGATATTATATTTGTGTACTGTTAATATTTCATTGGTATTAACAGTGTCAATGTGCGGTGTGCTTGTTCATCCAACCACAAATTAGGTTACAAACAAAACAAATCAAACGGATATGTACAAAATCTCCTTGTTTCTCCCCTCTCTGGCTGTCTTTCAGTTATTTCTGATAAACAAGAGAAAGGAGGGGGCTGTTGCTGACGAAACGCATTGTGGGAGATGTAGTTCCGAAGAGGAGCGCTCTGTAACACACAGCCAGCGAAGAGAACTCAACTCCCATGAAGCCGTGTTCCACGAGCCTGGGAGCCAGCCTCCAGCCAATCACCTGTCAGAACGCAGACGGGCCCGCCCTAGGGTGCCCACGGGCTCCTCTCATTGGTCACCAGATTCTGCCAGTCAAGTGTTTACCCTCTCTCATGTTGTTGCCGCCTGCCGTCTCTGCCCTGGTACTAGCGTTTCTGCTCAGAGCTGTGGCGAGGCGTCCCGGAGCAAGAGACCTGCACCAAAGAATGAGGATAAAGTGAGTGTTTGAGAATGACACCTTGTGTTTTCGGTCGTCAGTGACAGGTTTGTGTGTGCGGAGTGTTGTTTTGTCCGCCGCTCTGCTGAACTGTTGTCCCGCTGTCTGCAGCTTGAAAAGGCTGCTCACGAAAAAAGGGGGAGAGATTGAATGGAGCTCACTAGTTCAGTGACAAGTTGTGTGTTTGTGCGTTTGTAATCACGATATGTCTGACATTTTAACGGCGAAGTCGGCCGTTCAATGGCGTTTGCAAACGCAGGAGGTGGCAATAACACTTTAATTGGCAGATTATGACATCTTGTAACATCAGTAGAGCAGCGTGCACTTTAACCGGGCGTTTCTCCTCCAAGTTGGTAACAGAACAAATATCAATATGTGATAATTAATTAATGGAGAATCTTACTGGCAATACTGGTTTCGATATTTGAGGTAAGAAATTTCAGAACAGATAGATATACATTGACGGATTTATTTCTTCCTTAATGCAAGAAAATTTATAAAAAGCTCCTAGATTAGCCCCCCCCCCCCCCCCCCCCCCCCCCCCCCCCCCC
>JAOXYL010000036.1:8945718-8959657 GCA_028564955.1 Terapon puta | reverse complement strand
CACACACACACACACACACACACACACGCACACACACTCCCCCCTGCACTAAGCACTCTTGGTATGTAACAATAGCACATTACCTAACTCTTGCACACTTTAATATTCTTCTACCACCATTGCATATCTAAGAATTTCTGACATAGTTCATTGACTTGTTTTGCAAGAATCAGATAACATATGAGCTGGGTGCTTGTAACTTGCATTACATGATGTTGTCTGTAAGCTGAGACCTTCTGACTCATGAGCCTTACAGGGGAAAAAAATAGCTCAGTGTTTTGTTGTTTGCACTAATAACTGAGGTTGTCCCCACCTTTTAAATGATTCCGGCTGTTGGCTTTAGCCACTTTGATAATGTTACAAACACACATCACAGACTTCAGAGAAGACATTTTAATGTTTGATTGAGATTTGAAGACATCAAATGCAACTTAAATACAGTTTAGCACCTGAAGAACATTGCACAGTTTGCTGTGAACCTTCATGTGTAGTTAAACTCCTCTACAGTCCTGTGAACGCTGACGCGCCATCAGGCCTTTTCAAAAACTGCTACATAACGTTTATTTAGTCTTATTTGAAGTGTGGTTTTCATTCAGAAGACTGAATTTGCACCACTTCATTCTTGTGCAGTGTAAAATATAAAATAACACAACAGATTTAAAGATTGTTTGAACTTTTTGTCTGTTTGTTGTTTCGAAAAGACAAAGTTCATTCAGTGAAATCAACTCAGTCTTTTCTCTGGACTATAAAAACATTTCAGGCTTGTTTATATGGACAGGTGGGGCTGCTGCACATTGTACCTGTCACCAAGGCAACATTGAATGCTCTTATACATGCGACCCATCGTTACTTAATCGATTGTTTCGTAACGTGTTTTCTTACCTGCTGAATTTGTAGGAGCCATTGAGGCAGATGGCCGGATTGTGGCAGTGGCTCTCGAAACTGAGCCCAGAAACTCCCACGAGTCCTTGAAAGGGTCTCCAGCAAAACAGGAACACTTAACTGTAATTCAGAAGAAATTAGCCCAATTATAGGAAGAACTGCTGGACTTCTGGAAATGACCATTTTGGACTTTTCTGAGAAGTAATTATTTCTGTGGCCCTGTGGAAGCCTATTTGCCCCGTAAAGAAAATGGAGAGATGCATAGAAACCTGTTCCTTTATGCGTTTTATTAGATAATGCATAACAGTGCACATTTCAACCTTGTGTGTAGGACTTACAGTGTACTCACAGTATGTCTCTGCTAGTGGTGATTAAAATAAAGAATGAGCCCCTCTGTGAGGCCAAAGTGCGCATTAGACAGAGATCTAAACACACAGAAACATTTGGAAACAAGGCAATCCATTGTTTAATGAGCAGGGGGCGAGTAAATGAGAGGTTGGAATGGAGGCAGGTGAATGAATGGGTATGGTAAGGTATGTATGTAACAGTAAATAGTGGAGAGGAATGAGACATGGGGGGCGGGGGGGATGCAGCGAGTCAACAAACAAAGTTGGCTGCAAAAAAATAATCTTGACAAAACAAAGCAATTTCTAACACCAGTGGGAAAACAAGGCTCCAGTACAGGAAAATGTCGGAAAAAAGAAAGAATATTTTGTCTGACTCTTAGTGAGCTTAGAGGTACAATAATAGCAGGGGCCAAGCTTGGCTAAACTCTGGAGAGAAGAGAACTATCTAGGCCATAGGGAGATAGATGGTGAGAGAGACAAAAACAACTTTTCCATCTGGTTCCTGAATAGTCTTTGCTGGCAAGTTGCCACACCTTGTCTGTTTCTCTGTAGGTTTCTAGTCATATTGCAGTAAACACTCTGAGGCCCTTAGGAAACCAGGCATGTAAAGGTTGGCAACCAACCAACACAAAATATACACAAACCCTTGAGTCACACACTGAGCTCGATTTTTCTGCCTCCTTCTTTTTCCCACTCGGGGTAACATCCTGGTAAATATCTGAAAGACTTGACTAACTAATATGAGCTTTCTCCAAACATCAAACCTTAATCTCAGACGTTGAGAGGGGGAGAACAGATCCCCCTCATGACCCACATGAGCTAATTCAGCCCCTCAGGATGTCAATCACCGTTCGCTGACTTGTTTTGAGGGAGTGTCAGCAGCCCATTGGCTCGATTCTCGTCACTTGACGTCAGGAGAAAAGGAGGGTGAGGAAGGAACTCTATAAGCACCCTTTGTCATAAATTTTACACAGCACAGGGCATGATGTCAGGAGACAAAGCAAACAAGTGATGTTTGGTTACTTATGTAACGCGTTTTCTCGTGACTGGCCAGTGAGCAGGGAATTGATTAACAAGTCGAGGCACATTAGTCTGACGCAGCAGAAGCAGAGTTTTATCTTAAAATCAGTCAAGCTAAGATTGAATGAGGTTAAATGCTGCTGCTGCTCTCTGATGTCACAGTCAAACTGAACTGACCTTTAACAGTAGGTAGATTTAGCTGAATGGGCAAATAGGGTGGCATACAGATAAACCAATTCTTTACATATCATTTAATGTAATTCACAAATAATCAAACACTGTTCCCCTCTCAGCGCCTGTATTGCTCATCTGTCATCTGGCATTTTCTTCGTCGCTTGCTTGTGTCTGCTGTGTTTGCTTATCTGCGTCTGGACGCTTTGCTTATTTTTCTTTGCAGCCTGCCGTTTCTTTGCCCAGTATATATCTTGTGTGCTTTGCCAGATATACCAAGCCAACTGTCACACTTGTCTCTGCTTTTTTAATGTCTGCTTCTAATTTTATAAAGTGGGCTATGTTGCAATTATCTTGATTTTAATCAGCTCATGCAGTTATAGTGCTATCATTAGGT
The DNA here is from genome assembly GCA_028564955.1 of Terapon puta. NCBI lineage: Eukaryota > Metazoa > Chordata > Actinopteri > Centrarchiformes > Terapontidae > Terapon > Terapon puta. The sequence continues at coordinate 8,956,840 of JAOXYL010000036.1, read as the reverse complement.
ACTATGAAAATACATTGATAGGCTTATGCTTTAGCTGGTGATTTGTGCATCCAAATGACCTGAGTAGATATGTGGTGAGGAATTTGACATTTTCATCATGATTTACTGTGATCATAGTTAAAAATGGAAAAAGAGGGTATAGCCTTGAAAAGGTGCGTTGATGAGGTGATTAACTGTCCTGCACTGCTCTGGTTAGTTGATTCAAAATAAAATAAGATTTTTTTCAAAAGTTTCTAAATGAAATTTAAAAGTCAAATGATTTGGGGCCATTGTGAGTGAGCAGCAAATGAAAAATGTACCATTGATCTCTTGTGCATTAATAATACTTATTTTATGGCTGAAAGTTTGTTCCTCTTCTACTTGTTTTGTGTGGCACCTCGAAGCAGCTACTTAGCTTGTCTTTCCTCACGTAGGAATATGGGTCAGCAGGGCTCGGGTATATTTGGGTGAAGAAAAGCCCAGCGAGTGTTGTTTAACCAAGGAACCACTGTGAAATACCACGGGAGCTCGCGTGTTTCTGAACACAGGTGTGCGAAGGTGATCATCCAGCCGAGACGTTCGTCCAAACATGCTGTCATCGCTCCCTCGTCTCAGAAGCTTTCCCTTGTCATACATGCGAGAAGTCAATAACAGAAAAAAAACAGATAGAGGAGCGTTCATACCATCATCAAGCTCATGAGCTGGTTTTCAAGTCTGATATGATGTGGAGCTTTGCGGTCACCGCTTGGTGATGCTTTTTTATGACCCGGTTGCACCTTTTTATCTCTTGGTGGTATCACAGGACATCTGAGCGGTTATACTTCTCCTGATAGGAGCCGTATTTGCTCAAGCTTTTTCTTTTGAGACGTTATGGTTGCAAACTGCACTGTGGTTGCTTCATTGTGCAATACAGCCCTGTTACACACATTTGACTATAAAAGGGAAGAGTGAGAAAAACAAATTATGACAGTTTTTTTTCTGCACCCATAGTACATGTATTTTTCACCTGTTGTGGTGAATGAAAAAGCAGTAAACACTTGTACTTTTCATCATACTCAGATCATTTACAAATATTGGCGTCAAATCTCTCAGGTAGTCAGCTTATATTTAACTTCTATTTTGTGCTTTTGTTGATATGGGAAGTGCAGGATTAACTGTGTTTTGCCTGTTGTTGACTGGTTCGACAGGTGTACTGTTTGTATTGGCCAGTCTTTCCCTATTTGCCAGCTCTCCACGCCCTGACCAGATATAACTGGTAAATGTGGTCTATGTGTGTGTGTGTGGTGTGTGCAGGAGAGAGAGGGAGGATGCGAATGATGTTTATGCACAAGAAACAAAGTCTGCACTGTGTGTGTGTGTGTGTGTGTGTGTGAGGAAGAGAGAGAAATAGATAAAGAGCATGTGAATGTTCTCGGGTAAAACAAAGTGCGAGGGTGTGTGTGTGTGTGTGCGTGCACTGCTCGCACACATACTCACTTGTGAATTTGGGATTAGCCCCCACCTAATTGTGGGCAAGCACTCAGAGCTTATTAATGCCTGACCTGACCTCCTCTTTATTCCCTCCATCCATCACTGTGAAGACTCGCAAGAAAAACACAGAGAGCAGCAAAACAACAACTGCCGTTAACAGAAGGAGAGACGGCTGCTCCCACCGGCCGCTGTGATTGGCCCAGACGCTCCGCTTGAGAGGACTGCTATTGGCTGAGAGGAGACACACCTCTAGAATCTGTTTATGTGCAGCCAGAAAGCGAGGGGGGTGGTGGCGTTTGGAGGAAGGGGATATTGAAGCTGGGGTGTTTTTGCAATAGGGTTAGGGCAAGGGGGGTGGTGTGTGTAGAGCTTGATTGTGCAGAAGCAGAAGGGAAGAGATTTGGGAGGAGGGGGAGTTACATGTACAACCTGGAAATCGGCCATTGGAGCTCGTTCAAAAACTTCTAGGAAACTAGGATGTTTGTTTGCTTCCCTGAGAGTGTGTGTTTGTGCGTCCGTCTGTATCACAACCCGGCTAACTTAATTTAGTCAGCGCCATTAATGAACTAGCAGCCCTTCCCAGAAAGTTGACCAACTACTGCATGTGAGCTTTGTTGTGATAGAGGAAAATCAACATCTTTATCTCTGGTAATCACATCAACATGTTTCTGCGGTCAGGCGTGCTCTTGCATGATACAAAGGAGCCAGTTCAGCCTCTTTGGCAGCTACGTTGCTCGTGTTTTTCATATCTTACATACATAAGACGCGCCATTTCACGGCCGAGGCATGCCTGTCATACATCACATATGACATAATGCGACAAATAGCGACAGCGGGGGAGTGTATAGGATCTCTGTGTGAGGTTAAAGCAAACCAGTTGGTTACAACATGTGGGTCTGTGTCAGGAGAGCTGTTGTTTTCCTATCACAGATGCAAAGAAGGAGGAATGAGCTCATGATGTTTCGAGTTTCAATGTACAGAAAGTTCTGCAAAGTAGATGTTTCTTGAAGACCACGGTTAGGTGACCTTGTATGACGGTTAGGTGACCTTATATGAGAAGATCTACAAAGGCCCACATCCTGTTCAGGTTTTGTTTGTGGTGACCAAGAAAGGCATCAGTGGTGTGAAGTGGATCCCCCCAACTCCAAGGCAGTGGGTGGACATATGTGTGCAGGTATTTACTGTAAACCTTTGAGCAGGAAAAGGAAAAGTGATGAAAACAGGCGTTCTTCTTATGGTTGGATTGTGAACTTCAGGCTTTGAAAACGATCGCCCTTTGATCACTGTTCTCAGGACTGACTGAGGTCAAAGGTACAGTAGTTGCCACAATTTCCATAAAGGTGTGTCCGAAGGGTGCTGACTACAGGCTACATTGACCAGCTGTGAGTCAGTACGTACTGTATGTTGAATGTGTTTACTAACTAAAGGGTCAAGGTCAGGAATTTGTGCTAGTTATGCGAGCTGAGATCATGGTAATGCCCCCCACTCCATGTTTACCTCATTACGTGCTTGAGGAAGAGTGTCTGGGTGTGCTCTGAGGCATCAGTGACCCCTGGGCCGGCCTGAGGAAAAGGCTAGAGTTACTAAAAGGGTACTTTCATACATACACCCCTCTGAGCATCATATGACTGGGGGTGGGTGGGGGGGTTGGGGGCGGGGAACCACTGCTTATGAAAATGCATGTTACCGCATCACCAGACCTCCCTCTTTCCACAACCACTCCCCTCTCATCACGTCACATGTGTTTGTCTTCAATCTTCAAGTTGATATATATCCATCATCTGCTCCTGTGTTGATTTTCAGGCCACAACAGGACTCCCCTTGTTCACCTGCTGTCTGCACAGACGAAGTGAGAGTTGGAGAGAAGGCGGGGAAAACACACTGATATTTAAAACAACTGATTAGGCTTGAGCTGCTTTAAGAGGCAGTAATAGTTTTGAGCATGCAGGCCGTTTGATGGGCTAAGCCTATGGTATGTCAATGTGTTTGTGTGCTTTCTCTGGGGTTGGGCACATAACACATTACTGCTAATTATGTTACATATTTCAATTTAAAGTATTAAGTTATCTAAATCTCCCTCTTCCACCAGCTTCTCGTTTTAAACAGATGCTGTTTTTGGAAGCTGTAATTACAACCTGCTCTGGCAGATTTTATTAATTATAGCTTATTAGCTAATAATTCCATGAATTGTTTTGGAACTTTTAGTGTTACTGGCTCACCTGTTGAACATACTGCAAAAGGAGCTGAGCATGTAAGGCTACCTAAAGATGGGATATCATGCAAAGTCAGTACACTTTTATGATGCAAAACGGCCGACCTACAGGTTCTAGATAAAAAGTCACCGTCCCTGCTAACTGGTGACATCTTTAGAAGACATGAAACTGAAGAGCAACATTGTTCTAGTGTTATAGTTTCATACACTGAATGCCCATAAGATCATCATTATGTTATTTCTGCCTACTTCTGGTTCTGTCTTCTGTGATCACTGTAATAACTTTATTATCTCAGTGATTGTCTCTTATGCATAAAACAAATTGAATAGAAAACACTGAGGAGACCAATCGTCTCATATAGAGTTTATTAAGTTTATCCATTTTTTATCACTTCTGCACACCTGCCTCCCCAGTATTATATTTCTATTTTATATTAAATTTTATATCCTTATATTTTATTTTGGTGTGTTCAGTTTTATTTTAATTACTATACTCTATTCCTATACTTTGAATTTTTGCTCTATTTTATATGTTATATATATGTCTTCAGTTCTTCTTTTACTTGTGTGCATACATATTTGTTTAGCATTGATTGACGGAGCCAATTTTATTTAAAACATTTTGTGCATTTATCAATAAAGATTTTTAATCTTGAATATCCATCAAAACATACATAGAGTATATCTCGTAAGTAAATTGAACTTAAAAAAGTCCCAAATAAATCCTATAATCTAATGCTTGTGCAGAGTCAGGTATTATGAAAACACTTATGTGTGTACATTTTGAAAACATTTGTCTTCCTCACTCTGCAAATATGCTGTCACCTCATACTGAAGCTGTGGGGAACATCAAACATTAAAAGTTATGCATGTCAGATTGACAAAAATGCCATCACTTTATCAAGCAGATGGGGAAGTCCCCTCATGTCTGAAAAGAGGTTGGACAAGCAACATAATGGTTCACATTGTCAAACAACAGTCAAACAACATTTTTTTATTACTTGAAAAGGTTCTGAGGCTGAGGACTTACCAAGCTTAAGACATCTTAAACACTGCTAAACATTAGGGCTTCAGTTTCATCAACTTTTGTATTGTTGGCTGTCAAAAGGCAAAAAAAGACACCACTTTACAAACTTTTTGACTTTTATTGACTTTTTTTTTCACCTCTAAAAAGTCACGTCACTCAACTCTGAAATGTTGCACAAGACACACAGATGAGTAAACAAGTGATATAATGTTAATGTGTGTGTAGGTGGTACTTGTGGAATATTAAATTTCATTCAACTGCTCGTCACAACCTGCCAGAGACGGCTGAAGGCTGTTGTGCCTGAGAGCTACATGTTCAGGCATGCCGACACTTGTGTCGTCTCATTTTCCTTTCTGGCCACATTCTCATGGCAACAAATTCAGTATAAACAAATAATTCAAAAGAGTTTATAGGTGTGTTGCTTGCTGTGTGCAGTGGTATCATCCTACAAATCAGGATGATCTATCTAGTAAAAAAACTAACATAACCTGCACATACGTACAGGTAAATCATCTGCTGAACACATACCATTCACGTTTTTTTTGTTCATATGTTGAACATACATGGCAGTTTTTCTTTTTTTATGTGGATACAGAAAGTACGTGAACATTCTTTCTCTCTGTACTGGATGTCCTTCCTGCCTCTGGGTCAGTTTACTCAGAGTTGAAAGGTTACAACAGTTAACAGACTGGTGGATGCATAAGTCGTACACTTGTATAAGCTAACTGGTAAGCCATTCATGAAGCTGTCGTGCAGCAGTGAAATGTGCAGCCTTTGGGCCAAATTGCTCCCATATGTGTATGTCTGTGAATGTGCAACTAACTCTATGGAAAAGGGCTATTTAAATCACAGTGTTTTCAACATGGGATGCATGATAGACGATATAGCGTGCATGTTTGTGCGCGTGTGTATTTGAAGAGATTTGTGTGTATTGTATGAGGTCTGTGGTCTGTGTGGTGTCTATTGGCTGGAGCCCACAGTCCTTACTAGTTCAAACTAGTTCATCTGTCATTGTGGGGTATACGGCTGTGGCCTCGCCACACAAAGCCACTTGTAATAACAGAGGGGCTTTGCTCTGCATGAAGGGTGCTGGTTGATGAAGTGAGGTGCCGTGTTTGGGCAGATTTGCACAAACCAGTTTGGTGCTGAACTCTCTGGTGTCGCTACTTCACACAGTGCATGGAGGTACGAGGCAGAGGCAGGGAGAAAACGCAACCGTCAACAAGTGGTTAGACAATCACACAGATATACAGACTCTATAGCTGCACGAGAAGGAGAGAGGACATTGATTTAAAGAGGAACAATGATGCTGAAAAAGCTTGCGAGGGAAAGTTTTTGTGTCTTTTGCAGGAAGTGAGGCTCTGAGTGTGATACCCCGCACAGGAAGCAGAAAGAGTGGGTAAGAGGTCGGCTGAGCCCACAGGGGGAAGTTCCTCCGAAGATTTCAGCAGCTGCGTGTGATACCGACTGTAGCGTACATTAACAAGTCAGGCATTTAGCTGTAAAACGTGTTTCACATCAGTATACAGAGAAACCAATATACAGATACGCCAAGCCTTGGAGCATCTACTTTGTTTTGTTAGAGCAGCTAAAGAACAATGCCATTTAACTTTGAAGGGGCACATCCCTGACATGTACATGCCAAAGACAATTTACTTTTTGCAGGGAGTGCAGAGCTGATTTAAACAAACTAGTTTGTGTGAATTGTTGTCCAGCGTTTGTCCTGAATGGCCACAAAGTCTGCTGTGATTATCCTCCTCTGGCTACATCTCACTTCCTCAGCGATCTCTTACCAGGACCTACCAAGGTATTCTGAGGCCTTGCTCTTCAGTCTGTGAGAACAGCTGCAAAATGTCTTCTTAGTCTAGAAGGAAAGTTTCAAGCCTAATGTGACACCATTTCTTACTTGTTTATCAGGCAGGGAGTATCTCATGGAAGACTTCATCGTGACAAGCATGAAAATCAGTGTAATTTTTTCCTTCCTTATTAAATCTGTCTCTTGTAAATTGTTGAACTTTGTGCAAGTGCACATGAAGCTGATGGATTATTACTTTTGCTGGCACCCAATAAAAGCACAGAGACGCATGTAGATTCCTCCTCTTAGTACACCAACTCTACATAAACTCCTCTTCAACCCAACGTTTAATGTGAAGTAAATGATTGTAACATCTAATAACCAGCATTTGTTTGGCTTGGAAAATGAAGCAGGACACATTTTTGGAGGGCAGCGTGCAGTTTGGACAGTCATATTCAGCTATTTCATCATGTGTTTTTACCTACTAAGAGCACCAAAAAACACGATGGCAAAGTCTATCGCACTTATGTAAACCCACAGGGATTTGAGCTGCATTGGTCTCACTGCCAAGAGCTCCTTGTTTGCTTGTAACCGCATACAGCAATCCAGTCAAGTATGTTTTGCTGTTATGATTCAGACGAAAGGAAAACTAACTCCAAGTGTGATTTCACCCTTGCTTGTCAGCCTGTGTGCAAAGATGTGGAGACATTGTGCTGAGACTCTGGGGTGGGGTTTGAGTGATTCTTCAACGGTGAGCTGGAATTTTGAAGAGATAGGAGCTGTGGTTAAACCTCACTGACATACCTCGTAAATTCACTGATTCTTCTTCTCTCTCTTCATGTCTCACATGTACATTCATTATAGTTTCTGTCTCTCAGATCTTTGGTAATTTGATATCTCATCTCTCACAACAATCTCACGTTATCACTGTATAACTTTCACTCTTACTGCATCTTTTTCACACGCGGCTCTTCCTCTCCTCCACAGATTTTTTTCTTCAATTTTTCGCATTCATACGTGCACATTCTGAGAGCAACACACACGCACGCTCGCTCATAGTGACTAAGATCGGGCTTGTTATTGTAGGCAGCTGGCGGAGGGCTTTCCTGTCCAAACAGCGCAAACGCTGAGGTGGCAGAGCTGCGAGGGACGCGGAGAGACACACACAGGAGAGAGAATAGACAGAGTGGGGTGACCACCAGCTAATCCTCGGGCCGGGCCGGGGCAGGGTGGGGTGGGGTTGGAAGGGGTAGAGCAGGAAACAGGGGGCATGGGAGACGGGCGAAGGCCAACAAGTTCTTCCTCTCTCACCCTGTATCGCTGATACACTGGGGCCTACGCATTCACACGCATGCAGCCACGTGTGAAAGCTGTGTGTGGGGACACAGCTTTCACAGGGGTTATTTTACAGCACGACAGCCCAAACCTGACCTGATCCACCACCCACTGAGTGTGTCAGAAGAGAGCAGCTCACCTCTGAACTTCATCCTCATTTTATCCCCGGTTGACTTGGCGACAGGGGCTGAAGGCTCTCTTTAAATTCATCAAACTGCCCCGGACTTGCAGCAGTCACTTTGATACACTCTCCACAGATCCTGAGGAATATAGACTCAATTAAAAGACATGTAAAAGTAATTCTGTATTGTGACATGAGCTTAAAGCAATCCCACAAAACCACTAAGCTGAATCCTGATACACCACATGAAAAAAAAAAAACTGTACAGAAGCCAAAACATTCAATCAGGCCTCAGGTAATATTTGATGAGTCATACCACTTAATGAGTCTGACTCCCTGCAGGCAGATACTGCCAGTGCTCTTCTGACTGCTGGATGAGCAGAAGTAAAAAATAAATCTTTGCCGAGTGTGAGTGGTGAGGATTCTGACTGCTTGCACTTTGTTTGCAATTTTTTACTCGGGTTTGTCAGTGTGGTCGCTTTTCCTCACCTCTCTGTATTTTGTTAGTATGTATTCGTGCGTGTTGTACAGAGCTGAAATGATCAGTTGATGAGACTAAATCGCTCAGCAACTATGTTGATTGCCATTTAATCATTTGAGCCACTCAGATATGAGCTAGCATCACCTAGTCGCACCCTGCTCATTCTGAGGTCTGGCTTTAGGAAACCGTCATCCACATTTTCCCACTTCTCAGTCATTTTATAAACCAATCAAGAAAACATTTGCCAAATTAATCAGTAATGAATGAAGCTGTTCGTTGTAGCCTTTTGTTGTACCTGCACGCTTTGAGGTGCTTTATGGAGAATAAATTAAGGTGAATTACTAACATTTATTATTTTAGTTTTCAAATTATCATAAACAGAAAGACCAGAGAACAGTTGGATTTGAGGCAGATTCTTTGAGACAAAATGTGTCTTGTAATTGTTCATGACATCATATACTCACAGTGAGATTTGCGAAACCATCTCTTCCTCCCTGATATGAAATATTAGTAAGTGCATTTCTGTCCTCTTGTAAGACCACAAATGTTTATGACTGATGTAATTTTTTTTGTCCAGCCTCAGTCAGTTTCACAGAGTAACTCTTGATGTTTGGGCTTGAGGCGTTTCCTTCTGCTCTTTAAACAGCTTGAATGCATTTGATGTCATGAGCAGGGGCAAGGCAGTGCATCTGGACAGATATTCATCAGTTACAATGATACAGAGATGCCAGCGGACATTACAAGCTGTATTCCCAGGGTACGTGACCTGAGATGCAACCTGCTGAGACTCATGTGACCCCCCCCTCCCTCCCCAACACACACACACACGCACACACCACCACCACCTTGGCCCCTCACTGTTATGTAACCCTGGGGTAAGAGTGATGGCTGCAGGGGGGTTTATTTCCGTACTGTGACGCTTCTGTGTGACATTCTGCACCGTCCTCAACTGATATGCCCTCCAGTTTATGTTTTTGCATTTCCTCTTAACGCACACACACACACACACATTTGGGGCAGTGAAATGCACACATGGACATTGATACTGCAGTGGGAACAGCCAGAAAAACATGGAGAAAGGAAAAGGGAAGGACCAGAAACCAAACAAAGAGTGGAGCCGCCCAGGAGAAGCACTTGGAACTGTGTGCCTTCTCGACTTGTGTTTTTTTGTGTTTTTTCTCATATTAGCAGATGCTTTTGTCGTAGGTATGTTTTCCTTGCCCTTATCAGGGTCATTTTCTCCGCTCTCTGTAGTCCCTGTGAGGAAGAGAAGAGGGAGAGAGGAAGAGATAGTCTGAGGGAAAGAAGAAGAATGGGCAGACAGGGGGTTTGGGAGATGACCGAGGTGAGATAATACTGAGAATTAGAGAGGAAAAAAGGAACACATGAACACATATGGCGGTTCTGAATAGACAATGAAAAGACAAAGCAAAAGAGGATAGAGTGGGAGTGGTTATTTTGGCAGATAGCCGGTGCAGCTGCTTTAGACAAGGCCCCTTCGCAGCAAAGATCAGGAAAATATTAGCCACACAGATACACACTTTCTCTCTTTCACACACACATACACACACGTGCATGTCATTTTGAAGGCCTTCACCTTTTGCTTGTTTTTGTCTTCTGCGCTCTTACAGTGGTTTTTTAAACACTGATTTAAATCAACCTCAGAAATTAGCAGCTGGGAAGCTCCTGCTGGCACAATTTGATCATTGCAGCAAACAACTGCTGTTGAGAAGTTATTGATGAGTAAACTGATCACAGTGGAAACTTTTAAAGCAGTCTCTCTGCAGTAAATACAAGGAACTAATTTTGTCTTCCTTTTATTTATTACATTTTTTTACAGGAGTAAGACACAAGATGTTCAATTGTGAAATTACCTCAAAGTAGACTACAAAGTGTGTGATTGATAATAATGATAGTTTGCTTGAAACTAACTAATTCATATGCAGTTTCGTCTGGGCACACCTGAAAATGTAAGTGTAAGCTGTTCTTAATAGCCACGAGCGAAGGCAGGATGAAAAGTCAAAATATGGGGAGAACATCGAACGCTTCTGGCCTGGCAGTCGCACCGTTTCACCCGACTTTACACATGAAAAGTAACACAGGTAACAGTGTGAAAAATGAAAATCGAAAGCTCAAGAGAGAAGTTCAAACCCTGCTTACTTTCTCACCTTCATACAGCTGGCCAATCATGCATGAAGTGGGTGTTGGATTGATGGTGTGACCACCTGACAACCACTTGGGATGCATGTGGACACTGCTGCTGGCTCAGAGGTTCACTCCAACAAGAAACATCTTACAGTGTCTTCTGTTGTTACACATGTGAATAGAAAGAATTACTTTTGGCCACTCTCCTTTTTGAAGTAAACAAAGTAAGATACCATAATTAACCAAAAAAAATCTGAACACCAAGTCTATTATGTGGATTCTTCTGGAGCTGTCAGTTGTATTTAGCTGTTTTCAGAAGTGGATTTTCTACTTTTTTTCCCATATACTTTCCTTTTATTCAATCGTGTAATTAGAGATGTAGGCAGAAAATGCAGGGTGAGATAGAGAGAAGGGCGACCTGCATCACTGCAGCAGTTTTTTACATTTTAAAGGTTTGTAGGTGGATCTTCTATTACAATCATTTTGTCAAACTATTTACAAGGTTAAGAAAAAGTGTTTTTCGGGGTGCTGCTGATGCACAAAAACACCTCCACGTC
>JAOXYL010000036.1:8908360-8938799 GCA_028564955.1 Terapon puta | reverse complement strand
GTGTGTGTGTGTGTGTGCGCAAGCTTTGCATTTAACGTGTGCGAGAAGGATTGTGTGCTCGCCTTTTATGTGTTGAAGTTTGTCTAAATCTGTCTTTGTGTGTGTGCAGTTAATGTGTGCGTGTCTATCTCAAGGAAAGCCAAGTATTGTGTGTGACGCTTTCCTGTGGGAGTCCTGTAGAGAACGCACCCTCACAGAGCAGGATGGTCCTCGCGGCGCTGCGAGCTGACTGGGACCGTAACAGTCGGGTTAGCAGAGGGTCAGAGGTTTAGAAGGCTGGAGGCCAGAACTTTGCTCCGATGCATCAAGAGAATAGATTTCCTCTCCAGACCTGCGTGCATGAACGCACACACGCAGACGATGACGCGCGCACACACACACACACACACACACACACACAGACACACACACACACACACACACTCACTCACCTCACTCACACACACACACATCTGTGCATGCTATTGTTATGGATCAAACAAGCTCATCATTAGCCTTCATGAACAAGTGTGGCAGGTCAAGTCTGAAATGTTCACATGAAAAACAAACAAATATGAGTTTCACACAATGAACACATAACTTTCTACATTCATAATAACTCGTATATATTTTGGAATAGGACTTTTGGAACATGCATTTATTTTCCAGCTGGTTGAGAAGATCGATGCCACTTCTACTACGCCTGTATGAATATGATGTCAGGCTGGTAGGGAAAGTAACAAAACGCACGTCAGTAGTCTCTTCATTGAAAGTGAATAACTGTAGGTACTGAGGTGTAGGTGTAGGTGACCATGTTGTCCATGCTGGTGTAACACAAAGCTTTGTCTGTGCTGTTTGCGGTCTTGGCAGGACGTGGACAGACAGATGGACGCCGCCCCAGGTGAGCGTGCACCGCAAGGCCCTGAGAGGATGCTGTCATGTCAGCTTACTCCTCGCGCTTCGCTTTACCCGGCCCAAAACCAATACTGAAAGATCGGCTGTGGCTAACCACACATTTTGCTCTCGACAAGAGAAACATACTGTATGTGCTAATGAAACACAGTTCGGTCTGTGTAGGAAAAAAAAGATAATAAACACCCACTCAGCAAATGCATCTTTATCTTATTTGCCTCAGGAAGTCGACACTCTGTGCTTTTGAAATTGAGAGCAAGAGTCAGTTTTGAACTTTGCTTATCACACTTCTCTCTTCTCTATTTAGTGAGCGCATTGTTAGTGTCAAATACTTTTCAAACCCTCTCTTTCCATTTATACCCTCGCTTTCCTGTTGCGCACTAGGTTTCTCTTTCTCACACACACCTACAGGTGACGGGGGCCTTAATATCCTCCTCAGTGCTCAGTTATCTGTCTGCTCTTTCCCCTTTTGGCAGGGCAGTGTCGGCAATGTGAGAGCTTATGACACTCAACATTTCCCCCCATACATGTAAGAGAGAAAAACAAGCCTGGGGTGATGCATTTTTCCCAGTTTAGCTGAAAGAATGTTGCAAGCACATCCAGCTACAGTTTCGTCAATGGTGCTTAAAGCGGAGACGCTCGTTTATGGGTGTCAAACTTTTACGAGGAGCTTTTTGAGTGATGCCAAATGCCTGTGTGGTTCAAAATGTTTTCAGGCCCCACTTATTCATTTTTATTGCCTTTTAACCCCGAAGTCAACCTTTATTGCATCATAATATACAGTAGATTGAGACAAATTTTTAAAAAGAGTTTTAAAAAAGAGAAAAAGAAGGGCAGGGGAAGCAGGGGGTTCTGAGAGATGTGGTGCTGAGCAATGCTACTTTTTTTTTTTTTTAGGTGTGTGCATGTGTGTATTTGTGTGGGAAAATCTGATAGAAATCTGATTTGGCAGAGCCATTATCCCCTTTAGACTTCAACAGTAGGCCTACACCACGCTGTGGCCGCCACTAATCCCATAATGGGCTGACTCTGCACCGGAGCCGCACAAATACTGTTCCCCTTGGTGAAAACTGTGACAGTGGGTTTGTTTCTGCTCCCCGTGTGTGTGCATTAGTAGTGTTTAGTGTGTGTGTGTGCCTCCTTCTCAGGTGAGCGGGCACAGATAGGTAATCTAGTGTACAGAGTCATCGATTTTCCTGCCGCACAGGAAGTGGCTGGTTATTGATTCTCAGGGACAATGATGTCACTCCAGACGGTGTGGGGTGTTTGCTTATCCATGATAAGGTCCGAAGCGCTTTCTCCCCGCATACTGATCAAATAATCCTCTCCCTCTGTCCTCCTACCTTTTACCACTTCTCTCTCATCACTCTTTCCACCCTCCATCTTTTCATTCATTGTGAATGCCCTCTTTAACCCCCACATCCATTAAGTGTGACATAATCACTCAGGAAGGATCTCACTTCACAAACAAATAGTTCACAAGTATAGAATTACAGTGTTAACTGCATTTCTTATCAAATATGACCAAATAAATGTCTCCTTTGCTAGTGTATTTAAATGCATGCATTTTGATTTAGATAACTTGCACTGAGTTTCAGACATTTTGTATATTTATTAAGTCGAAAAAGAGGAAACTTAGAACATCAGTTTGTGAACCAAAATCTGAAGCATTAAAGCTCCACTGTGTTGTTCTTTCACTCTTAATTCCTCAGGTACAAAATTTAATTCACCATGATTTTATTCCTTCTTTTTCAACAAATGTGGATTATCACAGGCTTTCATGACTGAATCAGTCAAGCCGATGTGCCAATTAAGCTGAGTTTGCTAAACCATGTGCTATTACTTCTTATAAATGTACGCTTGAATTGATAGATTTTCGTCAGGCCTGACACCAGTGGGATCGCTGCCAGACCTTGCAGTGTTAATACAATGCCGTCTGCCTGTTTGGGTTACGTAACACAATTTATTACACATCAGCTCCTGGCATACAGCACATTACCTGATCACCTATTTGTAACATTAATACTTGGAAGCATTAAAAAAAAAGTCAAAACAGTAATAAAAGTCATCATTGTAGTAACTTGCTTGCTTCATGAATTGTCAAAGTGACTAATCTTATTCGTTAGCACAGTAATATAATCAGTGAATGCTGCACTGGACAGCAGCCATCTTATCTTCTAATTACATCTTGAAAGTGAGTGAGATATTTTAATCGGACTTGAGTCCACAAGGGGAATGATACAGAAGAGTTTCGGCTGTTCGTTTGTTCTTTTCTCGCTCCCACAGGCCTGTAATTGATTAACCGCAGAGCAAATATGTCCAACACTACCTGTGGCATGAGACAGAGGACCAAACACACACACTTCAGTCAGGGTTATGAGGTCCACGGAGAGAGTTTGTAAAAGTGAATAACCTGCATGCACACAAAGGCTTCACATTATCCCAAAACATTTTAGAAGAGAGTTAACAAAAAAAAAACAATTGTACAGTATTTTCTTAAGAGAATATATTTTATGTTTTTATATGTTTTTCTCTCCTTGCAGCTTTTGCTTACCAGAGCATGGTTTCATGAACAATCCAAACCATACGGTATTTCAAAATGTAAACTGAATTCTCTATGTCTATGTTAGTATTAATTTCACTGTTTTTAAATAGTTATTGTTATTCATTTGACTTGTATTTACACATGAATGACTCAGCACACACTGTTTGCGTAACTCGTCGGATCTATGTCCATATTTTAGGCCCGGAAGATAATGTGTCTACTTAAGCATTTTCTGCATTTTTCCACTGTTGTTTTGGACACGACAAACTGTCATGTGCTTATGATTTCATGTTTGAGGAACTTGTCGGACATGGTCTCAAGAGAATAACATGCATGTGCACGTACTTTGAGTTTGTATATGTTGGTACTTGCCTCTCCTCTGTTTGCACACATTGAACCTGCTGGTTCAACAGTCCATATTTGTAATCTGTACACTATTTACGGCGCATATACTGTTGTTACTGTAGATGTCTCACAGTGACCTTTGGCTGGCTTGGTTCATTCCTGGTATTTAGGAGCTTTGGATGTATATTTGGAAGCAGTTCACACGACAGAATAAAAAATTAGACATGGTGAGGCTTTGGGGAAATCCAGCCCATATTGCATAGTGTTCTAGGGACCCATACCATGAACTGCACAGCGAACATATAGCCATATGGCAGGGTTGATGGGAAAAGCTGTATGCATTTGACCATTTTCCCCCAAACAGCGATCATCCAATCATAACAACAGCCCTGGGCAGGATTAGTTTTTGTTTACATGCTGAAGTGGTTTATGTTGGGCTCTCCACAGAGAAACATTCTGAATTTAAAGAGTTTCGAAGGCTTTGTGTATTTAGTTAACCTTTTGAAAACCCTAAATCAAAAACTGTAAGCATAGAGCTGTAAAGAAATGTGGAGCCTTGTAAATCTGATGCCATTATTATTATAAACTTCATATGTGCATATATTTGCATATGAGAATTGGTCAATTTTAACTTAATGTACAAAAGTCTATTTACACTTTTAGAAAGACTGACTTACCGAACTGACCTAATCCTAACCCATTTATTTTTTATTGAATGTGGCAAGATTTGAAGAAAAAACTATGAGAAAATAGTTATTAGTGATGTTTTAACCATTTACAAACGCAGTGAGCACATTAATTGATACAGTTTTACTTGTCATGTGAATTTCCAGCTTCACTCTTTGTCCGTCTGTCTCCACTGCTGTGTTGCCGGACACATCAGCATCTTAAAATAATGTCCAAAATGACTGGAAATGTTGTGTCAGTGGCGACAGGTGAAGAGGACAGAGACCAAGCTGATCGAGTTTCCACCTAATCAAACAGACATTTCATAAACGATTAAACATTAATGGACCGGTCACCGTGACGTCGCACTCAAATGAGGTTCTGCCAGCCATTTTGTTCTGCCATTCAGTACCGGGGCTCATTGCCTATTAATGAAGTAATGGGACACGGTCAAAATGGTTCCGAGGGCAACAATTAGGCCATATCACTTCCTCCGTTCTTAAAGTACAGCGGTATCACATCCACTCTGCAATCAGAATGCATCGTGGTGAAGGTTACAGATTGAAAGGATAGATAGCGGAAAAAGAGAAGGGCAGAAGTGAAACCGCTATCAGAAACAGACACAAGTGCAGATTAATGCAGAGCGCAACAGTTTCTAATCTTTGCCGTAGCCTCTGTGATGTATTACATCAGACTTCATCCATGTTTTCGTCTGCTGTCTAAGCTGGTATACCTCGTGCTGGATCGCTGCTCTCGGGGCTGTCAACCCTGATTAAATAAAAGGAGTTCTCCGACTCCCTTGTTTTCCATGAGCAGCTACACGGAGATGATAAAACTCATCAGCCAGTTGATCAAAGCGGCCAGTCTGCTGTAAGATGCTGTTGAGAAATGTGTCGTGTGTTGCTGTTTTGTTTTTTTTTGGGGGGTGGTGGGGGGTGGGGGGGTGGGGGGGGAGGGATGAATCATCTCCTGTCTACGTTCTCACAGAAACAGGTGAAGGGTTGGATCTTTTGTGCTGGGTTTACAGTGCCCATTAAGAATTGCAGGGTGATGATCAACAACTTTTTGGCCAGGCTCCCAGTGACATGAGTCATTTTTTGCTCAGTCAGCAGAGCCGAGGTCTTGTCAGAGAGAGAGAGAGAGAGAGAGAGAGAGAGAGAGAGAGGGAGAGAGAAACAGCTGTACATGCCAGGAGGCACACAGCAGCGTCAGACTAGAGGGGCTGTTTTCTTTGGGGCTGTTAGAGTCCCGGTGCTGGTATAAGGTCAGCTTTGTTAGCCCCATGTTTCTGGATAACACAAGTAGTTGAGATAAGGTTGTCCTGGATTTCACCGTGCACATCAAGAGCATCTGTAACAGTTTTTGTCTTTTGTCTTTTTTTGCCCCGCAGTGTTGTCTCCCACTGGTGAACTCCATGAATCAAAGACATGTCTGGGTTTTTACATTGAAATAGAGATATTGAGAACAGAGGACAGGGAAGGCAAAACTGGGAGTTTTTTTATTGATTCAAGTCCTATCAGGCTAAAGATAGCAGGGATAGTTTGGTATTTTCTATTTTTCTATGGGATCTTGTCTCTTGGAGCCCGTTGTATTGTGACAGCTGCCCTCTCCCTGTTAGAATAACATCCCCGGGAACTCACTCTTCCTCACGTGCACACAGGGGTTGCATTGCAGGCCAACGCCTTTTTCCCCCGGCTTGTAGCCTGCAGTACATATAGATTATTTAGGGAGTTGTGTATGTGCATGTTTATGCCTGGCAGTGTAAAGTCATGAAAAAGGAGGTTATCTTCTGTCCCAGATAACCTGTTTTTCCTCCTCAATCTGTAGCTTTTCCATGGTCTCCCTGAGGTCTCTGCAGTTCCTCTGCGTTTCACAGAATCCAGGGAACGCCGCTTCCTCCCAGTGTTGGTGTGCACTGGTCCAGGACCCGCTGGTCTGGGGGGGCACGCCTCTCCTCTCAGGAAGACCGGCGCTTGGCGAGACCGCTCCACTCTGATAGCCTGCCAGAATACACACAGATCAGAGAAGAGGCGACTGGGGAAAAAATGGAGAAGAGAGTCAAGAGATCCAAGACATAACTCTGGTCAAGTTCATTCCCACATTGATTGGACTTTGGCTCAGACGTCTTCACATTAAATGAAAATTGTGGTTGAAATTGCACTTGCAATCTTCACTTATTGCTCTGAGCCTTATCAACCTATCAACAGGTTGTGACAGTTTAGCAGCAGGTTTAGAGGCTGATTACGACGCTGTAAGATGAAACCAAGTCTCCAGGTTGTGGCCTGTTGGGCAGGTAAGGGTTAACCCTCCACTCTGCTTGGTTAAACGCTCAGTGATAGATGAACTGTTTGAAGAGTGGGGTGGGGGATACCCTCTTAGTCTGCAGTTTTCACTCTCTGACTGTGGCCACTTTTTAAAAATCTGTAGTTCTTCAGTATTTTAATGTACTGATTTGCTCCTCCACTGTTGAGCAAGAAAAGCCACTGCAGATTTTAAAGTAGTCTGTTTACACGGAGGGAAGAAAAAAAGTTGTTTTTCACATACGAGAGTTGCTCTTGTGAGCCTCTGGGCTAAGCTGAACCATGTGGTTTTGTGTTTGCTGTGAAGTTGGAGGGACATTTGTTTTGCCACTTTTCAAAACTTAAAACGGACAAAAGTTACAAGTGGGTACAACACAGTGAGCTGAATTACTTTCTATGAAACAGACCAGATTCGTTTGATCAGTGAACTTCATACCTCGGCAAAACTTTTTTTTTTCTGTTTTCCTTTCCTTCTTCTTCTTCTTTTTTTTTGTTGAGAGAAACAAGAGAGGCAGAGAGAGAGAGAGAGAGAGAGAGAGAGAGAGAGAAGATTGGCTCTCTAACTGTTGTTCTGCCCTGTGATTGGTGGACGCCTGTTGCTAGGCTTGTGTCAGCGTTCGAGAGTTTTCTGCTTCCTCTCCTCTCCGTGCACTCATAGGTCGGGTTTGAACTGGTGGACTCCTGCCACTTGTTGAACATCCCCACAGTTTTTTCTGCGGTTCCCTTTCGTCTCGCTGCATGAGAAAACACAGCGGCCGCAGCGCGCTGAGACACATATGTGCAGAGTTTACGCCTGGCACGGCTTCCTCTCTCTCTTTTTTAATCTTATTAACTTTTATCGTCCTCTTTATTGGTTTAAGGCCGTTGTTAATTCTGCTCCACGCTCATAAAGGAACAAACAGCTGCAAACAGAAAGGAGCTGCCTTTTTTTTTTTTTTTTTTTACTTGTAAAAAGTTTAGAAAGCTAATTCTTGACAGTAGACAGTTAGATGTTAATGAAACAGCTCCTTTGCTTTACTACTACTAATTATTCATTCCAGATTTAGTATCCACTCAAATACCTCCAGCTACATACTTTCTATCCTCATAACTGCGCTGTAAAATGTAAATGTATAATACAATAGTGTGATACCTTAAATTCCTGAGTGGCAGTGTCATTTATTGAACTACACTCAACATGGTGTCACTTCTTTTCTCAGTTATATAATGATACTTTGTGTTGAGTTTTAAGCACACACACTTTGTAAACTGAAATGATGTAAATTTAATTTATAGTTTGCCAAACTAGATTTTCACAGGCGATAAAGTGTCCACAGAAACATCTCAAACACCTCTCTGCTTGCCGTGTTTGTATTAGTCACCAAAATGTGTCAGAACAGCTCCTGCAAAGTGCAAGTTCTGTGGACGCTGGTTTGTGCATTAAAGTAAACCTGTGTGACTTTGTGGCCGATGTTAGCACAAGCTGCTTATGAATTCAACATTTCTCATTCTGTGGTTCCTGTATAATGGCCTTCTAAGTGGTGATGTAAAAAACAAAACATCAACAAAAACCTTTGTATGATATATATTCCTATTACTATTCATTCTAATGGGAATATTTTATTAGCATTACTGTAAGACTCATGGAACTGCGTCTATTGTTCAGGCCTTTCCTCCAACGGATCACTATCTAATGAAATACACACTGTTAAAACAAGCCTGAGATGATTTCTGTTGCTTGTAGGAGCCTTTCCTCAGCCATCACTAATCTTCCCAACGTTGTCCTAGCCTCTGTACTCTGAATGCCCATCTCACACACACACACACACACACACACACACACACACACAGTTACATCTCCCATAGCTAAAAGGTCATTTGTTGATCTCACAGTACAGCTAATTATTCTCGCTTGGAGTGGTTTATTTGATCTTCAGATAGTTCCTCCAGTTTGCAGCAATGAGATGTTTAGCAACAAAGCATATTCACTGTAGGTGACATCAAATAACCGAGACGCCCAAAGACGTCAGTCCCCAGACACCTGCAGTGCGGTTTCTTATATGTCACACCATGTTCTGAACCAGCTTCAGAAGACACCCCAGAAAACCTCAGAAAACACAAGTTGAAATATAGTCTGGAGTCAAATATTTCGTCATGTTTTCTCTAATCCCACCAACACCAGAGACATCAAATTAAGTGCCTAAGTGTGCAGAACTGGATATATACAAAAATAGCTTTACTCAAGGTGCACTTACAAGCTTTTAAGAAACTTTCCAATTTATCTCCAAGCATGTGTAATGTTCCGTTGTCAGTCTGGTTGGTTTTGCCTGAACTCCGCTCTGGACAGCTTAAAACATGCAACTTTTCTTATCTTTTTTGTACCAATGGCAGTGAAGATGTAATCACACCCTTGATCTCAGAAGGAGCATGTGTACTTGGATCGCTGCGCTCACACACAGACACTCCTGATGTGAGTACAGTAAAGCCTCACACAGAGTCAGTGCGTGCGCTCTGACAATAGTGTTTGGCCCCGTCCACGAGGCCGGACCACCGAGCCTAAGCGCTTTTATGTGAAAAGGTTTGGTGTGTCGTAAGCCCTAACGCTGACCAGCCTCTTCTGCAGCTTTGCTGAGCCATGGGGCTCCCGGCAGCCCTGGGAGTGCTGACTCCAGCCCTGGGAACATGTTTACCGCTGGCCTGCACCCCACCCTGTGGCATCAGGAGAGGGACCAGGGAGGGAGGGAGGGTGTGGGGGGGGCGTTTGGCTCGATCCACACAATGAACCTGCTGAACACCGTGCTATCCAGCCATCAGTGCTGGAGACTTGCAGACGGTTGCCGAACAGGCCCGGCAGGCTCTCGATCAGAGCGCACAGAGGCAGACTTGTCCTTTCTTGACCTACGGTCGTCGTCTCGTCAACACGACCAACATTAACTCACCAGTTTCTTTTTATTGGGTGTCGGGTAGTCAGTAAAGCTGTTGCTGTAGAGATGCACTGAATCATGTACGATAAACTGACAAACAACATTTTAAAACAGTGAAAAGCATTGTGTTGTTTTTCTCTCGTAAAAAGGAGTCTATCTCTCGGATAAGAGTCATTTCTTCTGTTTTGTATAGAATACGTGTTATTTTGAAATCTCACACAAAAGCATGACACACAGATGTGCATGTGTGCGTATGTATGTGTGTGTCTGCACGTGCACACGCCGGGCAGTATGTGGATGCTTTTGCAATGCGGCCTCTAACAGTCCGCAGAGGAAATAGTGCTTGGCTCGCATGTGCTTTGACATGAAAATAAAGTTTATCTGTTGTTACCAGGAATTTCAAAGATCGGTTCATCACCTCAGATTACACAAATCATTTGCTCAGTGGCAGACTGAGTGAAATAAGCCTGATATGATAATGTGATATAAAGTTTGCAGCACACAGTTCTGCACTTTTCAATACATCTCATCTGATATAATTCTGAGTAATTATTGACTTTCTAACTACCGTGGCGTGATAAGCCAGTTATATGCTGTTCCACTGAACGTGTTATTGTCAAGCTGGGATAAACAAAGCCATAAGAGCTGCCTCCCTCCCTTATCTCTGCTTCCTCCTGGCTTTTTAAAGGCCTCCTTCAGCCCGGGCTGATTGGTGGAGGAGCGGCTCTATCTGTGGTCTGATAGGCCGTGCTGCAAAACCACCAACTGAAGGGCTGTTGTTGTTGCAGCAGGTCCCGCAGCTATCCATCTCGCTGCGTGCTGCTGCTGGTCTGCACACGGCGGACCTCCACCTTCTGCTGCTGCTCACCAAGGACAAGGAGGACTCAGTTTACCCCCCAGCCCCCCGGTTTTCACATACACTACAGCAAAGCCATTAGAGAGGATTTTAAGGGAGGGGTAGATGGCGTGTAGTTGTTATTGTTATTTTTCTTTGAATGCACGTTGCACAGATGAACACACTTGTCCCTGTTTTGTTCCAGCGACAGAAAACTACTTCGAGTCATCCTGCAGGGCCGGGCTCTCCGTGCAGTGATCAATCCAAGTATTGATGAGATAGGGAAATCAAGGGCCAATCAGAATCGTTTTTATTCGCCAAGTACATTTGCACATACATGGAATTTTGTTCATCAATCATTCAATCAATTTGAATTAATCGCTGTCATTATTTAGCATACAGGCCGCAACGTTAGTGTAAATCCAATCATGATCAATGGCAGCAGGGAACAAAAGAAAGAGAGAAGTGATGATGTTTTCTTAGAGGAGGAGGGGGGGGGGGCACTAAACGTGAGCAGAGAGAACAATCCCCCCTCCTCCTCCTCTCTCTGTCTTTCTCCTCACGCTAAGCTCCGCCCGCTCGTGCTCCTCACACGCTCATTGGCTGCCGCGGAGGCTGTTTTCGTCTCGCGATTGGCCGGCGGGCCCGTCCATCGCACGAGCCTCGACTTATTTACCGAATGTATGCGCGAGAGGGGACGGTATTCTGCTTCAGGGCTGCAACAGCTGACTGCCGAGCACTTTACCCAGCAGTGCCTCAAGGAACAAAGAGGAGGACTCGGCCGGGCAGGATACTCCTTTTTTTAATTTAACGATTTAAAATAATCTCAGTACGGCGAGGACAAGAGATGAGGCACGCGGTCGCACCGGCAGAAAACGTGGAAAATAACTGTTTGGCGGTGACAGACCTGTTAAAGATATGTTCCCATTGTGAGCGGCTCAGCAAAAAGGTAAGAGACGCGACGGGGCTGCAGCACAAACCCACCTCCTCTAAATCTGACCTGCTTTCTATTAAACTGTCACGTTATCGATTGATTTTTTTTCCTTCACGGCGACGTGTTTTTCTCTCCTGAGCGAGAGCTGCACTGCAGGTCTTTTGTGCAGGCTTGTTTACGACAGACGGGGACTTTTGGCCATCCAGCCGAGGAGGAGAGAAAAAAGTCTTTGTTTTTTTTATTCAGTTTTCTTCGTTGATTTCACGGCCGAAGGGAGCTGAAGAGCGAAGTGTCCGTCCCGAGACGCGTTTCGATCGCGGTGTCATTTCTGAATAATGTGCGTTTCATTCATTCGCCTCTCTGTGCGCTGCGGGACGGTGTCCGTCGGTGGACATGTCCCGACAAGCTGCGGAAAGTTACAGGACGCGATGGGGGCGACCCGGAGGTGTCTGCAGGGCTTAAATGTTTAGAGAGGGTGAAGTGTCAAGTGGTGTGATTGGATGTCTCGTTAACGACGGAAGGCCAAAGTTTAATTCAGATTTTTCTTTTCTTTTCTTTTTTTTTTTTTTTTACGCTTTCATCTGCGCAAAGAGCTGCTGCTGCTGCAGGAGGAGAAAACCTTTAAAGGAGCAGTTTGTCGTCATTTTGTCTATAAACCAAGAATGATCTGGCATGTTTTATGGTTTTATCAGACTAACAGAGCCACTCTGATTTGTCACACTGGGTGAGACGTGAAGTGACAGTGAAGGGACAACAGGAGAAATGAGAAGTGATGATGGCAGGCGCTGCTCCTCTGATTTCCTGTGGTATTTAAACTGCACGTGTTTCTCTCTTTTTAAAGGACATGCCCCTTTTTTTTTTGTCTTGTAGGACTTGGGAGTAAGGATCCCAAGACCCTTAGGTAACGGACCAAGCAGATTTATCCCTGAAAAAGAGGTAAAAGCACCAATCTGTAATCTAGAGACTTTCACCTTGGCTACAAACATCAGAGTGATTGAATATGATCAGAATGAATATGATAATAAATATAATAAAGAGTATATATTGTTGTTTTTTGCTGTTAGATTCTGAAAGTCAGTAAAGTGGACGCCAGGACACATTCGATATTCGAGGATGCGTTTGCAGCCCTCGGTCGCCTCGACAACATTTCTCTGGTGATGGGCTTCCACCCGCAGTACCTGGAGAGCTTTCTCCGGACGCAGCACTACCTGCTGCAGATGGACGGGCCCCTGTCTTTGCACTACAGACACTACATCGGCATCATGGTGCGGCCTCTTCCTGTGAACCTTGAAACCTTCAGTTAACCCTTTACGTATCAGGCAGGAAACCATCTCACGTCTGACATCTCCCTTGTCCTCTGACTCTGCAGGCGGCAGCTCGACACCAGTGCTCCTACCTGGTCAATCTGCACGTCAACGACTTCCTGCAGGTCGGCGGCGATCCCAAGTGGTTGAACGGCCTGGACGAAGCCCCGCAGAAGCTGCAGCAACTCGGAGAACTCAACAAAATCCTGGCCCATCGGCCCTGGCTCCTCACCAAGGAACACATGGAGGTGAGAGGACGGGCACGGAGGGTGGATGTGGACATGAAGAATCTTATGTAACAGGCTGAGATCATGGGTGGAGTGTATAGAGTATAGCTGCAGTTGTGTAACTTGGATGGATTTGGGAATTAAGAGGCACAGTGAGAGAAAGGGGGAGATGGGGAGGGGGTTGGAAGCTGGAAAAGAAAGAGATGAGAGATTGGTTAGAAGGGATGAAAACATATTTTCCCACTTCCTTAAAGGTCAGTGATGTTACAGTCATTGTTTGGCTCCTGTTACTCACTAGCTTCTATTTTCCAGCGCCTTCTGAAGGCAGAGGAGCACAGCTGGTCCCTCGCAGAGCTGATCCACGCCGTGGTCCTCCTCACACACTACCACTCCCTCGCCTCCTTCACCTTCGGCTGCGGCATCACACCCGAGATCCACTGTGAGGGCGGGCACACGTTCAGGCCCCCCTCCCTCAGCCAGTACTGCGTCTGCGACATTGCCAATGGCAACGGTCACGCTAACCACCATGATGACCTGCTGGGCAACCAGGTGAGCGATGAAGGCTGGTGTGTGAGGGTGTGATGGTGTTGTTCTTTCTGTCTTTCTTTCTTTTTTTTTTTTTTTACTGCTGCATCCCTATGTGAGCGGCTCCTTCATGACTCCTTCCTAATTCCTCTCTTCTGGCCTCAGGGAGAGATGTGCGGCGAGGTGGAGGTGCTGATGGAGCGCATGAAGCAGCTGCAGGAGTGCCGCGACGACGAGGAGGCGAGCCAGGAAGAGATGGCGACTCGCTTCGAGAGGGAGAAGACGGAGAGCATGCTGGTGGTGACTGCAGAGGAGGAGGAGTGCGTCCCCTCCAGAGACATCTCCCGGCACTTCGAGGATCCCAGCTATGGCTACAAGGACTTTTCCAGGAGGGGGGAACACGTGCCCACGTTCAGAGTGCAGGTAGAGATCAAATACTGTCTGTGCAGTGGTCAGTGACGACTTGTATGACTGTTACTGACTGATCGGCCTCATCTCCAGGACTACAGCTGGGAGGACCATGGCTTCTCTCTGGTCAACAGACTGTACCCTGATGTTGGTCAGATGCTTGACGAGAAGTTCCAGATGGCCTACAACCTGACCTACAACACCATGGCAACGCACAAGGATGTGGACACCAGCATGCTGCGCCGCGCCATCTGGAACTACATCCACTGCATGTTCGGCATCAGGTCAGTCGGCAGAATATTTGCCTCTGATGTAACTGTTGTTTTGTGATGTGGTCCATAATGTCTCCTAACGTAATGATGTCCGCATTCTTTAGGTATGATGATTATGATTACGGGGAGATAAACCAGCTTCTGGATCGTAGCTTTAAGATCTACATCAAGACCATGGTGTGTAGTCCTGAGAAGACCACCAAACGAATGTATGAAAGTTTCTGGAGGCAGTTTCAGCACTCCGAGAAGGTAAGATCCTGAGCTTTCCCCCTGGCCTTATGGCAACCATTTTAAATGGATTGTTTAACAACCGTCTCTTTTCTCTCTCTTTTGTTCTGCAGGTCCACGTTAATCTGCTTCTTATGGAAGCGCGGATGCAGGCAGAACTGTTATACGCTCTGAGAGCGATCACCCGCTACATGACATGAAGTGCTTTTGGCGTTTTTATCGTTGTCTTTTTACTGTCATTGTTGTTCAAGATAAAAAAACAAAAAAATCAAAAGGGGAGGGGGAGGGAGGGAGGATTCAACAAAAGTGTGGAAGAGGTGTGGAAAGCCCTGGGTTGTGACAGAGCTTGTTGGATGGATGTTGAGAAGAGGATCAGAACAAAAGAAAGAGGGGGGGGGCGTCGAAGAAAGTCATCTCAAACTACAAGAGGATACACAAATTTTGTTCGTGTTGCCTGCAGTGCCAAAACTGTCCAAAAGAGGGCAGCATGGAGCATACTCCTGCTCTGCTGGTTGTCGGATGGGGAAGGGAGCGCTGACACCGAAGGCATCCAGGACGACGTTTCAGTATTCCAGCATTGCAGCAGACACATTTGTTGCCAGTCTCTTCTGTCTCCTGGTAGAGTGAAGACCTGCAGAAAATCCCCCGAGAGCAGTGCAGCCATAACCAGTCTGCACTTTGATTCTGTTGTCACTGTTTTATTTGTTTAGTTTCTTCAATATCTTTTTATTTCATTTTTGTATTATGGGATGTTGTCATCCACGTGGTTGCTGTTAGTGGTAACTGGACATGGAAGCATTAACTTTGGCCGATGTTTTCTTTCTTTTTTTTTTTTTTTTTGGTAAACGTGTGCCTGAACTATCCAGCACAGTGTGCATACGTGCTGAAGCTGCTGCTCCCATGTTGTATTCAGCGGGGTCATATTGATCCCCAAATCACCCAACCCCACAACCCCATTATGTCCCATGGACCCCTATCCATTATGAATCCACTGCATTACACCCTCTACTCCTACCCCCACCTTTTGTCCTCTATACCCCATCCCACCCCAAATCTCAAATGTCAATGTAAGCTAACCCGAGGAGTGTGTGAAAACCAGAGAGGCGTAGAGAGAAACTCTGAACACTGTCTGAGCCCCTTTTTGAGTTTGACTGTACGCGTGTGGATGAGTTCTGTGTTCATGACTGAGGTGTGGATGGAAAACAAAAGTTTGTCTTTGAATTTCATGTGTCAAAAAAAAAGCGAGGCACTTTGAAGGAGAGACTTCTTGCTTCTGCTGTAGCTCTGTTATTGTGAGATAACTGTTTTTCTTTATCGATGATGTTGATTATGATGTCTTTACTTTTCTGGTAATGAGGGGCGGGGGGGGAAAAAAAAAAGCTAATCAAAAAGAAAGTTAGAAACCAGGTTTTCCAGGAGGGATTTGCTTCCGGTTGCCCTAACCACACCTTATCTGTCTTCCGCTTATCCCAGCTGCCTGGTCACCCTAACACTTTCAAAGCTTTTGGATTGTGAATTTTATGAATACCTCTTCTGTTTTTCTCTAGAAAACATATAAGAAGTGCTCTTTGGTGAGCAGAGACTCTTTCCGGGCTGCTGTGTTCCCATTGCTCGGGGACCCGGCTGGCCCACACAAGGCCGACTGCGGTCGATAGCTGCCGAACGCAAAAGGTTGTAGCTGTGCTTATTTCCCTGCTGGGGAAGTCTAACCAGTGCAAAAGCAGCTTTTGTTTTATTATTTTGGACAGAGGTGTGAAACCTCTGCTGTTTTTGTTTTTTGTTTACTAAAACCAGTAAAGTACTGCATTCTTCTGAGGTGGATAAAAGAGTCAGACAGATGAATGAGTGATTTCCCGAGGAGGGGGAGAAGGATGATAAAGATTGGTACATTTGGAAGTGGTTTGAGAGGAAGTGGAGTTTTTTTTTTTTCAAACTTCTGACTGATGTCAGTTACTGACACTTTTTTTATATGAAAATATCTGAAAAAGATGGAAAAAAATAAACTATGACGTTAAATTGTTGTGTATCATTCGTAGTTTTCTCCTCAAAATAATTCAATATCATTGCTTCATCAAAACAGATTGTATTGGATGTGGAGAGGCCGACACAATTCAGGAATCGAACAGTCATAGCACAATCAGTGTTGCCGTCAGCTCACTTCCACTGCTCACTTGCACAAGGATAGGAAATGAAACAACCCATGGTAATTAGTAAGCATATTTAAATGTTGCTATGCAAAAGTTGACTCATGAGAAGACATGAGGTGTTATTGTGTCACCTTATGCTCCAAAGTACACTCAGCTCTTTGACAATAAAGCTGACTTCGTGCAGGCTGAAGTCAGGGGAACAGTTCAGCTGGTCATCAGCACAGTCCAGGGACTTTCATGTGAACTTCATTTTACTGTACAAGCTTGATAACTGTGGTGTGGTTGAGGCCAAAGTTCCTCTATGCCCCTGACTAACACTTGGATTGAGACGAGGGGGAATTCCTTGTAGGACCTCACCTCTCTTTCTTGTTTGCCTCCGTGTCACAGCTCACCGGAAAAAAAAAATCCCCTCGCTTCCCCAGCGAAGGCCGGTAATCTGTCTGAACTTCAGGGAGTTTCTGTCAGTACACAGTCACCAGGAGAAAGTGTTATCCCCACTGATCAAACTGCCCTCACATTTTCAGTGACTTTCCCCAGACGATATATGAAATACGAAACATTTGTTAAGCAAACTCGTCATCAGCCAACCAACTGTCTTTTCATATCAGAACTGAGGAAATCTGTGTAGAGAACAATGTTTGTAATTAGCTCTGGCTAACGAGTTGTTTAGGAGTCTTTGAAACATCAGCTTGTCTTGTGGTTGTTTAAAGGTCACTGTATTGTGGGAACTGACACCGGGGGGTTTTACATTAAGTGCCGTTTCTGATTTGTTTCGATGTAATAACGACGTGATTTTGAAATGCTGTACTTTAGGCTACTTGGTGTAACTTGTAAGCACTGCCTGGCCCCATATCTGTGTAACAATAAAGGCTTTGAGAAGCAAACATGTTTTTTTCCTGCTTTCTTTTGCTTTATTATGTACAAGTTCCAAAGTCAGACAATCCAAAGACAATAAAAGATTTCTTTATGAGGTCAGCCATCTGTTACATCAGCCTACATTATCACAGAACAACTTTTACAACACAGTGTACTTACAAAACAATTACCTGTCTGTTATATAAATGTGCAAAGAGCTTGTATTAAATTATCCCTGTACGTGTGAAATGAAAGCTTCTGCAAGCTTTATGGGAATTAAAGTGCATAAAAAAACAAGACAAAAAAGTTGTTATATATATAGTCATAAAATCATGAAGGACCAAAAGGCTTAGAAAATAAAAATATTAATATTTAAGTAAACAGATCTGAGAAAAAACTTTCACATCCACACAAATATTGCTTTATCTGTTTGATACAGTTTCAGCCCGCTTCTTACATTTTACATTATTGCTTTCATCAGCTGCCTTAAATCTGTTGTTTATAACAACACGCTGACCATGTGCAGGCTTTGAAACTTCCTGTGAAGCATTTGTAGTTCAATTCTTTGTGAAAAATTGTAATTGAATATTTAGCCACCATTTTTATGACCACCTTACTACAGAACATGGACGGACATGGATAAGAGATGCTTTGAAGAGTGCTTTTGAAAACCCACTAATGGAATCCACTTTGACTAACATTAACTCAAGCTGACCTCACCTGCTTCGTTCCCAAAAAGGGAAACTACAATTCTTTACTGCCACCATTCCAACCTTTACAAGCAGTTAATAGTAATGTGGACTGAGCTGAGAGGTTTCTAGGATGACATGACTGCTCCGGAGGCTACAGTATCCTCATCAGTTTTTCAGCTACGGGCAGGAACTCCAACTCCCAGCATGCCCTGTGGTAGTCCCTCATATCTTCATTTTCTATCCACTTCAGAGCTTCTTCTTCATCTGATAAGTTCAAAAAGGGTACAGAGGATGAACAAGAGCAGTGACAGGTTCACTGTAAACACTTTTCACTGACAGGTTTTGTGTTCAGGCAGCTCCCAGATGTGACCACAGAAGTTTCATGTTTCGTGATTGTGGGGATGTGTTCCTCCCTTCCCCCTGAGGGCCACTGATGTGAATAAGAGCATGTTCTTTCCAGCGTGGCCCCCTCCCTTGTTATGTAAGATTTAGTAATAACACAGTGCACCAACCTGAGTGAGTGATGAGGAGCTCCAGCAGTGACTCTCTGTCCCGTGAGTCCAGCAGGTTCTCCGACCCGCTGCCGATCATGTTCCACAGTGCTTGACACACCTGGCCTGCGAGCTGCCAGTCACCTGGTCCAAAGTCTTTCAGACAGTCCAGAAGTCTGGCCACATACACACAGACACACACACAGGGGGATTAACATGACCAGGAGGTCAGGGATGTATATATATATATATATATATATATATATATATACATATATATATATATATATATGTATATATGTATATATATATATATATGTATATTGTATTGTGTATACATATATATATATATATACATATACATATATATGTGTGTCTATATTGCATCTCAGTGCATTAGTCCTTACTTGCCAGCAGTCCCCTCTACTGAGAGACTGACCCTGTTGGAAGGGTCCAGAGCCAGATTGGTGAGGACCCCACAGGCTGAAAAACACATCTCAGTGCTTTTAGAGTCGAGCAGCATCACCAGGAATTGGTGCACTGAAAGCGAGAGAGTGACAATAGAGAAAGATGATGACAAGAGTGAGGGAGCAGGCAAAGACAAAGCAGGGCAAAGATAAGAGCACCGCTATCACCACAGTCAGCAGGCATGTTTATACTGACTGAAGCTGGCCTTGCAGATAAGTTCACCCTAAACATGACACGACAGCATACAGAGATGTGTACTGTACAATATGTTTCAGTACAGTATGTTGTATGATATAAGTTATGTCTATTTAAACTGTATTCCTGTGTTTAATTAGGCTTTTAAGATGAATCAACCAAGAAATAAAATAAGAAATAAATATAGCCTCTTATTGGAGTAAGCCAAGGATTTCATGTACCTTTGTTTTGCATAATGTAGTCCCGAACTTCCTTGGACTGTGACAAATTTCCATACACACGGGTGGCCTCAAGCATAGCGTCCATACTGGAGCTTAACACCAACTTCAGCATCACTAAAATACAAAGAAAGAATGAGCAAAGGTGAGGGGAGAAATGGGGGCGTTATAGAGGGGAAGTGAAATTGAACAAAAGCAGGAGAATTGACAGACAGATGTTTTTTTTTATTTTTCACTTGTTGGATATCTGCCGGTCTTACACTTTGCGATGGTGAGCTGACTGTGTCTGAGCACAGAGCTTTCTCCTTGGTAGTAGGACAGGTTGTTGATTGTTGCAGCCACGTTCACCAGCAGCTCCTCGCTCTCCTGCACTGATCTCAGCTCTGTGTCATCCACACACAAGAGAAAAACAGGCAAGAAAATAATGATATTATCGAGAAGAAGAGTTTAAATCATTTTCAACAGAGATCTTGAGCCAGATATTTCTCTCCAATATTTCTCTTCTCTTTGAAAGTCATCCGGTTTAAAATACAGCCGACAGAGGAGGCATTTAAGAGACAGAATGAAAACTTTGCTTCCTTTCATGTTGATGAAGGGGACATGATAAAATGAGGGTGGATTATTAATCCATAAAATGGCAACACGGATTGTGTAAACTGAGTGGCAATCATTGTTAAGATGCTCTTCCTGTTTCCTTTGGTAATGCAGATGTAACTGGAGATGCATGAGAATTTAGAGGTAAATAGACCATTTTGTAGAGTGCCTGCAGAAATGCAGTGTTTTCTGCATACTATAGCACAGCCACACTGATGTGACACTGTGACATTATTATAAAAACAGCTGGTATCTGCAGTTAATTTTGGCCTGATACAGTCGGTTTGATCATGAGCCGGCGCGCAAAGGTCAATGTGACCCAACCAGCCGTGACACCGTGCGTGGCTTTGGAGTCTGTTCCTGATATAGCAGCAGATGTAGTGAGCTCAGTCATAAATCGCGGATACTGCGGTTGACGCGTGTGTCACACTGAATTCTGTTTCTGTTTCTGACTGTAAACGCTGCTTTGTTGTGCCCCTTTCCACTTGAAGCTCGGTAATGCAAAGCAGCACAGCCTGTCATGATCTTGATCAAAACAGGACATCGATCAGCCGAGTTTGCGCTTTCATCCTCCACTGAGATTTTGTTTTCTGCTTCCAGGTGTCGCGCCACACTCTTTTCCGGTCGCTCATTTCATGTTTCTGTCTTCAGTTACTTCATTTAATTCCTGTTTAACTTGCAGGCATCACTCACACACCCCTCTATCTTTAGAAATTTGACATTTGTTTCACTAGTTTGACGTCCGTTTTGCTTGTTTAATTTTCTCTCCCAAATGTGAAAATGAAGTGTGTGTAGGAGGCAGGCAGCGGCGAGTTTCACACCCACCCGTGTATCAGTTCAACCTGTCCTGAAACCATCTAACCACATGGGAGAATTTCACGTACACACACAAACCGAGTCGGCTGTGAGATGTGACAGAACATCCTGCTCATGCAGCGAGGCGCTCCGCTCTGTTAGGCTTAGAAAAAACGAACAAAATAAAAAAACAGCAACAGGTAAACCAAAAGAGGATGTGCTGCGTATTGAACAGAAAGCTCTGAGAGGAAAGCAGGCCCTGGAGCGAACAGACAAATGAGGAGCGTGTTTTTCAACCAAAGTCTAGTCTTGTTCCCAGCACAGGGGAAGTGGTTGGGTGAAGATACTTACTGTACTTACAATGTAACAAACAGCTATTTTTAAACTTATCAGAACTCCAAATTTCCACACACTGCTTGTGTGACAGACATAGGTGAAAAGGACAAATCTAGAAAAGACACCTTTGCTACTGACTGCATCTCCTGTTTTTCTTTCAGCTAATAAACTTTGCTAAACACTGACTGACTAAAGCTCTCTGCTCACCGAGTGTCTCCATCAGCAGCTGAATGCAGGCCTTGTTGTTTGCCAGAGCTGGACCCACAGCCGGGTGGATGCACATGTTGGCCAGCACCCTGACCAGCTTCACCAGCACATCCTCATCCTCCTGCACACTCACCGGAGGTTCAGGATGGCCACTGGAGGAACATGAGTTGCCTCTGAGCTGGTAGCTGCTGTACAGCTGCAGGAGCGTCTCCACACAGCCCTCACACTGAAAGAGCTGCTGCTGGGCCTCATCGCTTTTGGCTGTGAGGTTCCCGAGGGTGAAAAGGAGGCGAACAACAAAGTCCTGTGGGAGAGCAGTGGAGAGTGCTGCAGTGGTCAACTTGCATCTGTCAATGATTTTACTGTCTTAATTACACTAAACCAACACAAATTATTTAAGAAGTAGACAGCATACATTCTTTAACTAGTTGTCAGAAGAAATGCCCAGAATAATTTCACACAGCCTGAGAAAATATCTTCAGATGTCTTGTTTTGTAACAGTCCAAAACCCAAAGATTTATTACCATACAGAATAAAGACATCCCATTTGAGGAGCTGGAACCAGGAAATGTTTAAAACGTTTCTGCATTTTTACTTTAGCTGATGATCAATTACTTATATTGTAAATACAGTATATTTACAATAAATAAGATTTCTCCCAAAAGAAATAGATTGTTCCTGATGAGGAAAACATTTTAAAAAATTAGATTTTACTTAAAATTTGAGGATCAACAGCCATTTCACCATTTCACCTGTAGCCTTCCCCAATCATAGCTTTGTAAACTTGTTACTTGAGTTTTACTGCACCCTGTCATTTCAATGAGTTCTCACATGCTTACCAAGAAGAAAGGTAACAAATGGCACCCTGTGCGTCACCCCTGTATCCTGACTCTACTTTGTAAATAACATGAAGAGCCAGTGAGCTAAGAACACACTCTTTTCTCCCGTAAACAAGGAGTGACATTGGTATGAGGACAGGACAGACTGTCCCTGGACAAGGAGCTCATTACGTGTCTTACTGTCCTGTGTGTGTGTGTGTGTGTGTGTGTGCGTGTTTGAAGGTGTGGGTGTGTGTTTGTTCCATATGAGATTAAATGCGCATGTCAGTCATGTCTGAAAGTCACACCCTTTTTTCCTCACTCCTCCCCTCCACCTCTGTATCACCTCTACTATCTAGGATCTACTCAAGCTCACCTCATTTAATTTTTTCTTTTTCTCCTCCCCTTTCCTTGACATGCTTAGTCCCTCCCGGGACGATTGAATGTCAAAACATGTGCGTCCACACACACACACACACACACACACAGCCATGCGCACACGCACACACACACGCACACACACACGCACACACACACACACAGCAGAGCAGAGAAAAAGACGAACGCAATGTGCAGATGGACACAACGTCCTGTAAATGTGCTTGGACTTGAGGGACATAAACGTCTTTCCCTGAGGGCAAATATGCTTGGTGGAGTTACATCACAGGATTGGTAAAGCTCAACTTCACTCCTCGCTTAACAGACAGGGGCAGAAACTCAAGTGCACACACACAAACAAGTGGAGGCTTGTCGACTCACCTGTTTTTGGTGATGTTTGCTCAGCAGTTCTAAAAATAGTTGGTAGCAGTCGGGGGTCTGGGCCAGAGCGAGGCGGCACTCCGAGTAAGAGGAGAGTTTACTGAGGGAGAGAGGGGACAACAAATAGCACTGATCACTCTGCTCACCAACCACCCCGGTATGCTGACTAAATATGGAGATATTCAATCTAACTGCTAATGGATAAACAGGTGTCGGCTAGCATCTAACTTTCATGCTGTGCTTATCTATCTATTTGTTAGCTTTATAAGCACTAAAACCCAGAAAAACTCAGAAGCTGAGGCCTGTGGCAAGACACCGAGGACAGGTTCTCGTTTTTGCCAGTCACTTGTACCAATGCGCTTTGTTTGGTAGAGGCTCACCTTAATGATTCATTTAATCTCTCCAACCTGTGTGCGTATACTTTAGAGACATACTCTTTCATCGATATTTTCATTTTAATATGTGTCTGTTAAGTTACTATCCATCAATGAATAAATTAATACACGGTTGATTTATGTAATAATTGTGGTGCTGGTGGCAACTTTCTTGTAAAAATCACAAGTGGCAGACAGTCATTTAACAAGGCTTTTAACACAACAGACTCACTATTCTACTCCCTGGTGTGTGAAGTACTGAACTTTTTTTTCTGTCCTTGCTAGCATTGTGACTTAAATGGTTACTATGTCCAAATAAACAAAAAAAATATCGATGACAACAGAATTACAACTTAAAAGAACATTACTGTGTGTATTTGCATCGTGTTTCTGATCAGTATGATTTAGGTGAGTAAGTTGAAACAAGGAAGTGTTTTACTATTTCACAGATAATTAGTTTTTAATTAGTGTTTTGTAGGTCTTCTCATTTGACAAAATTTGAGAGAAACAGATTAACCAAATCCTCACTGACAAACGCTAAGTTTCTCTGCAGTCTCTGTAAAACAAGGACTTCAAGTGAGACGAAAAAAAGAAAAGCATGGAAATTTAGCTGAAGCTAAAGGGGAAAACAGAAGGTGAGAGCTGACAGCCTGTTTTGATTTAGCTCACTATACTTCAACTGGATGTGTGTTACCTGTATATTCTGGAAATGTTGGTGCAGATGTCCTGGTCTTGGCGGTGATGACGAAGCACCAGACAGAGCTCTGATAGTATAGAAAAGGAGACGAATAGTGGACGGGAGTCAGGATGATCTGCAAGGTTCCTCAGGGTCGCCGTCAGCTACAGGGGTCAGAGGTCAGAGATGTTTATATTTTGGCCAGCATTGCGTGTCGGTGTTATGTGCTATTGTGCCCTGCACACGCTGTTGGTCATACGCTCATTAAAGTTGGCTGCTGGCCTGCACAGGACGCTATACAGCAGAGCGACAGGAAACTATTCAGTATGGACATAAATCATTCTATCACAAGAGGGAAACAGTCATTTCCAACACACGGCAGCACTGGAAGTTCTGGAAAGTCATGGTCTGCTTATTTCCCTCCTCTAACAGCATAATGAGTTGTACTGGATATCAAATGAGGCGCTGGCTCAAGATGTTTGCTTGGGCCAACTTTCTGTATGCAGTCAGCAGCAATCATTTTTAGAGGAGTGAGGCAGGGCATGTTTTAGACTGAAGTGGCCAGGCCAGTAGAGAACATTATGCTCCTGGAGCTTACCAGACATAAACAAAAACATTTAGTCTAATAGGAGGGAAATCTACATCAGCCAACAAATACAGAAAGACCAGTTTTTACCATTGTGCTCTTTTACATTGACTATAACTATAACATTGAGTATAACTTTTTTGTACTCATATATGGCCATACTTAAGAAAGTATGTATATTGTTTTATAAGCAAGAACAGATGATTCCATTTTCATCTGAGTTGGTCTAAAAAAGTGATTGATGATGATCTAATGATTTATACAAAACACTTTGAAACATTTTTTAAAATGTGACCCTTAGCAATAGTGCTACAGCTGACGCACCTGCACAAGGATGTGTCCTGCTATGATGAAGTCGGTGTCTTTTGCTGTGTTAAGTCTCTGGATGAGTTTCTGAGCCATGCCGATACAGTTCTTGTCCAACAGGAGTCTGAGGATTGTACTGTTTCCTGAGAGAAATTTCAGTGTCCCAACACAATACAGCAGTGGCTCTCCAGACGTGTCCTCATTGCTCAAAATGCGCAGAATTGAGTCTAGAAACAAAGGGAAAAAAAACTTATGTTAACTTTGTGAAAGAGGTCCCAAAAACGACACCAAGTAGAATCACACAGATGAAAACCATATAGACAGTCACTCGGATTAACATTAACAAAAACATTTTTGTCAAATAGTGGAAGAAACATCTACACAGGCCAATAAACACAGAAAGGAAAATATGTAAAACTGTATTCCTTAAAATAAAGTTTTTTTCTGCAGAATAGAGAACCCTGATGATTGTGACCAAAAATGGTGTTCACCCATTATAGAGTTGTTCTGGAAAAGGATGTCGTTGCTTTCACTGCGGCTGATCTGGAAGATGAGCTTGCAGATGTTGAGCAGATTGTTTCCACTGACACACAGCTGGAGAGAGAGGGGAAAAAAGGCACATGACTTTTGTATTAAATGACTTGGGTGCCCTTCTGATAATGACTTAGTGGCAGATGTGCTGACACCCACACGCCCACAGACGACTCACAGCAAGGCAGAGCTTGGCGATGTGCAGGTTGAGCTTGGCCGAGTTGAGGTCGATGAGGCGGAACAGCGTTCGCAGTATCCCTGACCTCCCCTTACAGCGTCGGCCGAGCATGTCTGCTTCTGCCAAGGTGCCATGGAGACTGTCACACAAATCACACAGACAGTCCACCGAGCCCTCGGAGCTGCCTGGCACTGCAGAAGAGAAGTTATTGCAAAAGAAGAAAAAAAAAGTTCAAGTTCAGGGCAACATGTCAAACATTCACAACAAACATCCCAATGTGTAAACACCTACTTATGTGTGTTGGCAAGTGTGCGGCCATTTAAACACAGTGAGTGAATTTATGTTGTGGTATCTATGTGCAATATGTTTGGGCTCTTAGAGTGGGTGTGCGTTTATTACTTGGATGAGGAACTTGAGTTTAAATCTTCAACATCAATAATACATTGGTCAGCAGTAAAATGACATTTCCCTCCCATCTGTAAGACGCAGCTCTTGGTTTCGATGGTTAAATGAATGGGAACAATTCTGCAATAGGCAGCTCCGATCTTGATGCAGAGGAAGAGAAAGGGTGGGGTCTTTTCCTTGTTTTTGAGGTAAAATAAATGTTTTCTTTGCATAACTAACAGGGCTTGGCTATTTCTGTAAAAGGTTGGCTGCAGTCTTACACTCAACACTTCACTGCAATTTCCCACTGATTCTGAAAGGTGTTTTATGCATGAGCCAGAAGGCACTTGGTACAATAAATATTTAATATTTATCTTTCAAATGAATTTTCCATTAAATTTGTAGAGTGTTAAAATATTTACAGCCATAGATTTCATTTCATGACTGCCAGACTGCAGTTTCAGGCTAAGACAATTCTGTATAGATGCCAAACATAACAGCATTTTGTTTGCCTTTCTTCAGTGGTCGAAATGACAATCCTTTTTCATTTTTGTGAGACTTCATGCATGACTATCTGCCAATTCTAAAAGGCCAGCCTACTGGTTGAGAAAATAAGGTAGAAGTAGGAAGTAGGAAAATAGAAGTATGAGGCACTAATAGGAGAAGCTTAGCTTTAAAAAAGAAAAATGACTGCAACCACAGTGAAATTTAGATTACTTTCAGAGAACTAAAAGAAAGGTGGAATAGGTGATAGAAACTTCATATTGTTTGGGTCTAATGAATGGATGTGGGCAAGACCAACATGTATCATGTTTGCACCTTTTCAATGTGTTATAACATTGCTCACACTACCTGCAGCCACACTCTCTAGCTGTTGGAGAAGAGGAGCAATCATATTATTCCACACCAGTGACTCTGCATCCTCCTGTGTGGTGTTGTCTCCATTCCCCAGATCTGAAAAGTACGGAGAGAGCTGCAGTTAGCCAATTACCACGTCTGAACCCAGACAGTGAACATGAGCAGCAAACATGGTTCACAAGTTCACTGTCTTAAAATAAAACTGCAGGAAGTTTGATGCCACAATGAAAGGTCACCATCCACAGCTACACTTCCTCTGATTTCTGGGTTTGTGCAATAGTCTGCGTGTAGGCACGGTGATGTGCGCATTTATGATGAAAACATGTGTGCAAGTGTCTGTGCACGCAAATGTCTGCAATCGTTTTTTCCCCAAACATTTGCATACCTCCTAGCCTGGTGTGATGCAGGAAACTGTGGTTGCCCAAACCAACAGCTCTTTCAGCTATTGGCTGGCTGCCTCTCATGGTGGAGATTAAACCCCTAGCAACAACACCCCAATCAAAGTTTGACACTTATGAAGGGGTGTTCAGTTACTGGGAGAGGTGTGTCAAGCATGCTTGAATTGAACTCAGTTTGGCTTCTTGAAATAAGTTACTTTTGAAGTAACACTGAGTGGTTGAGTTGTGTCTAAGAAAATGCTGTACATTGCATCTATATTTTTACATGGTGTGCAAAATGCATCATTCATGTTTAAAATAAATAAAAAATAGCAGTTAATAGATGTTAATTTGATGTATGTGCACAAACCTGTTCTCCGTCCTGCTCTGCACTCTGTGGGTGTAACTCCTGAGTCATCACCAGGGTCCGTTATTCTGCTGTTGGTGCAAAAAAACCCCAGCAGTCTGATTAGAAAAGATTTTGGACAAAGTATCTAATAATTGGCTTTGGGAGATTTGGCACCTTTTGGTCATTAAAACATAAAATATTGTTGTATCAAAGACTACATCTCCATGAAAACTTGCTGACTTTCTATTCTGCTAGCAAGACTGCAGGTGTATTTTCATCAAGTGCCACAAGGTGTCCCTGTTGCAACAGAGGTTGAGACTTATGTGCAGATGCTGTTATCTGTTATGTGTGCGTGCCTCTGTGTGTACATTTGCTCTCACACGAATATGTGTGTGTGTCTGCACATGACTGCTTGCAAGTTTCTTGTGAGTGTGTGATCTCTGTATCTATGCGGGCGTGTGTGCTGTTGTGCATCGCAAACTGCAATCCCCAACAGACAGGAACTAAGATCTCGGCTTTGTGGGCAGCTTGGTTAAAGCTGTTCATGCTTTGTCACTGTGAGCTGTCTCCACAGTCTCACCGTCTGTGTGCAGTAACCGTAAAGTGCTCCCAAAAACACACCCCTTGTCGTGCGATGCTATGTGTTGCGGCTTGCCCTCTGCATGTCACTACTGCATCTTACTTTCTGCATGTCACACTCAAGTCTGCACAACTCCTTTCACATACAAATAAAATAACTCACTGCATCTTAAATCTCACAAAAAAAGTTAATCAAGCTAAAAAAAAATATGGAAAAGTGTAATCACCCCATCAAAGACAAACATTATTATGACACTGATATGACATTAGCACAAAAGGCTCTCAGGCTGGAATATTTTTTGGAACTTTTAGACTCAAGAGAGCTTTATATTATTTTCCTGCAGACAGGAATGAGACAGAAAATGGCTTTCAATATTATACTATTTTTTACCATTCTACTGGAGTATCACCAGAAGCTTGATGGCATTAGTCAGTGGTATACACTATGTGGGTGTTACTATAGAGTGCACTTTCACTTTGATGGAGATTTAGTTGGCACACAGGGCATATGCAGCAGGCAGTGCTGGTTGAGGCATGTTGCAGTGAATGTCAGAGAGGGGGCTTTGGCTCTGTATGATAGGATTAAGAGCTTGATAATAAGGCCTCTTTGTGTGGAACTGCATTCTCTGAGACATGACCTCATCCTTGTCTTAGGCCTGGCCAGTGCACTGCAGTCACAACACACGCTGCTGCCAGCCTTGCCCAGATGGGCACCCAAATCTAATAGAGAGCCATTTGGAGCTATAAAGCTCCGGCTTATTGGAGAAAAAGAACCTAGTGGATGTCTAATCTTCCCTATCTTTATATCTCATCCAACTCATCACATTAATCTGTCATGCTGTGTCTATTTCCACTTGCAGACAGTGTGCTTCTGGCTTGACTATCTCTGTGATTTCCATTCTGCTTGTCTCTGTTTAATGCACCTTTTTTCTGTGATTCATTGCAAGATCAAGAAAAGAACTTCAAAAACTCTGATCCACCACTAATCAAGAGGGGGAGACTCTTTAATCTTGTCCTCATAAATCATAAGTTGACCACAGTCTCGTCTCTTTGGACCTGGTTTTGTGAGCAACAAGTTATACAAACATTGCATGTTAACTGAGCTTGTGAGGGAGGAGGTGAGGTTGTACTGCAGGCGATAGCCCACATTTCCTGTAAAAGTGTTTTATGGCCTGTCCCCCCTCTTCAGCCCCAGCTGCCCCACCCAATCGATAGGCGGATGGATTGTAACGACAGCCCCCGACCTCACACCCAGAATTATGCCCCTCATGCTGACACACAGCTGATGAGGTCGGCAGAAAAAAGCAGAGCTTTTAGCCTCTTTGCACTGTGAAGGTGTAAAAGCTGACACGTGATAGTAATGACAGATAGAGGCAGTTTCATTGGGGATGAAGCTTGCCAAGGAGCTGGATTTAACTGTGACCAAGATATAGTGTACTGTAAAGTATATGAGGGTTTAAAATGGGGTCGAGTGTCCCAAGTTGAAGAATTTGTTCTATCTATTAGTTATTGACAGCAAAGCTGGTCTAACTGACTTCATATATTCAGCTGTCAGGGGAAGAAGATGAATGTATCTCAAAGGTTTTGGTAAATTATTGCTTTGAAAGCCCTTTGCTTTGAAAAATGTTCATGGGTAATGTATTTGTAATTAAAGAAATGTCCTTTTTTTACCATACACATACATTTACATTCATTATTGAAGAGTTTGAATAACAAACGGTATATCAGCATTTTGTGAGTTTTCCATCATAATACTTCATGATTAAATGGTTTATTATTCATTCTTGATTAAAATCAACTTTCCAACTTCTGTGTTTACAGATTAACAGATGTGAATAACCCTTTATTAGAAGAATTAGGAAACATTAGTAACCTAGATTTTAGTTTGTTTAATGTAGACAAATGCAATAATAAAACAGACATATCAACCAATTTTAGAGTGATAGTGACTTATGGTGTTTTTTGTAAACATCTGAAACAGGGGATAATTTAAGAAGGAATGAACCCAAATATTTATAAAGATATAAAACTTACTAAGGTATTTCCTGTGAGAATGTTCTCTAGCTGAGTAGTCTGGATAAATTATGGACCAAAACAGGAACAGAAAAAGACACCGGAGACTCTTTGACATAATGGAGCAAAGAGAGAGGCAAGAAATCAAGGAGGAGGCGGAGGAGGATTTGATGAAAGGCAAAAACCTAAGGCACAATTAACTCCATCAAGTAATGGCCACCACTGCAACATGTGTCCCTATAAATCTTTAATTCATTGTCATACTGTCAC
>JAOXYL010000036.1:8878509-8908260 GCA_028564955.1 Terapon puta | reverse complement strand
AAAAGGGAGAGACGAGAGAGAGGAACAAATCTTGAAAGTCAAACAGAAGGATAGAAAGCCTACCTTTCACTGGCTGTTCTGCGTGGGCCACGTTTGTCAGGACCACTGCAGACTTCAGTGTGGTCTGCAGTGGGGAGTCGATTAGCTGACTGCTGCTTTTGTCCTGGGCCTGGATTCAATCGTTCTTTTACCAAACACATAGAGGGATAAGGACAGAGGTCATTTAGTGGTTGCTGCTGTGTGCTGCAGCAAACTTTTATCTCGTTTCACTTGCGAAAAGCACAACTTTCAATTCATGCACAGATTTCCAAATTCAATCAATGCCTTAGAGTATCTTCATCATATGCTTTAATACTCAACAAAACAGTAAAGCATATTTCTGTGAAAAAGGTCTGAGAGAGTGTTTATTTTCTGCCCAAAACAACAGAAGTACATTTCATCCAGCCCAACAACAGAGAATGTAAATCGGGTATAATGTCAGCATGTGAATGGCTCCATTCATCTCCCTTTGAGAAGATTAACAACAATGCAGTAGGTGAAATAAATGTTGTTGTTGTTGAGTGCTGTTTTCTAGTTTAATGTTTTTTCTTTACCTGTTTAACAATTATATAATCGTATGCCTTCTGTTATTAGTATTTTAGTTTTTAGTATTTCTAAAAATATTCCTAGTATTTTTATTAATTGACACGATCTCATACATTTCATTTATCTACCATCTTTTCTCCTTTGATCCTGACTTGAATATTTTTTTCCTTCCTTACCATCTGTGTGTCTCTCTACCGGAGGCAGCATGGTGAGAGAGCCAGCCCTGAGTAGGCGTGTCCGTGTCCCTGCTGACCCCCTCTTCACTTCCACTGGGTTGGTAGGGGGTCTTGGAAAAGCCTTGTATGGATCCTCAGCATTGCCAGGGACTGGAAACTTTGGCTTCTGGTGCCACGTAAACAAATTAGTGACATATGACGGTGTGAAAAATGAGCAAGAGCTTGAATCGACCAATAAAACCGCTCATGTCCACAAAGAGATCCCCTTAATTTGGTTACTCTTATTATTTCATTTTGTATATTAACATTATAATCCCATTTATTAAAACCAGATAAGCTTTCATGCTGGGGTACAGAGGCGGGTATATTCCTTATCCTATTTTTCACTTCTCATGGTAATACTTATTACATTAAAAGGAGCTTAACAAATATCATCTTCATTTAAATCTGAAATACTGCCATGCAGAGATGTGTGTGTGTGTGTGTGTGTGTGTGTGTGTGTGTGTGTGTGTGGGAGGGAACTAACATGGTCCAGAGGTGAGAGGCGGGTCCCTGAACCAGGCCTGGAGTCAGGTGTTTCAAAATTTTGAGCATGAAGACTGAAAAGGGAAAAAAACTGACTATTATTTATCCAAGTTACATGAGGCCTACAGCTGATCTGATTGCCTGTCAACATGAAGAAGTTTTAAGAAGAGTTTGTGACTAACCTAAAGGTCGATGGAGGCCTGTTGTCACGGTCTGCCCGAGCAGAGCTCCTTCCAAAAAGCTGCCTGTACCCATCTTTGGGAGTAAATGGTCGCTGGGTGGACTGGACTCGGAGGGATTGTCTAGCTTCACTGACAATTTCAGCACTTGTTTTCCTCAAAGCGTTGTGCCGGGGAACAAATGGCCTGCAGATCTCATGTTTTCTCTCCATCGAGGCCATTTAGGCCTTTATGACATTTGCTAGGGCAGCCTGC
Source organism: Terapon puta (assembly GCA_028564955.1). Taxonomy (NCBI): domain Eukaryota; kingdom Metazoa; phylum Chordata; class Actinopteri; order Centrarchiformes; family Terapontidae; genus Terapon; species Terapon puta. Next base: position 8,906,540 of record JAOXYL010000036.1, on the reverse strand, counting down.
AAATGAAATCATTGATTTCATTATACCAGCGTTTACAGGTTGTCAGTTGAAAATATTTAAATATATGTATACCAGAACAGAAAATGAACAGTAGGTGTAAAATACTTCTGAGGTTGCATTATACTGATAACATCCAAATCAGTGTGAGGAGTGATGAAAGAAGCAGCCAGATGTTTTGTAAAAGGAAATAATACTACAATAACGACTCTGATAAATAAGCCTGCAGACATTTTATGTAAGTGGGGAATCGAGATATTTTCAACAAAATATTTCTAAATTATTAAAATGTATACATTGTGTTATATACACTTTTGCATTTAGAGCTGCAACTAAATACAAATTTCATTCTCAATTAATCTAATAAAAATAGTACAAATTTATTAATAATAAAGTCTATGAATTGTTAGAAAATAATGAGCAATGTCCGTCCATTTTGATGAAATCAAGAAGTGAATTTTTGTCATTTTGTCACAAATCGATCAAATTTATTAACAGTCTCAGCTGTAACTAGATTAATCATAAACAACATTTTAATGTTGTCTCAAATAAAGGTAGAGCTTATTTTAACTCGTTTTAACGGTGTATCATATTTCATAGTACCATTACAGATTTTGTAAATAAAATCTTAGTCTACATCTGCTGACTGTTTATAGTCTCTCTTTTGTTTTTCTGATTGCCCCATACTTTAACTTTAATGTTTACCATTGGCTTTTGTAGAAAAGACATCTTTATTATGCTCTGTCATTTTTCTTGAGTTTCTTCCTGTCTGTCTCTGTTTAAGATTTTTTTTGTGATGAGTTTATCCTGATCTCAATCGAAGGTCTTAAGGACAGAGGGTGTACTGATAATGTACAGCCTTCAAACCACCTTTAGGAAAGTATTTCATTACATTGTGCATGGATTCTCCCTGTGTAAAAAAAAAGGGTAATTGGGGAGGGGATTTGACTCGACCTGACTATCGATGAATGTAGTGGAGTCATAAGTACAATATTTCACCCTGAAATATGGTGAAATAGAAGTATAAAGTAACAAAAAAAGTAACATCAAGTTGTATCTAAGTGCAATCAATATACTTAGCTGCATCCCAACACTAACAGTAATATAGCATGTACATATATATTTTTTATTATCTGGTCCCAAAGCTACAGCCTAACAGCAGTTTGTCACTTTGGACTAGATATTGCTGATTGCTGGTGCCTCTGTGTTTAAAATAAAATAATATCCGAAATTTTTTAATTGGTTGACCTAAATCATAAGAGCATCAGCACAGCCTCTGCTTGGATTTGAGGACTCCTCGTGTGAGTGAATGAGAGTCCCCTCTGCGCGTTCACGCTCCGTTTCCATGGCGACCAGATGCCGCTGCGGTCGCTCGGACAACAAACCCGAGAAACCGAGTAAATAAACCCCTATCGTTCAAAAGGGCGAGCCAAACTGTTAAATTGTCCCCTGTAAGAGACGTTTAAAACTTCTTTCATGCAGAGCAGCCGGAGAGGTGGCTAGAAACATTTAATCGTTTATCCACTGAAGGGTTAGTAAATTAAAAGTGGAAAAACTCACCGTTAACCCCGGCAAACTCCTCCCTGGGTCCCCCTTTCAGCCAGTTGTCATTCCAAACTTTAAATTCGGCGTCCACAGGCAAAAACAAACACTCACGGTACCTGAAAGTTGTGTAAAATTGTGAAAGTTTTCCAGCTCGCGGTAAGTCAGCCAGTCCGAGCTAGACCTGTGCACGAGCTTCTGTGCGAGGGCAGGCTCGAGCGCTACGGTGACGCGCGAGCTTGCTGTGGAGGATAAACATGAGACCCTCGCGCGGAAAACTGTGAGGATACTGACTTTATTTCCATCAAATGTGTTGATTCAAGTAGTTTTTCATCGAGGTCCTACAGTGGTATGTGGTTTGTCATTCAGAGCTTGGATAAAAGTAACAATTGTACAGTGTGAAATTACCCAGCTGCAACTAAAAGTCCTGCTTTTAGGTGCAAAGACATTTAGCAAAAGTCAAAGTACGAGTACAAATATTGATGCATTCATGTGTTCATCACTTAACTTTTGAGGGTGATTCTAATTTTATTAATGGATGGCTAATAACAATTTATAATAATTTAGCTCTTGGTTTCTATTTCATTTTAATAATCTGATAAATAACTCATATAAATCAAATAAATGTAAGGGAGTTAGAGAAGAGGTACATTATTTACTACCAAAATATAGTGAAGAGGCTGAAGGTAATAATAGAATTAAATACTACAAGTACCTCAAAACTGCCATGTACATATATACTGGATAAGTTAGAGGAATTTGAATAATGTGAGAGTCTGCCTAAATCTAAAGCATTTTGTGTTGCATGGAGGTCCCTGATATGATGCAGGATTGAGGGAAGCTGAATAAAAGTCAGGATCAGGTGTTGTATACATTAGCATAGCGTATTTTCAGATTAGTTTAATTTAGTTGGCAATATCAGAGCATGCTAATTCAATCACTCCCAGCTGCAAATGTGTCAAGGATGACAGTGAAGTCTTAAGAATTATTCTGCTGTGGTACTAGATGTAATCATAGTAAAGATGCATGCATCAATAAATCAAACAAAATGAGGTACTAAGTGACAAGTTTCCAATAACAGACTATATGACTATCGAAATGAAAGTACTTGACTAGAATAAACTATACTTCTAGCCTTTCCAATACTTCTAATTGAATCTAGGGAATTAAAAACATGACTTACGTCCAAATGGAAGTCCATAACAAAGCTTAAAGACTCAGCACGTGAATTTACACTCAGAATATTTCTTTTCATTGCAAGAAAATTTGATGAAAAAGCTGATCAACCAACACAACTAAATTGACCTCGATCATGATCTTGTAGCAAAGAAGAATGGATCTGTAAATCAATTTTGTTCAAATGTTTTTGTCATGTCAATATAATGTCAGTATCTAACACAAGCTGTCACTGTTTGTATGTAATGTAGAAAGAAAGAATTAGCTCCACTGATTGAAATAATAAATTGGCTTAATCATTTTATTAATTTCCAAAAAATACATTTTAACTGTCCTCAGTGTTGCTCTCTAAAACAACTACACAAAAAACACTTCATGCATCCTCTATTACTTTCAGATACCTTCAGTCAGTAGAGCTCTGTTCTCATGCTCACACTGTCGTCGAAGGCAGTGGTAGCTGGAGCCTACTTTCACCTCCCTCGTTCTTGTTCAAGATGCATGTCATTTGCTATAATCCTGTAAACCAGATAGCTTGTTCCACTGACACAACCATGCTCTACGACACAGAGATGACATCTGTAAGAAAATCAGTGCGATATATAGTGTAGTTACAAAATCCTTTTAAGTATTCAAATTTTGAATGAAATTTAATTCAACACAAGATCCACAGAAATCACAATTTATATTAGCAGTAAAATACATTTATAAAATCTACTACAAAAAAAAGAAATCACTCAAAATAGTTTAGTTTAGATTTTAAAAAGAAATTTGTGCTGCCAGACGAACGTTTGGATTTGTCCGCCATTTTGTTGTCACACAAAGTATGACGTTTCGAAAAACGAGTGGACCCAAAATGGCCACAGACTTACGCTGTTCTCGTCAGCGTGAGTTTCGCTCTCTAGTTGTGGTCCACTGCAAGTTGATGCAACTCTCCTGCTCTGGATGCACCATGGAGGACCAATCGCCGCTTGCCCCCTCCCGACACACAGTTGTACAAAAAAAAAAAAAAAAAAAAATCCCTCCAGCTTTTACCTCCTCTGTCCATTTGACTTTAACCTGCGCCATCCCCGCTCTCGTCGAGCCTCACGTACCGAAACTCAAGCGTCAGCACGGACAAGGAGCAGAATTTGATCGATATTCATAGATAAAGTCAGGGTTGGGGAGGAGAGCGACATACAGAAGTTCATTCATTCAGCTCACGCCTCGCTGTGGGTCTCTTTAACCCGTCTAGATGGGCCGACCACTTTAAACACCAATCAGGTCTGTCTGGATTTGCACATTCATCCACTCGTAAACCTTTTCCCCTCAGCTTTTTATTTTTTACACTGAAATATACATCTGAACAATCTTGTGAGTCTCTGGTTGGATTTAAATAGCCTCACATGCTTCAGTCTCTTGGATACAGTGAACCTGATTGGCTGAGAGTGCGTGCTGGGCAGGCCCAATCACAAGGCATCACCATGGAGCTTCACAGCCAATGGGAGGAGGAAGATGGTCCCTGTGATTTCATTGTCACTAAGGGAGGAGGAAACATACTGCCAGGACAGTTGGCACTAACATGCTAAGCAGTGGACTCCATTATAGTTAGAGTCGATATGTTTGAGATAACCTGTGGAACCGCATCAAGAGCTTTTCCAAGGAGAGAAGAGCACAAGCTGGGTCTGAAGATGAGGCTCTTCTCACCAATGGGTGCACAGTCCCATGCACACGAGCTCGTAGTACACTCACGTCACTGTTATTGGTTGCTGCTCACGTCACAGGAATGAATGGGTTGATTTGTGAGAGCCATCGTCCTGCTTGAAGGTGGTGTGTCTCCTTGGCAACCGGCTCCATCTCTGCCCAGAAGCTCAGACTGACAGAGAGCACTCGGCTCGCAGGACAAGGGCTTCTTTACTCTCCCTCCATCGCCATTCAGTCCTGGCTTGACCCCCGAAGAGTGGGATCGCTCCTTCTCTCCATCTGTCCCCCTGTTTTCTTTCTTTCCCTTGACCTGCTTTGGCTCCAGTGTTGCATTTTTCCATCCCTCATCCCTCCCTTCATCTCTCGGTTTATAATGGGGACGCAGTTGATTATTATATTCAGGTTATTTTTCATTTGTTTGGTCTGTAAAATGTCAGAACATATTTAAAAAGAAACAGAACAATTTCCACAAACCTAAGTTAAAAAAATTCGTATTGTCTGGACATAGTCAGATCCAAAGATTCCTGAAAAAGCAGCTTATCCTTCCATATGAGAAACTGAAGCCTATGCATTTTGCCATTTTTTCTCAGAAAATTGATTTATACTGTACGAGTGATTGATTATCAAAATTGTCGAACATTCATTTTCTGCAGAGTGGCTGACAAATTAGCTCAGCTGTTGCTCATACTTTATCATTTATGTAGAAAACACACATACCTTTTTTGTCCAGGTCTGAGTCCAAAAAGTAATTAGGATTTCTGCTTCCCAGCACTGCAAAATGCTCTCTTTGAAATGTATGTTTGTTATATTAGACAGTAGAATGTTTTAACAACACAATTTATTAATTATTAGCAATTAGTTATTGTATATCAATAATATAAATTCCATTCTTTGAAAAGTTGCTGTTACACACTGTGAGTTTTTCCTGGCATGTTAACCAGTGGGTACATTTCTTTTTAAAATAAAGCCCTCACTTGTGGTTCCTGTTTTGTCCATTGACTCATGGGGCCTAATAGGACAGGGCTATTCTGTAGCACCACAGATATCTTCCTATCTCCTTTTTTTGATATTCAGCCCTTTTCAAACTCATCAGTCAGCTGTTCCAGTAATGATGTAAATAAGTGCCTGAGTGAAGATTTTTATGAACCAGCAGGTTGACGTTACGGCATGACAGAAATTTGCAGTGAGTCGTTCTTTGGTTTTGTTCTCAGTCAGCAGCTTTAGTGTGTGCTCTGACACACACACACACACACCCTTAACTTTTCAGATCTGTGACTTGTGCAAGATTACAGATTCAGCTTTTGGACTTAGTCATGAGTCTAAGATGAATTAAGCTCTTCAAGAGAGGTTATACGGAGAGCTGTCTCAGATGGAGAGGAAAGGGCAGAACAATGTGTATTCTGCAAATTTTGTTGAGATAAAAAGATGCAACCGTAACTTTCATAGTTGACGCTGAGTACTTTTTTCACCTAATCAGTGCTGACTGTCAGTTTTATTGGGAAGGGGAAGGTATCAGTCTCCATGCCGTCATATGCCTTTGCAGTATTTCTTCTTTTTTTCATTAAATGTTTGGCGGTCGACATTCATGTCATCTCTCTGCAGACTCTGTCTGTTAAGGGCTAAGAGTGAAGTGACACCGTAGACAAACATTCAAATAAAGCAGACATGCTGGGCGGGCAGTCGCTGTCTTATCACTCATCTCTCTTTGTGTGCATGGAAAATAACATATCTCACACGCACACACTCATATTACGCATAGATGAGCTTTACAAGAACCTCATCCGGGTGTGAAGATGACAACAAACGCTTGAAGATATGGGCAGGCAGACGCACAGTTGCCTATTCACAAGAACAAAATTGATTAAACCATTAAACTTTGTTTGCACGTGCCAAACGTTTTTCACAGGAAACGTATTCAGCCTCACTGGAAATAGGCTGAGTGGAAGAAGGCACATGAAAGAGACAGTAAGACACTGTAACTAGTATTCAACATGACAGAATGACGTCTGAGCATTTATACCAAAAGTAAAGGGAATGAACAATGAATCTGACCTCACTGAAATTTTCTTCAAGGGTTTTAAATGTTTCGAATTCTTAGTTAAGTATTTCCTGTTTCGTGTTCATGTCAGATATTTTGGAATTTAAAATAATATTCAAACATTTCGGGGAAATACGTTTATTTATATTTATATCCTCATTAAACTCTTGTGCCAAGAGTTAAATGAGGAAATACATACTGCTCTTGTTGAATACAAGTCTACAGCTAGCAACCAGTTTGCTTACCTTTGCATGACTGTGAAAGATAATGAACTCGGCCTATAAGACTGTGTAAAGCACGCTATAGCTTCTTAGTTAAATTTTCACCAAAGCTAAATTGCAAAATCAACACATTTAGGTTTAAGGGAAAATTATCTGGCAGATTTCTCTTTTTTAATGCTGAGCTTAACTTATGGGCTGCAGCTTCATATTTATCCTACAGACTGGTGTCTTTCTCATCTAACTCTTGGCAAGAAAGCAAACCTGTTTCCCAAAATGTTGAACAATTTCTTTAAGATATGCATTAAAATCACTCAGTGGGGAATAAAAATTTCATGAAGACCACAGAGAAGAGCTGTCATTTCCTCCTTAGGCTGCCATCACCCAGACAGATCTCAGTGAGGCACATCCATCTAATTTTGTATGCTAATCCAAATGCAGGTGACTCAGTCTTATCTTGATGGTGCTCATGTCTGTTTTTATGAATAGACATGCTGGTGTGTGGGCTGACCTGTTCCCTGTGTTCCACCCCTGCATCGGTCCCTGCAGCACTTTTCACCAAGGCCATCTGACCACACATAAACACCCTCAAACTATGCATGCTGAAATCAACGCACTCTAACAGGACAGTCCTATTTTTCCCCCCCAGTATTGATGTATTTGTGACGCATTTACAGACGTTGAAATGCTAATGCAGAGTGTGCTCTGTTCTGCAACCAGAAATGTACTCCCTAGTCATGTTGTTCAGCCTGAAAAAGAAAAAAAAGCAGTTCACTTTATAAAGTGAGCATCAAGGTCTGTGTTCGGTAAACTCACAATAGGCTTTTCTCAACACGTACTCACGGAGGCTGGTGAAGGCCATCGGTGCCTGCATCGCTCTTTTACAGATTTTTCTGTTCTTTTTCAGGCTGTAGTGTTTTTATTAGGGTCACTCTCTCTTAAATGTGTTTGTGTGTCTTTTCCCATATGCATGGCAATAACTAACCTTCTCCATCTAGTTGAATGTCTTTTGCTCATTTATGGCACAAAACCAACAGCAAAATTGTAGTGTTTTATTGGGAACAAAATGTTGAGAAACTGTGTGTTACCTTTCAGATTTCCACGGCCATTCATCAATTCATCATATTACTGGAAAGTATAGAAAGATGTTTCTTTCCTGCTTTGTGTGCTGGTCTTTTGAATGTATGTATGTGCCTAATGTTCTGTTTGGGGCCCTGGAGAACACAACGGTCTTTTCGCCACCTCAAAAAAAAAACATGCTTAATATTGTTTCATCACCATTATAGTATTATTTTTCCTCAAGTTCTATAATCATAAAATAACATGTTTCACAAAGCTTTACTCTTCTTTGGGGTCTCAGAAATAACCATTGAAACATAATTAAGTACCATGGTTTTTGATATATTCTATCTGTCTGATTTTGACAGTACATTTTACACAGGCATTTATCACAGTTTATCATTTATGTGCACATATTGTCTCACTGGGATGTATTTGACCCCCAAAACATAATAAACATCATTATATGTTAATATATTGTTTTGTAATTTGGCTGAGAATTACAAAGCAAACAAGTATTTGTTCATTAACATTTGTAAAACATAACAATATACAATATTTCCATATTTGGTGTAATAACAGTGCTTTATGGTCATTTTAATCAAATACGCGACCCAGTTTGTGGCTGAGGGAGAGGCTTGAACTTAAGTCCGCTATATTATGTAATTCAGTTTAATAAGGTCAAAAGAAACTAAGTAAAACAAATAAGCAAACAAACAAAACTGTTTGGGACCTTATCCAATGTAGGAGTGAATTTTAACAAAACAGAAGGTTTAATGTTTTATAGATGTACTAGGTCAAAGAAAACTGGATTTGCTATTTTAGTCTAACGCTGCTCTTACCCACGCATTTTACGAGCAACTTACACTTAGATAAACAAAAAAGCAACTGTTCTGGTTACACAATATTCTGGGAATTGGCCTGCGAGCTGCATTGCACATGCTTGGTCGCTGTTGCTGGAATTATGGAATGCAGTGGGAAAAAATATTAGGTGCTTAGGTGCATATGATCCTTGGGGCGACAAATGCCAATATAGACCTGTCTTTCAAAGTGTACTGCTGCTCGCTGACAGGAGAGTGTCACATCATTTCTCAGCTTATCACATGGGAAAACATCCCCTTTGACCCCCTCTGAACTCAAACTCACACACACACATGCACACATGTATACACACAAACACACAAACACACAAACACACACACACACACACAGAAATGCCAAGTCAAATGGAACATAAAACAGAGAAAAATACAGGACACAGGACACATGCTGCACATTCCCATCTAAACCACATCTGTCAGCTCAAACCGCAATTCTTGACTCAAAGCTAAACATCCAGTAAACACTGTCAACAAACTCTAAAACAGGAAGAATATTACATAGATACAAAAAGAGACCAAATGCACCCGGATGACCTCTATAGCAAGCTCATCTATAGCAGGACATTCTGCAGAGCATTTAACGGCTCTATAGCAACCTGCAATACATTCACTGCCACACAGCCTCTGTATCAGCATCATCTGTGAGGTCTTTTCGTCCTGCTGTCACCCCTCCCCCAGACCTGACTCTTCTTTGTTCCACCGTGAGGATCATCCATCCCTCTTGGATGATGTCTACCAGTGAAGGACCACATTTTAGCAGGTCTTCCTCTACAGTAAATCCATCCCTCTTTCTTTCTCTACCTCTGCTTTTTTTTTCGTTCTGTATTTTACTCTTCCCTGAACCCTGCCACGATCTCCCTGTGATTAATGGTGAATTTCTGCGTCTGGACTCGTTTGGTTCTTGCACGCACATGTACATGCAGGGACAAAAACACAACATTAGAATCAAACGTTTAATGAGTTAACAACCTGTTAAGCTCCTTTAATGAAAGACTGTCTGCGACGTTCATTCATGAGTACAAATACTGAAACACAGAAACAACAAAGCACAGAGGTGGTACTGATCATTATGTTCGCATCTGCAGGTTTGCATGATTTGCTCTCATGAAAGGGGCTCTGCTGCACTCTCAGTAAACAAAGTCTGAGGGCAAAGCCGCAAGTTTTCTGTACATGGACTCACACACACGCACACACACACACACACACACACACACACCCACACACACACACACACACACATGCACACACAAACATGTAAACACACAGATGTACATGTCAAAGCCAGAACACACACTCGTAAACACATGTGTAAGACAGATGAGAGAGAGGCCTTCAAGAGAAGGAAATCATTCACTGTAACACGAGCATAAACATATAAACACATGTGCATGCTGTCACACATGTGACGGGGACACATAGGGATGCACATAAACATCAAAAAAGGCAGAAGATGCAAAATGAGGTTGTTACAGATCATTTTTCCACATTTGAGCAGAATGATTACACACCACATGTGATGGGTTTAACGTTGCTTCCTGAACCATTTGGACATTTGGACATTTTGCAAACTTCTGCAAAATGTGACTGAAAAACAAGACCCTGCAATGTTATATTTATGTCTGATTGGACACTTCACCTCCCTATCGGCTCATTCTTTATGGTAGATTAGCTTCTCTTTGTCTCGCCAGCCAACACACCAACGGCACTATTACTTAACGCGTGGAGAAAACAGGGGCGGACGGTGGGAGGGAGGGAAAGATGGAGAAAGGGAGTAATGAAGCTATGTATGAGCTTTCCCTGGTGGTTTTAATGGTGAGTGAAGCCCATAATTCACTCCAACGCACACGCACGCAGGCGCAAATGAATGCACGCTCATACATCCATCTGCACACATGCACACACACACACACACACACACACACACACACACACACAGACGCCCAAAGCAATACTTTTGACTCTCTCTTTGTGTCTTTGTGTGTGTCCTACCCTCCATTTAGACCAGTGCAGGGAAGATATATGGATGTGTGGAACACAGTGACCTTGACATTCTGTGTGTGTGTGTGTGTGTGTGTGTGTGTGTGTGTTTGTAGGATAGGGGTGGGTGAGGGTCTCCACTGACTGTGCACTAACACACCCATCTATGAATCACTATAATGATGCACCAGTACATCAATTTTCAGACTACATGACACAAAAACATTACATGAATATGTTAAATTTGCTTGTCATTACTTACTTTGAAAGAATTATTTGAATTGATGTTTATAATATTATTGTAAAAAAAAAAAGTCTTATTTTATTTAGTAAACATAATAACATTACAATACATTAACATTTGAAGTTAAGCTTATACAGAGAGTGATGCACTTTATTTATTTATTTTCTAACTCACTTGACTTATGGATACGGTCAGCTGGTGATTTACTGTAAAAAAACAAACAAAACAAAGCAAAAAAGGCAGAGCAGAAGAAGCCTGCACATGTGTGCATGGCCTGATTAACCTGTTTAGGAGCCTTGGGGCAAAATTTGTGGCTGGGCACCTGTTGCAACGAAGTTCACATTAAATGCTTAGTTGTGCACACACACACTATAGTGATTCATTATATCACATTAAGAAACCAATCAGTGCTCTAACTGCCTTGCTGCTTTTGTTTTTAATGACAGTTATTTTAGGGAAATTTTAAAACATTTAAGATTTAGACACAGATACATCTTACAAGACAGGGCCACTCAGTTACATGCTGGCCATATCTTTTAATCAATTTACATGATGCAAGACACAGATGTTATCGCAATGTAGTCGGAGGAAATTAAAAAATCAAGTGACCTGGGTCACCTGAGTTTTCAGGACCCCCTAGTGGTGGAATTAAGAAATAGCCATTTCAGCAATCAAAAATGTGAGATAGCGGCCACCTCTTGTGTCATGTGTCTACAACAGCTCATGGAGCATTCATTGATCCACACAGCTTTATTTTTATCTGTATATACAGAATCCACGTGTGTTCTTCACTCTCTTTGGGTTTCAGAAACCTGTTCAGGGCATTCCTGGGGCACTTTGGTAGTTGAAGGCTAACCAATGAGCGAAAGAAACAATGTGTTAAATGTCTGCCACAGGGTTAGTTATTAATCAAGAGCAATGAACATGCACCATTGCAAGATAACACATTTCCATGTAGGTCAGTGGTGGATGATGCAAGCTGTGTTCACACACTCATGCTCTGTGACACACAGACACATCTCACTTTCTCCATCTCTGCACACTTGAATTCAGCTGTTCCATAAAGGACCTTTTCACGAAGAATCCTCCGCTATAAAAAAGCAGTGTGTTAGAATACAGTGTAGTATATTGCGCCCTATGACCCAGAGCGCACACATGGGTAATGCAGTCACATGCAGCCACATGCTACAGCAGGAGGTAATGCTCTCAACCCAGAGGGTGGTGGGGGGATGGGAACATGATGGGGGTTAGTGGGCTTATACAGCAACAGGATTGAGAGCAAGTCGAGCACGATGCCCCCCTCACATGGGGAAGCAACACAGGCTAGGAATGCGTGATTGTGTGTGTGCGTGTTTGAGGGAGAGATGAACTCTGCATCTACTGGCTCTACTCCTCCTCTATAAAAGAGGAGGAGATGAGGGTCGAACAAGCAGCTTTTCTGTTTCCTGCATGATTATTCCACCTCATCGCCCTCCCTGCATCCAGCCCAGCATCATCCCCTCTCTTTCTCAGTGTGGGGCTGTTATTGAGGAGAAGTGGGGTTGACAGTGGAGAAATAAGAGCAACACACCCACCACACAATGGCAGTAATATAGGAAAGAAGTGTGAGAACGAAGGAAGGCGAAAGTAAAGACGCTGAGGAAATGACTGCGAGGGGAAAAGAGATGTTAACCGGATTTTATGGCGTTATATACATGCTTTCATTTTTCATTGGGTTATATTGCTGAATAAATCAACAGATACAATAAACGAAAATAGGTTTATCATGTGCAACTCAGATTACATGACGATGCTCGGAGCTCCCGCAAGTCCAAAACAAATCAATGTGACAAATGAAAAGCATCAATCAACAAAATCATTTCCCCTCTTCTAACAGTTCACTCCTGCGCTTCTGGTGTGTGAGGTTATCCAGTTCAGTCCCATCAATGGTCAGGCCTCCATCGATTGAGACGGAAGGAGCAAAATCATTTCGAAACCATGGCGATGCTTCAGCGAGGTGGATAACCAGAAAGAGCAGGGACATCCATCAGCCTCTACAGCTTTTTGTTTTTATTTATTAATTTATTTTTTGACCATCTAACATCCTCTTTTTCTTGCCCTCATCCTCCAAGTTTTTCGCTCACACTTCTCCCCTCGTGTTTTTTCCTCCAAACCACTTAGAAAGAGAAAGAGCATCCGTATGTCATCCCTCTCCACCCTTTACCTTCACATATCAAGGTCTTTCATGTGGGAGTGGAAAACTACAGAGAGACGAGCGTGCGATTCGATAAAACAAGATAAAGAAAAGATGAAATATGAGGAGGGGAGTGAATTGGAGATGTCGTCCGCTGACACAGGCTTGTCTTTTCTGTATTTGATGTTATGTTGGACAATGGGAGAACACCTGCAGTAAAAATATTGCTTCCTTTATGAAAGTAAATTAAGAAAATAAAACTTGCCTTGGAAAGACATTTGAATCATTCTGAAACTTTCACCTGTCGAGGGCAAAAACCTCTGTATCAGTACTTTCAAAGCACTGCACCACTGTTCAGCATGCAGCAATTTAAGGAATAATCATCAACAGTGTATCAACAAAGAAATTAGGTGATAAATAATGCTGCAGTTTATTATTGTGATACTTTTGATATTATACCTAGATACATTCTCTGATAAACTCACAACAGCAAAATAGCAAACAAATACTTTTTTTTTCTTTACACACTGCAAAATAACACCAATTCACCCAACTGCATTTTATGCTCGAGTTATTTTTTTCTCATAATATTTTAGAGTACAGTATTCATTTGTTTATCTAATTAATTAAATGACCATTTTAACCCCTGAAAGAGCTGATGCTTTCCACTTACTAGTTTTTTCAGAGCTCTTGGGCTCCATCAGCAGATGGAGTTTACTCACTTGCCAAAGTGACCTCTGTCTTTCTACAAATCAAACATGTGCTTGTTATTATTTGAGACAGTTTTTTATTAAAGCCATGTTATGTAATGTCAAAAGTTAGTTCACTTGGATATTTTTTGATGCTCTATAACTTAAAACCACAAAGAAAATGAAGTGAGCCCACAAGAACACATAATTAACATAGCGAGGTGTATACCAGCCCACAAAACAACCAGACAAACAATCAAACAAGAGAAAGAAAGACTGAAAAAAGACTTTGGTATGGAGAGCCATAAAACACAGGTATTTTGTTGTTGAACTGAGGGACTCTTATGATGTAGGGGAGAGATTTGGCTACACCACATCTTATGTTGTAGATATTATCATTTTAAAATCTGCCAGCTTCAGCACTCTGCAACATATGACTTTCTCTCTCTCTCTCTTTCGACTAACCCAACCGTTTTTCTCACTTCCCCTCATATCTCTATTTCTGTCATTTCATTGCACCTCACCTCTGCCTGTCACTCTTCGCGCCAGTACTGTGCATCACATCCTCACACGTTCGTACTTGTGATGTGCCCATAGGTGTCCGCACACTGTAAAATCTCAAAGGAAACAAACGAGGAGGAAATGAAGGGCCTGTGTTGATTATGTAGGAATAAATTCTTCCCACATTACAGGAGGAAATATGTGTGAATCCATGATGATGATGGTGATTGTTTTCTTTGTCTGTTGGTACATATTCATTAAGTGTGAGTGTATATGTGTGTGTGTATGTGTGTGTGTGTGAATCAGCAATTACAACAAGGTCTGTGCAGTGTGAAGCGATCTGTCGTCCCACCACAGAGCCTGTGAGTCTGAGCTATAATCTGCCTTGATGACGCTGATCACAGCCTGTGAATGGAGGTGCTGCGGGACAATGCTCAACTGCTCTGTGCTGGTGTGCCATTACAGAGATGACATCATTCCACTGCAGCACTTAGCACGCGCATGCACGCTCACACACACACACGAACACACACACGCACACACAGAAGTATCATTTACGACTGCTCAGTTCTCAGCCCCCCCTCCCCTTTTTGGATTTGTCCTCGTGTGGCCAACAGCAATTAGCATGTGTGTGTGTTCGTGTGTGTGTGTGTGTGTGTGTGTGTGTGTGGAATAGGAGTTCAGATAAGGTATAGAGATCAGGCAAGCTTTTGAGATTAAGAGAAGTCCCACCACATCCATCAATGGGGCAGTGTTGGAGCTGGGGGAGAAGCCCGCTAATGGCAATATCTGAACTGATCCATCACATCTCCATCTTGTTTACACTTTGAACCCCACACCACATACTGATGACTCACTTCTCATTAGCCAGTCAGTACATTTGTGCATGACATGGTGTGACCTGTGGATGGATGGATGGATGGATGGATGGATAGATAGATAGGTACACACACCCTGTATGTCACTTTTTACTCTGTATTTAGCTGTTTTATCCTCATGTCAGGACAAACTTGTCACCCAACCTGTCATTATGACTAATATCACTGGAAGACTCAGTGACTCCTCCTTAATGCTTATTATGTTATAATGCATGTTATTGTTCAAAAAAGGCTGTGGCATGCACTGTTTGACCGCATGAAACAGCTCGGTTTGTCATGCAGCCCGATTGACCTGTTATTAATAGTCAGGTGGGGTGAAAAACTGTCCACCAGTCAGCGGACCAGGATTAAAAGACTATGAATTTAGTCATAGGTCACAAGGTTCAAGGGAGGATTAGAGGCCGACATATTACAAGATGTTATAATGAATAATAGCATTGAGATTTTATTTCATTTTCTCTCTGAAGCTTTTTATTACATATTTCCCAAAGTGTGTGTATATGTGTATGTGCGAGTATGTGCTGTATAGAGTATTTATATCATCAGTGCTGCTGTGGTATCCATGTTTTAGTGAACTTCCATAAGACCATGTCAGTGGATATCAAAGTTGTCTTCTATTGTACCATGAAAGTTGTTTGAGCGACAAAAAAAACAGTTCCAAACAAGCTACTGCCACATGATGCAGAAAGCCCAATCGATAGTGGATTTACTGCAGGCCTGTGTCAATATTTGAGAGTTTTAAAAAAAATCCATAAACCATATACCAGTCAACATCCATGAAAACATAATAAAATCTTTTGGCTAGGATCCTTTAAATAAAAGAAATTGTCAATTTGAATGATTAAATGATTCAATAAAATATTTCTCTACTGCCATCGTCATTTATCAGCTGACTTGTAAGGCAATGTTGATATCTGTAATCAGCTTATATCAGCTGATGCCTACTAATTCTATATAAACCCAAACAGTCATGGTGGCAGTGTCAAAGTATCAGAAAAGCAATATTTTAAAAACATGACTCCACTGGCATAGCCCTGCTCCTGTACACTGTGACTCCTTCTCTTGTCAGGTAGTAGCGCCTCTTCTTACGTGGCCTTGTGGCTGTCACCGTGGATGAAACTATGACTCACAGTCCCGGCATTATAAAGAACGTTATATAGTACATCACCTGGCGGGTCATAGAGCAGGACTTAATCTAATAATAGCATGATTCCAGATCTCTGAATCACCGCATATACCTTAGGGTTGTTGGGCGCTCAAACAGAACTTACTGGTCTCTTTGCTTATTGTTTTCAAGGGTTTGAAGACTTTCAGAGAGGCAGCTTGGGCATGTTGTGTATAGTGTGTGGAGCGCTGACTCACAATAACACACACTCCGCACGCTATGAACAGTAAACAAATACAAAGACACACGCATGTATGGAAAGACTCACATGGCACACCACTCCCTCATATGGCGCTTTTCCATTACACAGTTCCAGCACGACTCGACTCGCCTTGACTCAATTCGACTCGACTCGACTCAATTTTGGCTGTTTTTCATTACACTTGAGTACCACCTCAGAGGGGTCTTCATAGCAACACGGCCGAAACTCCAGCGACGTCATTTGTTATGCGAAACAAAGACAAATCAACTATGGAGCCACCAGACAAAGAAATGCTGTACCTTGTCATTGCTCCGCGGAGTCGATTTCTGTGCAGCGACCTCTGATCGTATCGTTTTGCTGTTATTGCATTTTAAAAATGGCAGGGGGTTGAGTTGCTCTCCCGACCCTAGTGACGTCATGCCCTGGCCAATCAGCGGCCTGCTCACGTCAAATTTTCTCAACTCAGCTCACTTGGAACCCCAACTGACTGGGTACTAGAAAATGACCTGGTACCAGGTACTAACACGTAATGGAAAAGCCTAAAAACCGAGTTGAGTCGAGCTGAGTAGGTGCTAGAGGAAAAAGGTAAAGTTATATCCCAATCTGAAACGTTTTTGTTTAAAAGCCCCCCCGTGTCTCAGAGACAGGAAAACAAAAAAAGCTAAACAGTGGACCATAATAAAGTACATTTACTCAGAGATGAAACCATTCATGCATTGTGGGCCCAGCCGTCAAAACATATGCACTGTACATGTTGATGACTCAGGTCTGCTTTGCTCTCTGTAGGTATTTGGCTGATGCTGACTTCCTTGTGACCTCCTCATGGTTCCTATTTGCGGGATCCCAAAGTATGTGTAGCTGTCCTGAATATCTGCAATACTGCCTTTTGGTACTTCAACCCTCCCAGTTCTGATCATTTTCCCTCCTTTTGATATCATCCAACCACACTTCTAGTGTAAATGACATTTGAAGTCACTGCTGTAGTTGATGCTGGTGATGTGGATCAGTGACTTGATGTCTTGCTCATTAGCAGCACACAGCTTGATGTAATGCATGTAGAGGAGGCGCCTGATGGTCGATCCACTTCAGAATTGATATCTGTTGTCGCTCGTTGAGGTGATCTGGTTGAGTGGGTTCGAGTGGGTTGCTGCCAATTCCTTACTGGGGCCTGTTTATGTTCTGGGCCATGTGCCTATCCATCTCTCTGCCTGATAGGAGGCGCTTCCATGTTTTACACAGGCAAGTTATTGGCAGGTAGTTCGTAAGGAATCGTGCCCTTCTGCGTATCCTTCATGATTAGAACTGTCCGCCCTTGGGTTAACCACTGTGGATTGATCCAATCCATCAGCTGTTCGTTGGTATATACATAGTTTCTGATTAACAACATGGAGGTATGAGGACAGAGGTGATTTATAATGTAATCTACAAATACATCCACACCCTCAAACGGTACAGTACACACACTGTGCACCCAGTCACTTGTTCACATGATGAACGCTGCTCAGTTGAGTTGATTTCTTGTGGCATACAGTGAGCTCTGACTGCATAGGTTAATTGCTTCCTGTATTAAAACAAAGATGACATTTATAAATTATGAGCCCACTGACATGGAACAAGGCAGAGGCGAAAAAAAAAAAAGAACCAGAATGTGGGTGGAGAGGCAGACGGCGGGAAAACAAATAGACAGTCAGTTAATTATGATATGATGTGAAACCAGTCAGCGAGACAACCAGCAGAAACAGAAACAGGCAAGGGATTGGTGCTTATTTTGCTCTGCAACAAATGACATGAGCATTTAGCTTCAGAATGCAAATGAAAATTTGAGAGCCATGTCCAGTTTTCTGTTAATTTAAAGCTGATTTAAAGCCCATCGTTGCGTCAAGAAAAGGGTGAGACACATAATTGGGCTGAAAGTCACTGGATCTTCAGGATGTAGTTTCTCTAAAATGAGATGAGAAGACACGGAAACAACAGAGCAGAGTTCAGAAAAGTTTCCAGCCAAATAATAACCTCAGTGACCTTGTGCCAACTGGTGTGACTGCAGCCAGGCGAGACATGTAGTCCAGTCAGGTGACCAGCTGACTGGGAACTGCTATTGAAATGTGGCTTTGGTATTTGTAGTTGTGGTGAGTCTGTTCTCTCCATCATAAAGCATGTTTGAGTATTTTGGAGTTTGCAGTCAACCCTGAGGTTTGCAGTGGCTCATGAATTTTTTTCTCCCGGTTCTTTTATCCCTCCTAAAATGTCTCATCCTCATGAAAGAGGGCTTACAGATACCAAGCAAACAGTTCTTTTGAGGTTCTTCTGTATATTTGAGTACAAATGAAAGGGCCACATTGGTAGACCTAAAGTACCTGATGCATGTCTGAGGTTTGGCAACAGCGACAAACAGTGTGGTCATAAATGTACCATACTGTATATGACAGCACTGCTTGGGTTTCACAAATCATTCACACTGGTTTTTACTGACAAAGACTGAAAGCAACATGGTCCAAAAAAGTCAGGCATCTCTGGGCTGCTGAGAAAATACAGTACTTTGAAGATGTGAAGACTGTAATTGTATGTTCATAACATGGAGCTTGCTATAAATGTGGGTGGTGACACAGGCTCTAATTGAAGTGATGTTTTTAATAAGCAGATGTATTTTTGCTATTTTGGTGTTAATGTTCATGACATGTTTTATGATGTTTTACGACATTTTGGTGACATAAAATCACTGTTTAAACAGTAGCTAGTACTGATGGTTATATAGTAAGACTTTATTAGCAGTGCAAACAGGAGTCATGAGTCCAAATTGCCAAATCAAATCCATCCAGTGTGACATCAGTAATCAGGCCATGACCGGACACCAAAAACTCTTCTGAACATTTTTCATGTTATAGTCTGCTGAGACAGATTTCTTGTAATCTTAACAATAAATTTTTTTTTTTTTTTTGCATCAAAATGTGAATATGTTCAATATAAGATGCTTTCTTCTATGTGTAATTTATCTGTATTTCTTCTTACAATCAAAGACATCTGCTTTTGTTATGGTGGAGATGATGTTATAATAGAGCTACATTTTGGTAATAACACTTTCAAGCGATGTTTTGATGATTTTATTTAAAGTGTGATCATAGTCAGAAGTTTAAGATGTTTGATAGATGTAGAATATATAGTTTGGCCATTTATATCTATACAAAAATATGTATAAAGAAAACCAAACAAGTAAAAGGAGAACTTAAGATGATGTATTTAGAGCTTTGGTTTCACTTGCAGTCACCTTGGTATATGTCAGATATTTCAAATGTTGTCTTTTCATGACAACTGATTACTGAACTGATTACTCATTACTGAATGACAATTCTCTCACAACAGATAATCACTTAAGAAAGTGACTGGAATTAATTGAATGAATAGCCCAGCATTCGCCAATACTGCTGAGATCAATACATTTTCTCTACGAACATAGAAAAAGGTCTCGAGTTCCCATAAATGCTGCAGACTGAGGAATCCTGATGCACAGGATCCCAGAGACACAGACACTTAAACTTACAGGATAATCTTGAATAATCTTTTTATGATAACAGGCTTGACCTCTGTCAGAGGATGGAGAGTTTCCTATAGGCTCTTCTAAAAAAGGGGAGGCAAGAACGCAGAATGCCCCGGGCCAGGGTCTGTGTTAATATTTGGCGCAGAGGCCTAGGGGAAATTTCAGACCTGCAAGCGACCCCCATCCCTGACTGTTCCCCCTCTCCCTTTATGTTTCGCAACAGCCAAGGAAAAGTACCCAGCCCGGTTGTATCAGAGGTTTGCTGTACGTCTGCTCTCATTTAATGCAGCTACACAAAACAAACATTGTGCAAGAGGACTTCCAGGAACTTGAGAGGAACACGGAGTTGTTTTGCTGTTCCCTCCAGACTGACATGAGAAAGAGATTTATCTTCTGGGGAGAGTGTGAGGTTAAATTTGTTCATGCACAGGCACTCAGACACACAACTGTTTTGGAAAACAGTTGGCAAGCTAACTTGTGAATTAACATCACATGTGAGGCAGGCAAGAGCTGTAACATTTTCCTTGCCGGGGCTGAAAATTCCTCTTGTCGCATTATGAGCTGTTAACAGCAGCCTTGTGCTTCCACAGCACTTGTGAAAATGATGTACTTCTAATACTTTTTTTTCTTTCTTTTTCTTTTTTAGGCAATAAAATAAGTGAAGACAAGGACAAGGAAAGGGTGTGGAGCCTCACCAAGCTTTATTTACATGCGCACCATTTCTTATACAAACTAGATTACAATTCAAAATGGAATACACAGGAAAAATACCCACTAACATCAAGTCGAGAAGAAGCAAGATTAATAAAGGGCAAAGTTCAAAGGGCAAAGTTCAGAGGGCGTATGTTGGGGAGCTGGCCTGGCCTCTAAACAAGGATGGAAAAAGGAGAGATGATAATGAAAAGGAAACGTCGAGAGGTGATTAAGGTATCTAGTGGTATGTTTCTTCTATGTTTTTTTTGCTTCTCTTAGCTTTAAAACTGCACGTGTTGTGCTGCAGGTGAGTGTGTGTATTTGTGTGTGTGTCGGGCACAAGAGATCATCCGTGCCTGAATGAAGCAGTAGCACTCAGTGGTTGTGTGGAAGGCCTGCTCCACTATAACTAAGTGTAAACTATCTCCCCAGAATGGCCAGAACATTTTACACTGAATGTACAAAATGTGACGAACACCTTCCCACGATTGAGATTTGCAGTTCATCAAGGATCGATAACCCCTCTCAAAATAGAAAGGATTACAGGGTTCCCTGGATTCACCTTGTCAGTCTTCTTTACAGGAGGAGTAAAGCATTCTTAATATTCAGTACGGACAATGTGGATAAACTCAAATGCTTAGCAGTTCAAGCGATGGCTCAGGAGTCCCCCTGCCAAAAGACATGTGATAATGCTCCGGAAACTTTAGATGTGACATGGTGAAGGATATTCCAGCTAGTTAAAACCAAACGCTTGCAGAGAGCACCAGGACATGAACCTCCTGTGCTCCACGTGGAATAAAACAAGTGTGAAGCCGAGGAACGTCCATTGAGGAGGCTTTCCCTGTGTCTGCGTCAACGTCCGCACCCTTGTAATAGCAAACCCATTAACACCGGGAGTATGAGTGCTGCACTATGAGCCCTGATTAGAAAAATAGAGAGTGTGTGTTCGAGTGCTAAAGACACAGGGTTCCTCTCCGTTTTACAATTTCTGTCGCAGGACGGCACCATTGGAAGATTTGACAGGATGGGGCAGGGGTGGGGATGGGTGGGAGAAGGGTACAGCTAGGTCATGCACTAAACCTCAGATAGCACAGTAGATCATTCTAGCCAACCATGCACACACGCTCCTCTGCCTTGGCCTCAAAGTGATTTACACACATCTGTACACTATTATACACAGCGGGGCATACACTTCCATACACTGCCCTAGACAGAGAAGGGATACCAGGGTCTCCAGATGCTACAACAATGGCGCGTTCCACCATTTAAAAAATCTGGTTCCACAATTAAATTGCTGGTAACAGTTTTCCCTCCAACCCGGCATGTTACGTTGTTCATTATTTCTTCAACTTTACCTTCAGAGGTATCACAAAATCCAAGGGTCAAGTACTACATGAGTATATAAGGACATACAGCGAGTATATATGCATTTCACACAATTCATAATGCATAAATACATACATGCATACAGTTGGCTGTGCTGTATGCACCATGAGGGATAGTGAGGGATTACACATCCTCGTGGGATTAACTGAACAGAAATAAACTCCACAGATAAACACACACACACACACATTAACATGTACTCAGGAGATACAGGAAAGTCACCTGCAGGAGCACCAGGCGTGTCCACGAGGAGATGTGTGTATGTGTATGTGTGTCACGAGTCCGACAAAGAGGAAGGAAAAAAAAATAGCTATGACAGCAAAAAAATCCAAAATAACAGACTGCGTGAAGTCTTAATCCTGACGTTTATCTTCCTTCCTCCTCTTCATCTTGATGGCCAAAAGTTCACAGGTTACAAGTTCACAAACACAAAGCATTACTGTTTTTTTTACTCAAGAAATGTTAAAATACCATTAGAATGTGACTTGATGTTTCTTAAATGGGAAGCCTCCCTTTCCCCCCCCCTGAGTGATTCTGTATATGCATAACAAGCCCCACAAGCTCATGACAAAAAGACAGCAGAGCTTAACACAGATCCCTGGTATTATTTTTTTCTATTTATGAGTATTTGTAATATATCTGTGTGCATGTGTATATGTCTGTGTGTGTGCTGTGATTTGGCTGCCAGCATATCCTACTGTTTGTTTCAAGTAATTTGGCAATATACAGAGATAGCTTATTGTTTTACTCGAGAAACAAATGGCTTCTAGAGGAATGAGCCTAAAACCCTGCTCCCCTCCTGCCGCCTGCAGGTTTCAACCTTGCCGTGCTACAAGTGGCCGCAGCTTTTGGGCTTCTGCAAGTCGTTAAAACAAAAAACAAAATAACAGGAACAAAATGAACACGCAAAATGCACGGCTTGCTCTCAGGGCAGGATTCAACACTGTTTACATAGCACCTGTTATGGTGTGGAAATGTTCACAACTCTAGGACACAGGTATTCATTTTGGCTACATCATATGCAGTGATAAACAACCTCGACAGAACTCACCAGAAGTTAAGAAATCTACGAAAAGACAGACAAGATCTTTACCCTTTCCTTGTTGAACTTCCCACTGCCCTGCACTGTACAAATATCTGAGATTTTCTTCCTCTAGTTTTATACACAAAAGAATATTTTTGGAGTTTTCATCTAATTGTAATGACACCCTCAGAGTGTGGCATTTAATTTAATACAAGCAATTTATAAAAACCAAACTGGAAGTGCATGGCATTAAGATGAGAAGAATGTAACTTCCAAGGGCTATGAAGTCACTAACGTGTTGGATTGTTTGTGTGTTTGCATGTATGGTATGCGTAGCCACTCAGAGAGTAAGATTCTCCATACCCATCAATATACCAGTTCTTTCTGTACAGGCCTGTAAGATGTAGAAACAATTATGATAAAAACAGAAAATCCAAAAACAAACACTGAACATTTAAAATCACTAAGTGAGAACAGAGGGAAATTATTTTCTAACACATTCCGGGAAACCCCTGTTTCAAATTTACACCACATCGTTTCATGATTTTCTCACTTTACACTTTTGTCTTTTTTTTTTACTTCAATGGGAACCACTGCACCGTACAATCCTCCAATCCTTGCTTGGCATTTAGTCCTTGTGTTCCACCTGAAACCCCCTCTGATAAGCCGTATCTCTTTGATATCAACAGACTGGGTGTCAAAGGAAAATTGCATAATTGTAAGATTTGTGAGTTTGACAGAGCTTTCTTTTTGTTGTTGTTGTTGTTGTTGTTGTTGTCTCACAGGAGGCTTTGAGGGCTGATGTGCAGCATCTCTAGTGTCTGTCAGATCGTTCATGGTTCACCGGTGTGGGAGCAAAGGTAAAGCTCTCGAGAGGAAGTCTTCTTCTGTAAACACAGGGTTCGTATTTTACGTTGTGCTGATGGCAGGTTTGGCAAAAAGGGTGTTGTGTCTGATCTTCTCTTGCACTACACAGTTCAGACCTGGAGAGATAAATGAAATGAGATGATGAGTAATTGTACTGCCTGAAGCTACCACTTGTACTTCCTGCATGTGCTTCCCAATACATTGCCTGGACAATAAGTCAGTTGAATTCCCTTTGTGATTAGCTAACATTTCTGAAGACAAACTCCATCAACAGAAGATAAACCTTTCGTGTTAGCTTACATTTATCTTAATCAGACCTTATAGGCTACTTGGTGCTGGTGTAACCTTTTTAGTTTAGGTGTTGTAGTCTCCTCTGGGGGAGAAAAGCGAGGATCAGTGTGTTTCCTACATCCAAATATGTTCACCTCTGTTTCAACGCACACAAGACTCAAACACACACCTGCTCTGCTCCTTCTCCGTCTGACCCCTTTCAGCCAGGTACCCAGCTCTGAGAGGTCTGCTTGGTGTTCGTGAAGTTGCCGACTCCGTTCATGTTGGCCAGAGGCTCAAAGTTAAAGTCCAGGCCATCTGCGTCCATCAGCTCGTTTTTGATGATGGAGTCCATATCACACTCCAGGCTGCTGTTGAACATGTCCAGGTCCAGATCTGTGGGGAAACGGTCCTGGCAGATCCCTCCATTACTGCTCACTGTTCCATTTAGGAAGATGGAGGTGTCGATCTGCATGGATGAGGAACCATTCCCTCCCAAGGGTGAGAGCAGGAGCTGTTGCTTTGCATTGGCCAGCGTGTTAGCCTCATTGGTTAAGTTCAGGCCTCCATTTAAAGACCTGAGGGAGCTCTGGTTGTGGTTGTTGCTTTGCAGGATGTCACCTTGGCTGCCCTGAAGTCCCCCAGTAGTTCCAAAGGTCATTACGGGATCATTACGGATCATGAGGCTACGTCGTGAGTTCTGGGAAATGACGGCTGCAGCGCTGGCCTGTGACATCAGCGGGTCAGACTGGGTCATCATGACATCGCTGTGGCTGTGGCTGTCAGAGTTGAGGAGGTCTTGTAGTGTCTGGCTGCCAAAGCGGGACAGGCTGATGCTGGAGAAGGAGGTCTGCTTGTTCTCCTGGATGGTCTGCATGGGGGACGGACGCAGGGAGGAGCCTGTCGTGTGGGGACCAAAGATGGAGTTACTGTAACCATTAACTCCACCGTTAGACGGAGAGTTGGAGGATGGAGAGGAGGTGGAGGAAGGTGAACCTAGCCCATTGGGTTTGGACACAAAATTGAACCCTGAGGGACCATTTGGAGCAGCTGGCCCTGAAACGGTTGGCACCAGGTTGATGTTATCCAGCAACTCATCCATCAGGTCATCTGTGAGTCCGTCGTTTAGGTTCATTGTACCTGCAAGGTCTGCCAGGCGGGGGAGCTCAGTCGGCACAGGCTTCCCGTTGGTCGTGGCGTTGCCGGGAGACAGTGCTCTACCAGGGCTGGAGTAAAGCATGGGTGAAAGTGGAGGCTCGTCATCGGGCACCTCATCTAGCTCAGGGTTGGCCAGAATAGGTGAAAGGCGACCGCTCAGTGTGCTGGCGTTAGAATTTGTGCGGGAGCGGAAGTCTGTCCAGGCATCCAGCTCCTCGCTGCTGCGTGACGTTGGGCTTCCAGGCCACTTGGAGAGGCCTGATGGACTGTCTCCACCACCTTCGCCAGCCGCGGCGGCTGCAGCCTGCAGGGCGGCCTTCTTCTTGGCAGCGCGGCCTCGGGCGGACTTAGTGTACTTGTTGCTATTGTCCATGGAGACTGCACGCCGGCGAGGAGCCTTGCCACCCTTTCCACCCTCTGGGTTGATCATCCACCAGGAACTCTTCCCTGTTCCTTCGTTCTGTACACGGATGAAGCGGCTGTGGAGGGAAAGGTTGTGCCGGATGGAGTTCTGTAACACAAAAGAGAGAAAGAGGAGACTGTGAGTGATGTGTGCAAAATCCTTTTGAAACAAGTACCCAAACAATGACTGTCATCAGTATTGATTTGTTGTATTCTTTCTGTCCTTTTACCAATACAACATTCAATGAATACCTCTCATTAAGTCCAACAACACTGATCCATAAACCACCCACCATTATTGATTCTGCAGCGATGTAAACAGTTGCTCTTGGTGAATAAGCACACAAACAAGGCAAAAATCCTATTGTTTCAATTGTTCATCCTCTTACTATAGGGAGAGGCACATTGACATGCAGTAACACTTAGCGCTGATGTCTGTATTGTTCCCACTGTAGTTTTTGTGTTGTGGGTATAAAAGAGAAAAGAGAGACAGTGGTCTATAATCAAGCTCTCCTCGATTATGAATGACACACACAGAGAGCCCCTGTGCTGCTTAAGGAGCGCATTCTGTGTCAGATCATGTGTGTGTGTGTGTGTGTGCGGGCCTGTACGCAAATCCTGGCTGGTGTGCATTGATTGACTGTGCCACTGTGTGTGTGGGCAAGTACACATTATATGGCCCACACAGCAATATAATGCCCCTATTTAATCACTTGTTGCTGGCTTAGTTTAGATAAACCCTTAACACAGACAGATGGATGTTGTGGCGGTCGTACATATTTTTTGGGGTTTTTTTAGCAGCGTGGCTCTCAAGATGTCAGGGTCTGCTGGTTGGCCCATTCGGGTCCAGATCGGGATAACAAGCCAATTTTCCACATAAGAATCGAACATTTGAATCTCAATGTGCTTACAATTTAAACAGGTGGCTCAAACTCCTGTAACTCAGATGATGAGATGACTAGTAAACCAACAGGGATTTTAGATTGATGTCACAAAGTTGGATTATATTTATATCACAAAGACAAAGACACTGTATTACTATTTTAGAAAACTATTGCTCTGTCAATTGATGTTGTACATTTTATTTATGTGGCCAGTGAATTTAGATTTTCATTAACACAATATATAGGATTCATGCAATGTGTTTATACTACAGAGATCTCATTTGAACTCATGTTAAGTAAAGGACTGTATTATGTAAGCTCTGGCTTTGCAGTTACTTAAGACTCAAAAGTACAACTAGATCTGTAAGTTACACCCATTCACATGTGCACCCACTCAATGTTAGCTCACAGCAATGTAACTTTACTATAAACATTTATAAAACTACATTTAAGGATAATTAGTATTTATGGATATGTCCTTGTTGACTTGACCTCTGTCTCCTTTATCCCTCTTTCTTCTTGTTCTTCTTTTTCCTCCTCTTTGAGTGTCCCACAACCTACTGAAAGCCTTGTTAAATGTATTATTTTGCCTTAGTCTCCCTCTCTTTTCATGCCCCTTCCTCTTCCGCACTTTCTGTTGTTTCACAAACACACAGCTCTTATGGGCCCTGAGGGCCTCTGGGGCTATGCTATATCCTCCCATATAAACAACCCAACCGCCATCCACAACACGCATGCATTTTTCCCTCTCTGTTTTCCTCCTATGTATATTTTTACTCCCTAAGACAGAACAGATTTCTGGGTTCCAAATGGCGAAGGCCAGAATTTTCGAGTTTTTGTGGGAATCACAATATTGTTTTCCATGAAGCAGTCCCGTCTTTCCTGGGCAACAGTTTACAGACCATTTGGTCTGGATTGTTTTTCTGGTCAAAGGCAGTTCAATCAGAGAGGAGAAAGAACAGGCTTAAGTTACCACTCTGAACGCTATGCTGGCAGGGGAAGAAAGTTTGATCTCTAGGGCCCAAATGAACACATGACCCTACAAGATGTCAGCTTATGTGTGTGTGTATTTGAATATGTTTATGTATATGTTTTGGTAGTTATATGGAAATGCCCAGTTTTGCATTTGCATGCTCTTGAGTGTTTTGTAATGGTAAATTCAAAAGTTGTCTCTACAGGACTTTTTGTCACCGGTGCACTGCATTAGCAAATCCATAAAAGACTGCTTTAAAGCATGAAAGGTATGTGAATGTTAATGCATGTTTTCCAAGAGTGTATGTTTGTGTGTGTGTGTGTGTGTGTGTATTCTGTGCAATGAGGTAAGATGAGAAGAGGTACCAGAGAGATCAGTGTTTATCATCTACCAGCATCTCTAGAGGCATGACGTAATGCTTC